>JAJEKV010000001.1:28559767-29014416 GCA_021234155.1 Isoetes taiwanensis
ATTTCTAGATATTGCCTCTTGAATCTTGTGTAGAACATGACCTGAAATTCAAGCATGCAATGTAAGATAAAAAAAAACTTTATGTTAATCAAACAATCAAATACATACATGTGACTCTTCCAGAAAGTGAATTGGATGAAAATTATATGGCTTTGGCATTTTATCACCGTTATTAGATCTCCTCAATGTCATAACCTATCTTTTATTTAGAGACACTCTAGTTTCAGAAATCCAAAACTCATATACCTTTTCTCGATTTGACTAGCTCAGATAATCTATCGGATCTACTTCTCCTCTTGAACATGGACCAGGGTACTCCAAGTTCAGCAATTGCTCATTTGTCCAAGGCAGCATACACAGTCCTCCTCTTCAAGTTCAAAGCCTTTGCAACTGTTGCTTGATTGTTGCATTTACTAACAGCCATCAACAAAGTAGATGACCTTGCTTGATAATGTCTTGTGTCCTACCATGTTTTTTACTTTCAAGAGTTCTTTTTCATGTTGTCAACAACATGCTTGTATACATTTAATTGCTCATTTCTAATGATGTCAAACTCGGGTAACTATCCAGCTGCCCTAGAAATTACCTCCTTCCTATCATCAAAATCACAAAGAACGCATACCTTAGCAATGTAATCAATAATTTTTTTGGTCAGGTCTTTTTTCCTGCCTGGTTATCATCTTTTCTTCCTACTTGATTGAACGTAGTGCCTTGAGCTCAGATTATCTCTTCTTATCATTTTCTTTTTAGTGGATAAAATTTGCCTACAGGCAGTATTAGGCGATATATACAAGCCTTCCCTTTTAGCACTAGTATAAGGAAACTCATCATTAGGACTGGAGATAATAGTACCTCATTTTCGCTTGAATCAAATAGAATTTGAGTTTGCATACCATTGGAAATGCTCTGCGTTATAACGAGATTTTGCTCCATGTCCCATTCTAGCATATGATTTTGAATGCCAATTCCCATAGAAGAGGCAAGTTCATCTGGATCTTGTCCTCCAAAACGAGATGCAAATTCAGCAGCATAACCTGCAAAGAGATCCATCTAACATGCATAATGGCCAAAAAATCCTGAAGCCGAGAAAAATGTGCAAACTTTCTATGATTATCCTTTTTTATTTTCAGAATTGAGTTGGAGCCGGTAGAATACGCCAAAAACTGGGAGAATCGGCCCAAGGAAGAGGATCGATGACATGACTAACGAACTTCCCAAAATGGGCCGAATTTCAAAAGTAGAAATTTTGACACTCTACGAGAAATCCTTCAGCGTATAATGCGTGATGGATGAAAATTACAGTCTAAAAATAAAAAGTACTACCAAAGCTCTATGTGTCACTGACACTGAAAATGGCCCCCACCTATATGCTTTGACCCGATATTAACATGGAATTTCTGCAGAAGAAATCGGAACCTAGTGCTAGTACATAAGCGCCCTCATCAAAGTTGGGTCCATCTTTAAAGTGCAAATCATGTGAATCTTCGAAGGCCAGCTCACCTGAATCTTTGAATGTGAAGTCGCATGAATTTTCAAAAGGCAAGTCTATTGAATTGGGCAAAAAACCTATTGTTGATGAAAGTGAGGAGGCTAACAAAGTGCCTAAAAAGAAAAAATGAAGACTCCGCTTCAGCCTCCACACCAGTAGTCAGAGTCAAGTTCAGGGGACCGACGTGACAGCCCAAGAACACAGAAAATGCATTGCAGGTCGTTCCCTACATTGCTCTAACATCCATCCCAGCTTTATATTCTCTACCCGATGAGCTTAAGTTTAACCCATCGATCAGAAATGGCTGGCAGCGAAAACAACATTGAAACTGGAGCAATACAAAAGGTTTTATTCGATGGGTGTTTCCTGGTTAAATATCTTGGCATATATGACTATGCCACTACTCCCTCCTACATGACTCACAGGACCAAATCTAATGATCACGTGCATACTTTGTTATGGTCTTTCAGAGAATCCCCACAAGATGTCCTCATGCCATCAGTCTTTATACCATTTGATCCAGCAACAACATAGAATAATCCGGTGCAGCTCAAGGGAAAGAAATATATCATCCCTTGGAACCATTCAATCGCGGCAGCCCAAAACCTTTGTGGAATGATCAGGTCAGATGAACAGAAAGCCAAATTCTCGGAAGTGTATGCAAGGAGGAGGGCAAGGATTTAAAATGGTAACTTGAAAAATGCTGAATACCTCAAGATGTCCATCGAGTGCAATAAAATCATTGCCGACACAGTATGCAGGGAGCCTCTCATTGAGAAACTCCAGCAACTCTGATATCAGCATCAGGCACTGGCTCACCCGTGCAAGGCAAATCGGATAACTGACTGGTATATTTTGCTTTGTTTTATTCCTCAGAATTGCCATCATGATTTTATCGAGCTTTTATTTATTCTAATTTGTTTTGTTTTTCTCATTAGAATTGCTGAGGCGATCTTGCTGATAGGTTTTTCTTTTTAAGAATTCACTTAGGTCGCAACGACCACACTGAAAGTCAAGGAATTGAAAGACGAAAAGTAATGGATCTTTATGCCTGAAGCGATGTAGTCTAAGTTCATGACTGCGTTGAACAAGTGGATGAAGAAGGAATTAAGCGATGATCAAGACAATGTCTCAGGCAAGCCGACGAAGGATTTCGTCAGCAAGAGCATTCTTCGGATGAGGAGCATGTCAAATGCTGAGATGGATTGCCTGATGGATGAGATACTTGCAGGCAAATATTTCTTTAAAACCAGTGCAAAATACATAGGTCGTTTCGAGTATTAGCAACAGGCATCGGACTTGAGGAAGCTGACTCTGATGGAGAGAGAGGTCCTCCACCATGTGAACTCCAACACAGGAGTCCAGTACCTAAGCTTCCAGGACCTGCATGTAGCATATCCAGAATTTATACATGAGCATTTGTTTCAAATTGCAAGCATGGATACCACCTACATTAGACATAGTTACAATAAAGATCATGTCCTGGATACTCATCCTCCAGTCATAATAGTCTGTGTTAACCACATCATAATGCCAGAGGATGAAAAAGCTCGTAGCCCTAAAAGAAATGTGGTAATGATGTGCACAAAAGAGGTTATTCTGGCTGCCACTGTTCTTGAGCATGCTCAACTGATCTATTTAGACATGCACGGCCCTAAATCAAATTGGAAAGTGGCTTAGTTCCTCCAGTTATATGGAAGGATCTCTAGAATGACGACAGTCATGATGTTCACCTCTTCATATTACTCCTCCCTGGCGAAATGCCCAATTGTCTCCATAGTTTATCACGATCCCGGGGCACATTTATATTGGAACTTACGAGGAGCCCCGGTTCGAGAATAAAAATCGCATAAAGCAACACCAGTACTTTGCCACCAACATCCTCATTAATAAAAATGAAATCAGAGTCTTGCCTAAGCAGGCAAGATTGGATCTGCAGTTCTCCCTGTCCAATGATCCAGAGAAGAAGACTGAGATGCCTACTTGGGATCCTACTAGTGGCGAGGAGACTGATAAGAAAATTACGAAGCACATGAAGATGGTGTTCACAGCCAAAATCAAATATTGTTAGATGGAAATGAATGGCAATTTGATCTTCTGGCCACAAATGAAACATCTTATGTCTACTACATTGTGGACCAGCTTCTTCCACCAGATGGATGCTTGCTCGAATTCTTTTTATGTGGCACGTTTTCTAGGGTTGCTTTGATCCAAGAGAAGAAGATCATGGCTTTCGGGTATGATGAGAGAAGAACATAGTTTCTTAAAAGCTTCTTCACGTACGTGGAGAAGCTAGCTAACGGTGCTCCAGAATCGAAAGCCAAAGAGCAAGATCAAGGCACAAAGGTGGGGGAAGAGGAGGTGGAGCAGGAAGAAACAATTTTCGAGAGGGAAGAAGCCATTGAACAGTCCCCGATGTGCATATTACAGAGAGCACAATGATACCTGATAACCTGAACGATGTGATAAATAATTTTCAGGATGAAAACTATACTGAGACATTGGTAGGCTAAAGAGAGGTCATACCTATGCCGCCATATTGGACAGAGTAAGAAGAGGTATTACTAGCTTGGAGAGGGTTGTGGCTGCCACAAAACCTCTGTTTCAAAAGTTGGATGCTTTGAATGATAGTTGGTGTGTTGATGCCTCTAATGGGTTGTTCATTTGTGCCAGGTAATTCCATGCCAGCAGTTGAAGATGAGTATATGGATGCCTCCGATCCTGAGAATGATTTCCTAGGCAATTCTTAAGAATTCAGCAAGATCTGCAATAGGATGCATCACAAGCCACCCATGCACTTTCTTGGTCTGGTAGACGACAATCAAGACCAGGAAGAAGACTTCAGTGAGGTGTTGAGAGAGAATCAAGAACGCCTAGTAGATTATGCTAATGAAAATGTCATGCAGATTCCCTAGAAGACCGGCTACACTAAAATGGATATAGAAGATCATCTGATTTGGGATTAACAACAAACAGATAGGGCAATTAGAAAGCGATTACTGATATAGATGGTAATCCTTCATTTGTTAGAGCATATCCATGAAATTTATGGGAAGAAGCAGTAATAAAAAATAGATAGACCTTAGAGTAACCGCTATTGTAATTTTTTTAAACTGGATGGATGATAATGGATGTTAACATAAGAAATGTACAGTTTACTGTAATAAAATATTCTTTCGCACTGTACTTATCATCATGGCGATTCTTCTGTGACCCGACTGTATTTTTGTAATTCTTTTGGGCATAACTTGCTCGCTATATTGTGTATTCACAATAAAAAAGATTGCGACGACGATTGTCTCAACTTGTTATTGCATGTTTTGAGGTCTAGATAATACTTTAGTAGAATCTAAAGTCGGGCGTACATTAGGGACGACGACATTGATGTAAGTGAATCATATTATTTTTCCGAAATTGAGCACCCTCAAGGCTTTCTTGCTTCAGAGGAATGGTGACTGTTTACAAATTACCCTTTCAAACGCAGCTTGCAAGCTATTTGGAGCAAAATAAGAATGTACGTTTTCTCAAATTAATATATTGGTGCTTAGTAGTCCAAGTTTTACCACACATGTAACCTGTCTCAGTTCAACCATGTATCGGCTTGTCCAAGTTTAATATACTTTGTTAAGACTGAGTTAAACCACTTATCCAAGTTCAACCGATATGATGAGGGTCAAGTTAGACCATCAGTCCAAGTTTAACTACCTAAAACATGTATGTGTTCAATCTTAATTTGTCCAAGTTTAACACATTGGTGAGGCTGAGTTAAACCACTTGTCCAAGTTCAACACATGATATGGGGGCCGAATTAAGCTGCTAGTCCAAGTTTAATCACATCGCACCTGCTCCAGTTCAACCTTAATTTGACTTGTCCAAGTTTGACATACTGGGATCGAGACTGAGTTAAACCATTTGTCCAAGTTCAATCCATGCTATGGGGGCTGACTTAAACCATTAGTCTAAGTTCAACCGCACATGCAACCTGTCTCCATTCAAGCGTAAATCAGCTTGTCTAAGTTTAACACATTGGAATCGAGGCCAAGTTAAACCACTTGTCCAAGTTCAACCCATGCTACAGGGGCCGAGTTAAACCATTAGTTCAAGTTTAACCGCATGGAACCTGTCCAAGGCCAACCTTAATTCCACTTGTCCAAATAAGTTTAACACACTAGGGTCGAGGGTGAGTTAAACTACTTGTCCAAGCGTAAACTATGCTATGAGGGCTGAGGTAAGCCAATAGTTCAAGTTTAATCACATAGAACTTGTCTAAGTTCAAGCATCAATTGGCTTGTTTTGTCCAAGACTAACACATTAAAGTCGAGGCTGAGTTACCATTTGTTTAAATTTAACATAAAATGGACGTTGAGTCAAATCAGTAGTCCAAGTTTAACCGCATGGCACCTATTTGGGCTGGTTCCATACTCAGACGTATTTTGAGCAATGGCTATTTGCTTTTCGGACAACAACAATTTTCTTTTTGGGCAACGATTATTTATTATTTAGAAAATATGTATAGGTCTTGTAGGATTGATTGGATGGGGAGAGAAGATGGTCAGAACAAGGCATCAAAGGATGCTCTGTCAGTTTGTCAGCGAATCAAAGACGTTAGAAGATATTCCATTCCATTTAAAACACCTTCAACATGATGTGAAGGAAGAATTTGCTATGGACTAGCCCTCCATCCTTTCACAAGTAAGCGATATAGGTTCATAGTATTTTACTTTCCAATAAAGCAATCTGATGTGAATATTTCTTATAGAGATCCTAGAGAATAAGGAGTTTGAACATATAATCAAACCTCTCAATCAAGATGTAGATAAGCTATCCCAGGAATCCATGCTAGCTGATTTGAAGAGGAGCATGATCAAAGCCAAGGCCATAAAGAAGCTCTTAATTATGGACTTGTGGAGGGGCAACACCTTGCGCAGATGTTTTGAGCAAATCTATGATGCACGCAAGTTGGAGAAGGTCATTAATTAGGAATGTCTTAGAGGAGTCTTTGCCATACCTGGTGGAACATGTTGATCACCTATTATAGTTACAACCCAATTATGTGATTGCAGATTTCACTGTCTGAGAGCATTAAAGTAGAAGGTGCATCCACAATGGTTCAAATAGATTCAGATTGATTAAGATTCGGACAAAAATGCCTTATTTACGTATACATTCACTGGTTTTTAACATAAGCTCAAAAAACCATCCGTAGCTTTAGCCTGGTTAAGCCAGTATGAACTAAGCCTTCAAGTTCAACTGTTGTGCCCTAATCTGAGTAGAATATACGGTACCGTCGGATAGAAAATAACACTGCATGCCGAAAGATTACTTTCTAGTATATTATTTAGGCTAAGTTCATATTTTTCCTGACATTGCTGGGAACCTTGAGTGGTAGCTGAACGAGGAAGCGCTTCGGTGGTTCGATAGATATAGTTATGTATAGTATATAGATAGATAAAGTTATGTATATATAGATAAAGTTATGTATAGTATATAGTTATCCATGTATTGAAAATTAGGCACTTTTTCCACAGTAGTCTTATCTCTAAAAGTCACATATTTTATCCAATGATGTTTGGCCACCTATTGTCTTAAAAGTAAATCACTTTTCCACTATAAAAATAAAGGTTCGGAATAGGTTTGGATACCAAATGGAGTCTTATTTTATTTCGGGGGATTTCCCCCGCCATAAAATAAGACACCTAGTCTTATTTGAATATATAACTAAAAATAAGACGTGTCTTATTTTTTCATGCTTTTCCACTAGTATTTTAGTGGTGTCATATTTTATGACTACCAACACTGGAAAAGTAAGTTTAAATTTGTGTGTCTCATTTTTAGCCTTAGAGTCAGAAATGGTGTCGTATATTGTATATGTATATTGTATATGACAGCCATATTTTGAGACTAATGTGGAATTAGATACTATAGTATTCTGGTCTGCATAATAAACGAAGATACTTTGCCATGATTGGCCCAATCATTATGATTTTCAATACATAATAGATTATGAAATACATTATGAGTTTGAGTAAAGACACCTGACATCTCTAAGATCATGGATAACAATGACAAAATAAGACTGACAAAACCCTCGGTTTCAATAAACGTCTGAACGCTAAGAAAAGTTGGGCTGCCCATGTTTATGCGAATGGAGCTGCTGATAAAAAAAAACAGTCATTAATCTCACACTTTTACAGAACATATTTCGACAGAAAGTTTGTAGATATAGGACTTGATTGGCAGCGCAAACTTTTTAAAAGATTCATGCACATAGGGTCGCTCACGGCATGATTCATGAAGACCCTGGCAAATAGATCAATATCCATGTTAATGTCCTGCTCTTTCAGCATCGCTGGGCACAAGTTACACAATCCTGTAGCCCGTTTTCAAAACGTTCAATGCACAGCTATTTAGTACTTTACTTGATGTAGTTATTCATGACCGAAATCTACAATATGTGGCATTCAACAATGTTGTAAGAAAACTGCGCTCTAAGCTTGAAAGTTGGACAATAAAGTATAAACTACACTAGCATGTCAATAGCGTTACAGTATAGAAAAACAGTGTTTGAGAAACCAATGACGAGATTTATGACTGTTGGAATTTGAAATAGCAACACTATGGAATTGAAATTAAAGAGAAAAGAAATACATGAAACATGCAGCTATGAACTTTGCATGGCAGTGGGTAGTTCATGCGAGTTCAACAGTTAAGTCCCTTGGGAATGCGTATGCCACATTTGAGAGGAATAGATTTGGCAGCAGAGAAATTGACGCCAACGACACCTTTGAACTGCTGCAAGCAACGGCAAAGAGAGGGAAGGGGTGAGGCTTTAACAGCAGCACAGCAGGGGCGCGTTGGAGAAGGCGGATTCGCACCTAAAACCGAAGCAATGCAGGGCGTCAATCTGCTCTGAATTGCAGGGCAAGAAGACTGAGCTTCACCCATCCCCAGCAGCAATAAGCTTATCATCGTCACCGCTAAAAGCACCACCAAAGCAGCCCTTGCCATTTTGCTCGTTGAAGCCATCCATGAAGAATGCGCAATATATAGCCACTTGCTTTAATTGCCAACGCCCCGCATTATCATTCTCACCAGAATTGGTAAGCGTCATTTGCTCACCAGCCTCCTCCTCAACGTCTCCAAGAGGAATTTAAGTAAATTCGATAATCTTTCGTACCCCATGTTACCTTACTATTCCAACATTCTATCGGGGATAAGCCGCTAATTAAATACCAAATGCGCACTTTACTTTTGTGGATAAATAAGTTAAAGCCCATCATCAATATCATAATCGGGTCGTATTCTATTCCGGTGGTGCATTCGACTCAGCCAATAACACGGAATTGCAGTTGAATTCTTCGATTCTGCATCACCGGCTTTAGAGATCAGACAAAAATACTGAGATCATTCAGCTCCCCGATTATGATATTGTAGGGGTAACCGATCTGGTCCCCCTTTCTGTTCTTGGCAGGGAATTTCGCTCCCGGCTGCCGCCGGTCGCGAAATTGCCCTGCCAAGAGCAGAAAGGGGTCCCAAATCGGTTACCCCTATACAATGCGGTTACCTACTAGTAATACAATTGGCAGGTGCTGCTATGGCTCTCGAAAGTGACCAAGCAACCAAGAGGATTCGCTTGGGCAAATCTTGCTAATTTGCTTGGATGAATCAAGGGGTCCAGTGAATCATCTACTCTGGGCTAAGGAGGATTTGCAGGCCCTTAAGTTTGCATACTTGAGGGGGATACGCTTGGGACACTTTCCCTTTCTCTCATTCAAAGTGTAACAAACCTTAACCCTACTCCAATCTTGTGTAACTTAACCCTATGTTCTTCTCATGTGAGACATGTGATGTATTAAGGTGATTTGGTACATATGGGAAGTGTGATGAGCTATGAAAGCCAAAGCCAAAAGTTGACTAGTATGGGAAAATGGAGCAAAGTCAAACTTCTCGTTTTGGTCAAACTTACAAAAGTCAAAGTCATAAGATACTAGACATATGATGAATTAGAGGAAAAGACAATCAAAGTCAAGGTTTGACTAGACCAAGGAAATGTTTCCAAAGTCAACTCACTGGTAAGGTGGTGGAATATGAGGTGGAAATAACATAAAGTGTGGAAAAACAAGTTGTTGTGGTAAGATTCGACAAAATATTCCCTTATGAGTTGACTAGCCCAGTTAAACTTTGGCCAATTTTGATGATTGTTGTATCAATGGAAAGTTATTGATGATTACTATAAGATGGAATATTTTGTAAACGTGGAAATTGCCAAGTGCTGATGAGAAAATGCATCCCCTTTTCTCACAGGGGTGTTGCGGGCTTGGGATCATGTGCGTGTGCTCTTCCAGCTAGATTATGCCTCAGTTTATCACCACTCTTCTCCTTTCTTGTGGGTTCCTCTACCCCCTGCGCACATTGCCCTTGGCTGCCACCGTGCATGCTCGGACGCAGGCCCGTTGGAGGCGAGCTGCTATGCTCACCTTGGAGGATTGGTATTGGGGTGGTCAGCTAGCTTCGTGGGAGTTCTTTCGAGCTCGCTTTTGCCTGAGGGGCAGTGACCGGGCTATCTGGGAACAAGTGGCGAGGAGTATTCCGCTGCACATACCTATAGTCCCTCAGGATGATGTTGTGGTGCAGGTTTGGAAGATTCATCCGGATGTTGTGTCTTCTTGTTTTGTGCGGTCTTGTTACCGGGTGCTGGCTATTCATGACACACCGCCCCTTCGTGCAAGTGGTCTCTGCAGACTTCCGGGTTCTCGATGGCGCTTCGGTTTGGGCGTGGACATGGAGCTCACTTCCCCACCGAAGGTTAGGGTGCTTCGTGGCGTGTGGTGCACCACATATGTCGAGGTGAATGCCCTTGTGAGTCAGTTTAGGCCGGGTGTGAGCCCTCTCTGCCCTTGTTGTGGCCTTCATCGTGAGACTGTGGAGCATTGTCTAGTTTTATGCCCTCACTTGCAGGCTGCCTGGGATTGGGTTAGGGCTCGGTTTCAGGTGAGATTGACTAGCCCAGCTTGATTCTTTGCCGTGTGTATCCCGTGCTTACGCTCTTGCGGAAGCAAGCCTTGCATCTGTGCGTGGCTTGGTTGGTGTGGCTGATTTGGAAGCGGCGGGGGTTGTGGATCTTTCAGGGGATTCAGCAGCCTGCAGCCTCTCTGATTCCTCGACTCAGGTACAAGCTATTTCAAAGCTTTCTGGTGTTCCCAGGATTGGTAGAGCGGAAGTTTGCCATTTGGCAGGACTTCTTGGGTGTTGTAGATGGTAATGGTCGGTTTGTACATCAGTAGTGTTGCAGTTTTTCTGTGAGTTTGTTGTGGAGTGTTGAGGTACCTCTTTGAGGCAGTTCTCTTTCCTCCTCACTTGCGTTGTAACATTACCATTCTTTTAATATATTGACGACACAGTTCTTCAAAAAAAAAAAAAAAAAATGCAATGGAACTATCATAAATGTGTTATGATCATTCCTCTATAGCCTTGCTGTGTTGAAAAACACTTCAAGAGGTGTTCCTACATACGATGACTTCATGTGGATCTTCAATTACCTTGAAACCATGCTTAACATACGCCCAAGCAAAATGGTATTGCATAAGTGGCAACATTTATGCCTAAAGAAAAGATGCTTTGGTCCCCTCCACCCTTAAGCATTAGGTATAATATGTCTTAAGATCCAAAACATTGATTGAATTTGGTAGCTCCCTTTGTATCAGGTTCTGCAACTCATGAATTTGTAACATTTGATTAATTATGGATCAATGCATGGCTTAACAAGCTTTGGTAGATTCCTTATGCTTCTTCAATTCCACCTGTTGACATGGCTCTGCTATATGCTCATCTAAATATTCTAGCATAGCCAACCTGTGGTCTAACGCTTCATTATCACTTGTCTTTGCATCATTCTTAGTGCTGGCAATTTTAAATGAACATGTAAAGTGGAATGCTTATCATATAAAAAATTGAAACAGAGAAAATCCATAGCATTCTTGTGGGTAATTTTGTGGGCTCTTATTAACTTGAAATGCCAAATCCTTTAATGAGAAGCTACTATCTTCTTGAAAATATTATTGAATGTCTTGTTGTAAATTCAGACTGACCATTTTCCTATGGATAATATGAAATGCTCTACTTTGAAGGGCATAAGAATCCAATCGTCATACTAAATGTTTAGGAGTAAGAAACATTTACTTGATGTCATGTTTAAATTAATTGGTACATCTAGGAAGACTAAGATGATTTGGTTTATAGCAAAGGAAATAACAATTTTGCAACATTTGTGAAAGTAGACCTTGTGCCTATTATGAGTGAACTTACATGGGGTGGGGGCATAAGTAGCACACATGATTACAACTCCTTTTATGTGGCATTACCTTCTCCATCCTATATTCTAAATTAATTTGACGTTGTATACGGCTAGTCTATGCACTAAATCGATGACCTAATTAGTTGAAATGGTTAGATCTATAATTAAAACATATCAACTTAGCTTTGAATGCCTCTCAACTATTAGGAATTGTTATAAAGAGTTAGGCATTTGAACACGTGATTTTTTGTCAATTAAGCCAAGGGTGTATTGCAGTGCATAAGTCAAAACATTGTAAAGTCATACCTGCATATTAAATGATTTGCTAATTAAATAGGTGCCCAACATGTCAATGGGGAGAATTAAGAATGTGAAAAACTAAACACCCTACACAAATGGCTAAATGTATACAAATGCATTGCATATCAATTGTATCATGGTTCAAATCTTGTCATAGTTAATAAAGCCTATGAAATGTAGTAGAAACTACCGACATTTTTCAAAGGGATGACTTTTTATTTGCAAGAAAATAAAGAAGAAACTAATTTAAAACAAAGAAAAAACAAATGTGGTCATGGTTGATTATGCCTGTGAAACATAGTACGCAGTATCGACATCTTTTAGAGGGATACTTTTTGGCTTGCAAGAAACAGGAAAGAAACTAATTTAAAGCAAAGCAAAAACAAATTGACAAAGTGCAATGAATTAAGTACTTTATTGACATAAAGGAAAGACAACCTTATAAAAATGCAAAGCTTTTAAGTATTCAATCTATGCAAACAAATCTTTTCATTTGAGTAATCAATCTCAACACATATGGCCATTTTCAGGATGATGTGTTTAATGGGTGCAAGTGTAGACTGAGATAATTATGTTGTGGACAAAGGGTCAGAAGCTAAATACAAACATTCACCATAGCATGAAACCTGTGGGATTTGCCAACTATGTGCCTGGATTAATGTAAGCATAGCATCCTAGACCGCGATTCAGCTATAGATTGCAAGAATCCCAGATCACAATTATACGTGTATGTCAGGTAGATGGACACCCGTTTTCTTTTCTGTGGCTATCCCCTAGCCCATTGGATTTGTTTCTTTTGCAATTCAAATGAGCAAATATTGATCTGTTTCTGCTGAAAGAACTAAAAAATTTTAGGACCCGAGCAGCACAGCTCTACAACATCACCTAGCAGCTTGTGCTCATCTATACTCCTCCATGATCTCCTTGTGCTTGGTATCCATCACATTGCTTGTCTAAAGGAGCATGAATTCAGACAGCCTTCATGGGATGTCGTTATACATGCATGACTATAGAGGATCAACCTATGTTTTTCCTTATTTAATCAGTTGAAGGAAAAAATGAAAAAATAGAAAAAAGAATTAACAAAGAAACAGCTAACATTTATCACCTTAATTAAGAAGAAAAGAGATATAACTCAGCAAGCATACTCAAGTCAGCCCATCAAAATAGGAGATTTAGTCTTATCACAACTATGGGATGTTGGCAAATGAAGCCTAGACATTTGCAACCATGTCTGCTGGTAACCTGGTAATTTGAAAAGCACAAATCAAAGAAGAAATTTTAGAAAATGAATGAAGAGCCAACTCATGTATTGGACACTATGAGACAATGCAACAATGAATGGAAATGCAGCAACGATATGAAAAAAAGTACATGTATATGCCTATGTAGCATGATGTGAAGCAACAATAGAGGAAAAAAAAAACATCTAAGATCACAACACCAGCAGAAACATACAAATCATCACAAATCATCAGTCCATGTTTACATAGTGATCAAAGTCCTGGGCATTGATCAAAGGAAAGAAGGGAAATCAGAGAGAAAAATACCTCGAAATACTTGTTTCATCCAAGCATTGTCTCATCAATAATCAAGAAAGCACATCCACCAGCAAATGCTCCTAAGCCTATTACTCAATTGCAAAGAATGATACATCTTGCACCAAAGTTCAACTTAGTTTCATTGCAACTCAATTCCAACTGGAATAAGAAGATAGTAAGGACTTAGCTAAATAGCAGGTACGACAAATCTTCAAGCTGCAAACATGTTTCAAAACAATCATGCATATAACTGGTTGTTGCATTTGCTACTTAGACAATAGGTTATGACATGAACACCTGAAACATACAAAATAAGATGGTGCACAAAGATTACAACAATAGAAGAAGCCCTGCAAATTTGCAATCAAAGTAAGAAAGAATGAGCACTTGGAAGGGCATATCTATCAAGGAAAAGAAACAGCTGATTCAACAGGACCACTGGGCTACAGTGACAGCGCAAAAAGCTCACAACTTAAGTCAAAGAAGAAGGATGGATTTGTCAAGGGGCTCCTGTTTTGGTTGCTATTTTGTAAACCTTTAGTCCAGTCTTTTAAGGTATAACATAATAGCTTCAGAGGGAATGTTTCTGCTAGAGGTTCATTCTACAGCATAGATGGAGGTAGAGATGCAAAATCTTTGATCTACAGCAAATATCGAGTCCAAAAATCATTGTTCAGACCTGCGCACAAAACCCTACAGAAAGGGAAAAATACATCTTCAACCGAAGTGCAAATGATTAAAAATATTCCTCGCATGAATATCTAGCATAATAACAGGGGGTTACTTTTAGATTTTTATACGTTTTTTCACATGGTTTTTCTATGATTTCATTGTTGTATTCGTTGAGGTGTACTAAATAGTATTTCTAGAGTGCACCCTTTATGGGCCGTTGATTTTCGTTGGTTGGAACAATCCGAGGGTTGTTGTCTTTCTCTGCATGTCTTTGTGCATGAACACTGCGCATGTGTATGCATGTGCATGTGCACATGCATGTGCATGTGTATGCATGTGCATGTGTACTGTGCATGTGCAAGTGCAAGTTCATGTGTGTGTGTGCATGTGTGCATGCGCATGTGTACTTGCCCTCTTGGATTCTTGTTGCCGGAGTGGATTTTTGCTACCACGATGTGGATTTTTTGCTCACACTTACAAAGGTATTTGTTTTTTAATGTTTCCTCAGTTAGCATAACGGTTTTTTTTACAAGGTATTGTTTTCCTGGTTCTACAATGTAGTGCTGCAAAACTCGCCTTTGTCTCCTTCCCTTTAGCTATTCTAAGATTTGCTGCAGATTCAAAAAGAGTTTAGAGTTTAGGCCCTCTGTTTGCTTTCAACTCTTGGATATTCCTGGCCTGTCGGATTGTTCATAGCAGCCAGCATTTAGCTTCAATCAACAAACGGATTCTTGTGCACACAACATGCGGGATTATTCCACCCTTTTCCTCAATCATGCATTAGTCAAACAAAGGCCACAAGAATGCATTTATATTGTAGGTTTGGAACTTTAATCGAACCAGAAAGTGAGTCATGCATTATCTTTAAGCTAGAGATGGATCATCCAAAATCACATGGATTGTTAAACAATAGTTTTATTGTGAAAGAGGAATAGCTGTAGCTGAAGTAACAATATGTGGAACGCTAACAGAGCAAGCTTGCTTCAAAACCTCTACTCTTGATCTTGCTTCACCGACCGCTTCTGAGGAGACCTACTCCACATCACCAAACTGGCTGATTCTCTTCACTTGTTAAACCAAAGCCAGGCAACCCGTGAGAAAGTATTACTGGTTCTTTATGAACCTCACCAATTGTTACTGCAGATAACGTTGATGTTCATGCAATGGTTTGTGAATAAAACATTATTGTAGAGCATATCAATGTCAAAAGCTTTTATTTGATTCAATTTTATTTCGCAGGAACATAAATGGTAAATAAATTTGCTGCATTTGGTCAATTTTGGGTTGTTCATCCTCACTATAAAATGCAGAGAGTTTGTGGTGTAATTAGATTACAAGTGTTTCTCGTGGTATTACATGCATAAGTGTTAAAGTTGGTACGTGAAGTTCATTCTTAATGCCCAAAGGCCTTTATTAGGGCCCGAAGGGCCCAAAATTTTTTTAGTAATATATAGCATAATAACAACCAACACATCACTACAATCAACATTAATTAACACAAACCATTATATCCAATACATTTAAATTAACATCCCCCTAAAACCCCCTTTGGTTTGGGTGCATATTCACACGGGGGGGGTTACGTGAGGGGCGGCGAGCCCCCTAAAAACTTACAATACATGTACAAAATTAACACCATTAAGTACATTCCCTTAAACCTTATAGTATTTTGCAAAACTCAATATACAGTATACAAAAACTTGTACATGCATACCCCACAAACGAGGATCGCTATGTACGGTCCAGATCAAGGAATATAGGGCAAATATGCCTATCCGACAGCTCTCGATGTCTGGAGTAACCCCCCGTGTGAATATGCACCCAAACCAAAGGGGGTTTTAGGGGGATGTTAATTTAAATGTATTGGATATAATGGTTTGTGTTAATTAATGTTGATTGTAGTGATGTGTTGGTCAATGAAATGGCATTAAGAAGAAGGCAAAATTTGAGGCAGCAAAAACAAAATAAGGGTGCCTGCAAAAATATGATACCATCATGTTAAAGCCAAGACTCTCAGAACATACATTGACCTGGACCTTGAATCCTAGATAAAAAAAATGATGGTATCACCTTGCATCAATAAAAAATCTAAGGCTAAGCGTTATCTAAAAAACTAAATTTGCTTCTAGCTTCTATTTGCAGAAGAATGCAAGAAGAAAAGTGGTGGTTCTGCACTTTTGATTCTTAGAATTTTGATGCACTTTTAAACACAAATGGCATGAAATACTTACACCTATGATGCTGCCTTTGATGCTGCTCCTGCTCTTAGTGGAAGATCAATGACTCCAAGTTGTTAATGAACGACTCCTACAGGTTAGGTTAAAATCCAGCAAACAAAGAAAATAATGAGAAGAAAAGGCTCACCCCGAAATGCAAGATCCGGCCCATCTTAAGAACTTGTGCAAAAACAGAGTAATTCTGAGGCGCCCAAGTCCTAAAGCGCCAAAACGTAAAGTAGATGAAGCGAAAATCTCGAGCTTAAATTTCTTCTACACGAATACAGAGAGGAAAGAAATGGTCGGTCGGATTCAAAATTCGCATAGGTGGCCGGTCAAATTCAAAATCCGCATAGGTGTCCCGCAAGCAGCAGAGGGAATGCCGCATCCGGCGTTACATGCGGCGTTCCGAGCGCAAAAACCAAAGCCCTTCCTTTTTAAAAAAGAAGATGGAACTTCAAAACTAGCCTGCACACATGCAATTCCATCTACCTTCTGTTGTTTTTCCAAACTCGTAAAAAACAGTTAAGAAGCATTCTGCTTTATCCTCTAATGGCGTCGCGCCACATGGCATGTTTCAAATCCAAGAATGTTACTGAAAATTTTTTGTTCTGCGACGAACTGCAAGGCCGGCTGTTCCGGCATTTCTATCCAACATCCTCACGATTTACCCATCATTCCGGGGCTTTTACCATGCATTCCAAGCATCTACCAAGCATTCCAGAATTTTGACTTGCCGCAGAATGCTTCTTTACTGTCTTCCACATTATAAGAAAGGCGATCTACATGCCTTTCCTGGCATGTCAACAGGGCTCCGCGCTTCGCGCGTCGCCCTGTTTCCATGCCAGGAAAGGCATGTAGATCGCCTTTCCTGTATACGTAAAGGACGGTTAGGCTGCATTCAGCCTTATCCGCCAGTGGAATGATGACACGTGGCAAACATTATATTTGTGGATGTCACCTGCCACGTTTGTTGGTCGACATTCTGTTTTTTTGTCGACATTCTGTTTTTTTTGCTCGCGCGCTGCTCTGTATTCTGCAACAAAACAATCTATGCCGTCCACGTGGCAAAGATCGATGGCTGAATGCAGCCCAACCGACCTTCATGTTAATCGAATGGCCCGGGGGCTTGATTCAGCCTTGATCAAACCGCCCTCGCCTCGCTCGCGTTGACCGGTTTTCTGCTTGGGAATCAAGCCCAGCGGGCCATTCCCTTATACGAAAGTTACTTCAATCATCATTTAAGTTTGTAATTTGTTCTATGCGTAAGCTTTGTTTATTAGATATTGTATTTGTTTATACATACTTAGAAAAAGAATGACATTTTAAAGCAAGTAATCCAGTTTGTCAGACATAAGGAAGAAAGTATAAGTATTGTAATTTCTTGGCCCTGATCTATACATCTACATTATGGAGGTAGTCTCAGTGAAAAAAACGTTGTATGTCGTCTTTGAAGCTAGCATCTTTGTTGGGACAAGTGTTCCTATTTCAGTCAAACGTAAATTTTCAAGAATTGTCTTAGAGTAAATTTATTGTCTCAACTTTTCGGTTCCAAAAATAAACAAAAAAATTCCAAAATGTCCAAATTTGAAATCAGAAATTGATTTCCGATGCAAGCTGGCCCTCGAAGGCGAACTCTGGGATTAGCAATCTCTGCACAAAATTACTCTTTAGCGGCACCTACATAACCGAAGGAGGCACTCTAGGCCAGCAGGAGGAGCTTTGCCTTTGCGACCTCTGTTGGTTTGGGAAAACCCTAGAGGTTAGACATTTGGAGACAGTGCCATTGTTTTTTGCATCAACTTTTTTAGAAGCCTGGTTCTGATGCCTAGCAATGCAGAGCCTGAGCTTTAGGATTTGAGGCCTCTGTTCTTGACAACAAACAGTAGTTTGTTCTTGCCACCATTTTTCTGCCTTTCAAAAACGTCTATCAATTCAAATACTAGCTTCGCCACTGCAGCACATGGCTCTGAAAAGCTTGATCTGATTCATAATATCTAAGTAGAAGGGTAAATTGGGTCTATGGTTGTGACGTCCCCTACTTCTTCTATGATGCTCCCATCGTATCAGAAGGCGGAGTTCATCCCCCTGACAGCCAAACTAGCAGGGGCCATCCACTTGACGCCAATCCCAAGAACTGGGTCAGTGAGGAAGAGTGGATGGGTCATTTGCCCCGTCTTCCTTCAGGATCGACCCAGCTGCGGAAGCGCGAATAAACATGAGCACATGACATCAATACATCAATAAAGTCACCTCGAAGGATGAATACATCATAACATAACGTGAGTAACAACATCAACATAAATAATAGCAACAAAAGGGTATCCTACCCAGGGCTCAGACTCATGGGGAAACGACTGACGGCTTGGGTCTCCAGAAGTCAATGTAGACCAAATTCATGGCAAATGGATTGAGCTGGCATAAGAACATGGCTGTTGGGTAGTCCACTCCATCCGCCCCTCCCATGCACACTTTGCAGAGTAGGTTGAAAAGTCTTGGGACCGGACCGTAGCCTGCCGGGTGCATAGCCAAGAGAGCTACTACTGGGTTGCATCTCCCCAATCCCGATGAGGCAGGAGAAGAGTCACCTCCCCCCTAGAGGCATGCATGCCCATCACAGGCGGCTAGAGGGCCACTGCCCGTATTCGACTTGAACCTCATTGAAGGTGACGCATCACCCAAGAGGTGTCGAGCTCATGCCTTGCTCACACACAGTGGAAAACCATTAAGCCTAGCCCACTAAGATCCCTGGTAGGCTTTACACACCAGAGGGATCAATCAGTGATGGGACAAGTCCCCCTTATTCCACCAGTCTAGCCCCGCCACTCACAACCAGGCGGGCTCTTGTACACGGGCCGCATTAATTGGGAGTTAATGAGGCTATCTAGATACATCAACTACTGAGGCTTTCAGGGTCTCTATCCCCCTTCCCAATACACAGGAAAGCATCTATGAAAGAACATCATCATCGTCAAAGACTGAAATATAGAATAACATCTAATCTATCTACCTAAACATCTATCGTTAGGTTCCTTTGTTAGGGCTTGTGATCTCAGAATCTATAAGGCCTCTAAGGCTGAACTAACATCCTAAACCAACTCATTGCCAGTCTAAAAGTCGGCATTGCACAACAGAATAACCATTTACCTTATCCCTGACTTGCTCCAGCTCCTCGAAATGCGTCCATGCCTTCGTTCAGGCTGAAGGCAGCTGCTCCTGGAAGATCTGTTATGCAAATGCCTTATCGGCGCCTGGCAATGCAAACTAGGATCTTGGCTTGGTCGGAATGGCCCAAGAAAGCCAAAATGTGAAAAGAAAAAGGTTTAGGGTTTCCTCTTTGGTTCCTTATATGTGTGAACTTAGGTTAGAAGGGACCAAATGGGGTGTTGCCACTCTTGGCAAGGGGGTTTTTAGTTGTATATGTTTAATATACATGCACAACATACGAGGTTGCCCCCTAGGTGCAACCCTTTACGGCTCTCACGTACTTGTCATGCTGACATGTACGTGTGACGTGGCAGTATAATATACGTATTCGGATCGTATGTTATACTGGAACGTCACAATCTCCCCACCTTGAATTGATGCTGTCCTTAGCATCCCGCGTCTTCCCACCTTGGAAACCTGCATACCCTGCAATTACATTTGATACATATAATTTTACAACATAATTATCCCAACACATCCTTGTTTAATATCATACTATGATAAGAGGTTCTTTCATCCTCTTGCTTTATCGTCTATTATTCACAAAATTTTGTAGCTTACACCATTATCATTAATATAGTTTCAAAAATATTCTCTAATTAAGGTTCCATATCGTTTCCTTACAACACATTATGACAAAACATGTGTGGCAAGTCTTCGCAGTGCGACCTTCCTGCCGCTAGACTCTCCTATTGGCCTGCAGGTCCAACACTACGTCAGTATACATTTAATTATTATAAAGTTAGTTGTTAGGGAACCACCCATTAATTACAATTTATATGGATGCAAGGCTAATCTCCCAGCGTAGGAAGATTATGTTTCTTCCATCTTGGCCGTGGAGATAGCGCCCTATCATGCCTAGGATGATCGCTCATGCCTACACCTTTAGTTATCTTTGGCGTAAAGGGTGGCATCCTTCCCGTATTAGGGCGTGAAGGATGGCGTCCTTCCCGTGGTAGGCATTGACTAGAGGTGCTTTCCTATCAATGCATGCCTGAATGACCTCTTATCTCTCAAGGTCATCTACTTCCGTGGGATGGAAGTAGACTTTTTAATCTACCTTCCACTTACCTATCGGATCGGTGTCGATTACTTCGGTGACGAGCTGACCCTTGCATTGCTCCATGAATTGGGGGTACTGCTTCTCCAAATCTGATTGTAGTACCCACGTAGCGTCCTCCACAGGTAAGTGCGTCCATTTCACTAGGTATTGGAGAAATTGGAATCTTCTTGTCTTCTTATAGGCCCTGTCAAGAAGAACCTCTGGGACGATTTCAAACTGGTCGTCAGTCATTTCCAGTAACTCAGTTGTCTCCAATACTTCCTCTGGATTAGGAGTGTGCCTCTTTAGGAGACTTACATGGAAGACCCTATGGATTTTAGATGTGCTGGCAGGTCCAATTTGTAGGATTGGCTTCCTACTCTTTTGGTTATCCTGAATGGCCCAGTCCATTTTGGAGCAAGCTTCTTGCAGTTGCCGATACGGAGCTTGGCCTGCTTCACCTTGATCTTTAACCATACATTGTCTCCCATCTGAAATTCCCTTACTGTCCTGTGCTTATCGGCTATGCTTTTCTGTCTACTTCTCGTTGCTAAGGTATCCTCTTACCTCCTCCACTAGCTGCTGCATATCCGATAACATATGCTGGGAGACTTCCACTTTTGACACTGGGTTGTGCCAAATATCTGGGGTAAGACACTGATACCCATAATTAATCATGAAAGGAGACATCTGGGATGACTCCTGCTTTGTGCTGTTCTAGGCGAACTCCACTAAGTGGATGAAATCATCCCACTTAGACTGTTTGTTCCACACATAATTCCTTAGCATATCTTCAATGATCCGATTGGTTCTCTCCGTCTGACCATCCGTCTGCGGGTGGTATGCTGTGCTCATGGAGATCTTCATCTGAATGGTGGTAAACAAATCCTGCCAGAATGCACTCATGAATTTAGAGTCTCTATCCGAGATTATTTCCCTCGGCATCCCATGGAGTCTAAAGATCTCTTTGGGGGAACAATACGGCAGTGTCCAATGCCGTGTCTGTGGTCCTACACGGCACGAAATGTGCCATCTTCGACAACTTGTCCACCACCACCATTAGTGCATCCTTGCCTCTTACTGTCCTCGGCAGTCCTGTAATGAAATCCATACTTACTGGCAATGGCTCTAGAGCTCTTGGAATTCGGAGTTGCTCCGCTTTTGTCTGCTGGCATAACTGGCACTCCCGAATGTATCTCGCTACTTGCTTCTTCATGCTGGGCCAAAAGTAGCTGCTTCTGACCTTGAAATATGTCTTCATGAACCCTGCATGCCCGGCTATGGGACTATTGTGTGTATCGTGGAGTATTAACTTCCTTACTCCCAAAGATTCTGGTACATACAACTTATTCTTATGATATAGCAGGTTACCTTCCTTCTTATAATGCTTGAAAGTCTCCCTTTCCTTATCTGTTCTTGCCTCTTTAGAGAGACTTGCCCAAACTTCTTTAAAGTCGCCTTCTGATGGCAACGTCTCTTCGATCCTTTTGCCATACTCACTTATGAGAGTCGATATGGCGTTGCAATGGGTCCTTGTCTTTAATGGCTTCCTGGAGAGCGCATCTGTGACTATATTTAGCTTGCCTAGTTTGTAGACTATTTCGAAGTCATACTCTTCGAGAAACTCCATCCACCTCCTTTGCCTCAGGTTCAGGAGTGGTTGCGTGAAGATTTGATGATCTGTGTCTAGTTGGAACTTTCTTCCCAACAAGTAGTGTCTCCAGATTCTCAAGGCTCTCACAATGGCCAAAAGCTCTTGGTCATGAGTCGGGTAGCGTTGCTCTGCATCATTCATCTTCTTGGAGTCGTATGTGACTACCCTTCCCTCCTGCATGAGGACTGCACCCGTTGCTATCTTGCTAGCATCTGTTGCCACAAGCTTATCCATGCTTGGATCTGGAAGACTAAGTTTGGCGCGGTCGTTAAAGCTTCTTTCAACGTCTCAACTGCCGCATGGGCCTTCCTTTGCCAATGACTTACCCAATCTTTTATCTTTCCTGCTTTGTTGAGGTCCTTCAATGGAGCTGCCATCTTTGCAAAGTTCTTGACGAAGTTTCTATAATATCCTGCTAAGCTGAGGAAGCTCCTCACTTCATGGGTGTTCTTTGGTGCCGGCCAATCAATTACCGTTTCAATCTTTGCAGGGTCGGTGGAGATCCCTTCTGCTATGATTACATGCCCCAAGTACTCTACTCTTTCTGTTGCGAAGTGACACTTGGATAGCTTCGCAAAAAGCTGATGCCTCCTCAACTTTTCAAGTACTTTTCTCAAGTGCTGGATATGCTCGTCTAAGGATTTGTTGTAGACTAGAATGTCATCAAAGAAAACTATGATAAAAGTATTTAGGAACTCACAGAAATCATTCATGAGCCTCATGAAGGTTGCTGGAGCGTTGGACAATCCAAACGGCATCACTGTGAACTCATAATGCGTGGAGAAGACCTTTGCTCCTTACAGCTGATTCCATCAAATCATCTGATCGAGGTAGGGCATATTTGTTCTTGATGGTGTGCGTGTTCAATTGACTCAATGCACATTCTAAGACTTCCATCCTTCTTCTTGACGAAGAAGGTTGGCGCTCCAAATGGAGAGACACTAGGTCTTTTAAACCCTAGGTCTAGCAACTCTTGCAATTGCTTCTTCAATTCCGTCAACTCCTGGGTTGACATCCTGTATGGCGCCTTGCTTATTGGCTTAGTTCCTGGCTCAAGTGCTATTTCACACTCGACTCCTCTGTAAGATGAAAGTTGCTTAATCTCATCTGGGAACAAATCATGGAATTCCTTCACCAACTTTGCTATCAGTTTTGGGAGCTTGCTCAATGCTTTGGCCTCTTTCTCTTCCGCTGTTTCTTGCTCGTCAACTTCGAATTTAACATAGGCCACTTGCTCCTTCCTTATGCACTTAAGTAACTTCTTACTAGACATGCATTGCATGATTGGGGTGACTTCTTTACCTCTTATCTCAATGACCTTGCCCTCTGGCGTCGTTAAGGTTACTTTTCTCTTCCTACAATCAATCACAGCTCCTGCTGGTCCAAGGTATTCTATACCTATGATCAAGTCGTACTTGCCGATGTTCATCACTTCTGCTCCCATTCCAACATTGATACCTGGCAAGTCTATGTTGAAGTTGATCCTCTTCCCTGTTGTGTGTCGGATTGCCCCACTTGCCAACACAACCAGCCTAGACTTGGACTTTAAAGGCTTCAGCTTCAACATCTGTACCAATTTGGTAAAGCCTGTGGTGTTCTTCTGAACAAAGAGAAATGCACTATTCTAGAAAGGATTCCATATGTGGAATAAGAGTTAGTGGTCATCAGTCAGCCACCAAGTTGTTTGGCATGTCCCTGGGGCTAAACATGAATCTCCATGGTTTGTCGGAACCCATTGTTTGCAGAATGAAAAAAAAGAAGCTTATGATGTATCCAAATGCCTTGTCTTTGGCAGGCATGATTCAAATAATCAACAACATCATTGCTAGTACACATGCCTTTTTCTCTTCTGCTATTGTTGCTGACAAAAAATCTTATAAGAAATTGAAAATAGCTATGAGACAATTTAACTGGCAGGGGTCCAGTATGGTTGCTTGGGAAAACCTTGTTCTCCTCTGAAATAAAGGGGGATGGGATGTAAGGATTCATTTCTTCAGGCACAAGCCTTAGTAGCTAAACTAGTGTGGAGAGCTCTCTTCTCCACTACTTCTTCTTCCTACTCTGTTGCTGACTAAATACTGGATCCAAAAGACCTCTCTAATGGGATGCCTTCAGTGCCACATCAGCTCCCTGAATCTGCCTTCTATCAATTAAAACCAGGAGCTGGCACCTGTAAGATCATGAACGGGATCATACAATCTTAGAACCAAGCTTCCTGCTATTTCAAAGCTTGTCCTATCTCTGAAGCATCGAGTGATTTTGGTTTTTTTGCATCAGAATTTGGCTCATGAAGATGAGGGATGTTTAGCTCTTAAACACCCGCTGAAGTATAAAGAATGGAGAAAGGTTGGGCTTCATACAGTTCAAGATCTAATGAGCAATAATCATGTAGGGACATGGAAATCATGGCAGGAGGCCTCAAGTATCATTCCAAATATTGAAACTAACAAAAAGTTTTACACCGCAGTTACTCAGTGTCCTAGGATATACAGAAGGAATCCAATTGGCTTTATGGGGGCAAAGGCTATAAAGTTGCTATCATTTATGCCATGTTGCTGGATGCCTATTCTCTTGAGGTTTGTTCTACCTGGAATTGCTCAGAAGAGGAAGCAATTTAGGTTATCAGAAAAGGATGGAAGCTACAATGGAAGTGATTCTTTTCAGATGGCTTGTGCTTAACAAGAGTCATAGGACGAATGCTTACAGGGCCAAATTTGATAGTCAAATCTCTAATCGATGCCCTCTTAGATGTGGACAACATGAAACCAATCCACATCTCTTTGTTTGCCCCTGGCTTACTCCCTTTTGGGATGGCATCACCTCCTATATTGGCTTTGTTCCTAGAAATGAAGAGGACATTTTCCTCTTTTTCTATCACAGCCACCCATTCATTTGTACTAAAAGGATTCTGTGACGTTCCAGGTATCTATACGGTATACGTATGCATACCATGACACGTCAACAGTACATAGTAGGCCTAGGGGCCCAAGTGGGGGGTTCGCCAATTATGGGTTTTATTAGCTATGCTAATAAAACCAATAGATAATTATGGATTATAGTGGCATAATTAACCTAATTATGCTATTATGGTCTAATTAACTGGTTATCACCAATGAGGGGGTGCCACCTGGCCCAAATCGATTGGCCAGGAGGGACTTACCATTTTGGGGCATGGAATAGGGGTCCTACCCCCCAATTCATCCCAAATTCAAATTGGGAGTGAAGAGGATCAGCAGCCACCACTTTACACCCGTTTTGCCAACACCTACCAACTAGCCTCGGACTATGCATGCCTACCGTGACCAAGGCTCTAGCCAAGAGACTGGTTAGTCAATAGATACTGCTGACACTTCTTTGAATATATGGAATGATTAAATTCTCTTTTATATGTGGTTCTGGATACTTAGATGGTATTTATATTCTTTTTTTCTGCTTCTTCCGTGTATTGGGAATTAAGGGAAGGGTAGAGATCTAAAAGCCTCTTAGCAGTAGCGATGTCTCTAGCTAGATCCCTTAATACCCAATAATTGCGGCCTCTGCACAAGAGCCAACCTGGCTGTGGATGCTATGATGTGGTTCAGCACCAGATAACGAGTATGAGGGTGAATCGGGGGTGGGGTCTTGCCTAGCGCGGCTGCAGGACTCCTATAGTGTGCTAGGCTTATAGCCAGTCACTGTGTGGGCTGGGTATGGGTCTGACACTCTCTAGGCCGGAGGGCGAGAGTCTATATGGCCATCATGGGCTCGAACAGGCTGGTGATCTAGCCTTTAGATTTAGGGGAGTAAGTCGGGTACGGATGCGGGGGTCGCTGATGCGGCACGTGTTCTCTAGCACACCCAGGGAGACACCTCTCTGACCTGCCTCATCGGATCGGGGAGATGTAACCCGGAGTAGTCCGGAAGGGTGATTCCTTGGGATTGCGTCTCCGGAGGGCTACAAGCATGTCATAGCATGATTCAGCCTATATGTTGGAGCCTAGGTGGCATGTTGGAGCCCTCGTGGCATGCTTGAGCCACCTTGGCATGTTTGAGCCTAGGTGGCATGTTTGAGCCACCTTGGCATGTTGGAGTCTAGGTGGCATGTTGGAGCCCACGTGGCATGTTTGAGCCTAGATGGCATGTTGGAGCTCGAGTGGCATGTTTGAGCCTAGTTGGCATGTTGGTGCCTAGTTGGCATGCTTGAGCCACCTTGGCATGCTGAAATATAGGTGGCATGTTGGAGCCCACATGGCATGTTTGAGCCACCTTGGCATGTTGGAGCCTAGGTGGCATGTTTGAGGCACCTTGGCATGTTGGAGCCTAGGTGGCATGTTGGAGCCCACATGGCATGTTTGAGCCACCTTGGCATGTTGGAGCCTAGGTGGCATGTTTGAGGCACCTTGGCATGTTGGAGCCTAGGTGGCATGTTGGAGCCCATGTGACATATTTGAGCCACCTTGGCATGTTGGAGCCTAGGTGGCATGTAGGAGCCTACATGGCATGTTTGAGCCACCTTGGCATGTTTGAGCTTAAGTGGCATGTTGGTGCCTAAGTGGCATGCTTGAGCCACCTTGGCATGCTGGAGTCTAGGTGGCATGTTGGAGCCCACATGGCATGTTTGAGCCACATTTGCATGTTTGAGCATAGGTGGCATGTAGGAGCCCACATGGCATGTTTGAGCTACCTTGGCATGTTGGAGCGTGGACAAGTGAATGTGTGGTTAGCAAAAACATAGCTGCCATGTAAAGATATGGTGGCAGTTTGATGGATATGTTAGGAAATAGTGAGATAGAAGTGGTTTATATGGATCAAGGACAACTCTTGAGCAGATTAACATGTAATGGATGTATGAGAGGATGATCCTGCATATGAAAAAATGTTTGTTAGCACAAAGAGCTGTTGTTGTGGTAGGGATGGCAACAGTATCATATGTAGAGATGTGTGAAAGAAAATAAGATGAGTGAATGAGAATAAGGTGTGTAAATGAGTAACTCAAATTCTTGGCCTTGTATGAGCTAGAACCTGCATGCATCTCTCTGTTCTTGCATTAGTCACGGCAGTAGATCACCAAAGCATGAAAGAAATTAAACTTTGCATTAATTTTGTCTAATTGTGCAAACACCTAAAACTAATTCTTGGAATTAATTCCTGCTACTCCAATCACTTCAAAAGGGCCTTCCCATAAATTTTCAAATTTGGATGCTACATCCTCCCTTGCTTTGTTCCACTTGAGCACAAATTCTCCAATTTTGAGAGTACCTTAAAGCTTGTGAGCAGCTTTGAATGTTGCTATATCCTTGGCTTTCTTGATAAGAATTGCATTTTCAGCCTCAAACCTATGTTCTTCCAGCTGCATCAATCTCAGATATCTCTCTTTTAATGCATCCTCCATTTCTAAATTAATTTGATAAGCTAATCTGACGGAGGACAATTCAAGTTAATGGGGACAATGGACTCAATGCCATAAACAAGGCTAAAGGGTGTATGCTTTGTGAATGCCTTAATGGTGGTCCTATATGCCCATAAGGCATCATGCAATTTCATATGCCAATCCTTTTTAGAAATACTAATAGTCTTTTTTAGAATTGACTTCAAAACTTTGTTTGTTGACTCAACTTGACCATTACCTTGAGGATAGTAGGCTGAGCTCTTGGTATGCTTGACTTTGAGAGTAGCTAGTAATGAGGCAATGGCTTGGTTTATAAATTGAGTTCTTCTATCAGATATGATCTTGAAAGGAATTGCAAATCTAGCACAAATATTCTCATGGAGAAACCTTGCAGCAGTGAATGCACTAGCCTCTCTAAGTGGAACTGCTTCAGCCCATTTTGTGATATAGTCAGTGGCTACAAGGATGAATTGATGTTAAGCTGATGAAGGGGGTCTATGGGACCTATAAAATCAAGTCCCCATACTTAAAATGGACCTGGAGAGGTTATAGCAGTGAGAGGAGCTGGCTGCAACACTCTTTTGCCAAAAATTTGGCATTTGTGATAGCATTTTATAATATTATAGCCATCTTTAAAGAGAGTAGGTTAGAAATACCCTGATCTAAATATCTTCTTAGCTGTTGTGTCAGCAGCAAAATGGCCTCCACAGATGCCTTCATGGCATGCTTCAATGATCATCTTGGCCTCCTCTGAATCCACACACTTTAGTAGCACTCCTTCTTTGTCAATCTTGCACGAAACTTCTCCTATCATCTTGAACTTCTTGCATTTTGCTTTGAACCTTCTTTCTTGGCTACTGGTCATATCCTTGGGTACTTCATTGTTCTCCAAATAATTCCTAATGTCAAATTGCCAATCCAATATTTTTTCATGCAATGCTACAAGGTTAGTAGTCAAGCACAACCATTCTCATCCAAACCTTCTTGATCTTCAACTCAAACAAGGTATAGAAAAGGTAGGAACTTGGATTGTTAACTAAATTGACTACTTTCACACTGATATTATAGGTCTGAATTTTGCAAGCCCATCTATATAATTTAGTTTTTGGTTGTTTTCTTTTGCAAAGAGAAGAGACATGGGATTTTGCTTCATGAAGACTTGTGATTATTTTGCAAGAGATGACCTTGCCTATCTATCATGAACATCAAGGCTGCTGCACTCTTTTCAAGCCTGGGGTATCTAAATATCAGACCACATTTTGCTTGCAAAGGAAATAATTCTGTCATCTTGAAGCAATGCCAAACCTATGACCTTGTTTGTAACACTGATGTAAGCTTGGAAGGCTTCTCAAAGTCTAGAGGTTTTAGCAATGTAGATTGGCATATGGCAGCTATAATATTATCAAAGGATTCTTGACAAATTTCATTCCAGTCCACCAACATATGCTTGCTCTCATTTTTTGTAAACTTCCCTACCTTTGTGAGGGTTCATACATCCTTAGAAAACTAGTCATACCTAGGAAGCTTTTAACTTGCTTGAGTGTTTTTGGAGGAGCGAGCTTCTTCAAGGCTTCTATTCTGTTTGCCGCGACTTGGATGCCCTTGGTAGATACTTCATGTCCTAACAAATCCCCTTTGGAGCACAAGAAAACACACTTTTTGGGATTAAGGCTCACACCTTCCTTCCTGCACATGGAAAATAATTTGGTGGGATAAGCAAAATGATCCTTGCTAGAAGTACTTAGACAAAAAAAAAAAAATCTAAGAAAACTCGAAATGATGTGGGAGGCATATCCTTGAAAATAGTTTCCATTGCTCTTTGAAATGTTGCTGATGCATTCATAAGTCCAAAGGGCATCCTTCTCATTGCAAATGTTCCCCATGGTGTAATGAAAGAAGTCTTAGGCTGATCCTCCTCTTTAATAATGATCTGATTGAATCCTGAGAAGCCATCCAATAAAGAATACATTTCTTTACCTACAATAGCATGCAAGACTTCCTCCAAGAAGGGTAAGAGATAACAATCCTTGATAGTTGCCTTGTTTAAATCCCTATAATCAATGCAAAATCTAATTGTTTTGTTCTTTTTTTCCACTGGTGCTATGCAAGAAAACCATTCTAGATTTATTATCTCTGATATTACACCAGCATCTCTCATTTTGTATAATTCCTCCTTGATTAGGCCAAGCAAAGATGCATTTATCGTCCTTAGTTTCTGCATAACAGGCTTCATACCTTCTTTAATCTTTATTTCAAATTCACACACACCCTTATCCACACCAATCAGCTCATTATAGTCCCAAGCAAATAAATCTTTCCAATCATCAAAGAATTTAGCAACAAAAGTTTCATCCTCTTCTTTGAACAAATCACCAACATACAATGTTCTATCCCGACCCAGTTTTTTGAACTTTTACCTCCATTACCTGATATGTACATTTCTAGCTTGAACATATACATATATAACATTCGAGGACTAATGCAAGATGTAACAATCTTTATGAGAATGGTCCCACTTGAGAGGCTAAAAGAGGAGAACTAGTAATTTGCACTAAATGAGTGCATATGGACCTTATTTTTTTAATTGGAAGGATGGTGGGCATAAACACACTTTAAGTAGGCAAGGATAAAATTGTAACACATATATAATACCTTGCTGAATTTGGAAAGAGGCTAAGAGAGAAACTAGATTATGTTAGATTGTTTTGGAGAGTCAAGGGGGGGGCAGCTATAATATTAGTTCGTGTAAAACTTTGCAATGTGTTGATAAAGGCAATTGTAGAAAGTTGTGGTATATATATTACATGCCCATTTGAGCTAATGATGTCCTTATTATGTTGGTTGTGGTTGTTTCGACGTGATATGATGATTTGGACCTATCTTAATATTTGTGGCAATTAAAATCCAACTCCAAAATCTAGATGGATCAATTTGGCATAGCTTGCAATTTTATTTTCTAGGTCAATTTGGCATTTTCTTTTATTTTGGGATTACTTCTATTTTTTAGAGGCACACTTCCATTGAAACTTGCAATTTTATTTTCTAGGTCAATTTGGCCCTTTTCTTTTTTCTTTTTAATTTCATAGTTACTTTTTTTTTTTTACCGCCTATTCCACCGAATAAATGCAATTGATTTTGTTAATGGATTTTTAAAGTGCAGGTAACGTAGCTAGAATATGAACTATGCAATTACAACTAATTAAGGACATCATCCCAATTGATCCTAAAGTGGCATTAAATTTTACATGTCAAAATCTTACTACATGAAGGGTATATGAAACAATTAAGAAGCTCAGTTTTTCTAGAATACCAATGCCCTGCAACATATCTCCACATAACTTCGTTTGTTGTTATGGGGTTTTCTACCAAGATGGTGGTGCGGATGCATGTTCAACAATACACAATGGACTTTTCCAACTGCCTATTTATATCGTCTATACCTAAGCAGGGAGATAATTTATTGTGACTTATAAATACTACACTAATCTATTGCCAATATCGACAAAACTATTTTGCATATGGGCACCACTGCAGCATATAGAGATGAGACTTCAACTCATGAAATTTTAGCTCTTTGACTCTCTGATTTGTCAAAATATACAAATACAATAACATAGAAAATCGGCCAATAGATACGCTTCTCATTCACCTCAATAGATTTTCTATAGTGGTGGATAGTGAGTAGCCACACATTTGCGAAACTACTGACAAAAATGAAAAATATAGGAGTATCTATTTATATAACTTAATTCATTGTACTTGATCGCATTCTAGTGGTTTAATATATTCTTATATTCTTCAAAAAAAAAAAAAAAAAAAAACCTTTAAGACCTGTACTGTCCAACAGTCCAGACCTCTATCTAAGTACAGTCTTTGCAAGAAAATACTTAGAATCAATTAGCAGCCCAAGACTGAATCAGGTACATTTTCAGTCAAGGCCTTGACATGGAATCATGTTATGCCAAATGGAAACAATACTTAATATATTATGAGCAAAAATGTATGTACAATCACTCAAACATTATCAAAAACATCATAACCGGGTTGTACCTTTGTAATCATAAAGAATCTGCATGTATTTATGAAAATATGCTTACAAGAACAGTCGGTTCCAAGTAGATATTACAGCAGAAAAACAAATATAACTTTTGCATAACATAATCTTCAAGATATCCATCACATAAGCCTTCATGTCACATTGACTTAGGTAGAATACATAAACAAGTAGCAAGGAAGCCCATTTACGCATCCACAAACAAATAACAAGCATTAGAATGGTTGTAATTGAGCGGGATAGCAGGTGTCATGGGCTTCCTTGAGGTTATCCCCCATCACCTTGCTATTATTCAATTGCAAAACATTTAAACAATACAACCAGCATCCTAAATCTGATAGCCATTATAAGTCAATGTCATTTCTACCATTATTTAGATTAAAGATGCCTGAAATTTTCAATGCTTTCAGATCTACTCACTGTTTAAATTGCTAACTAGTCAGAACATTTAATTCTTCAGCCAAGGCTGATTGTATTATTAGTCTACATCTATCAGCAGATCATAGGGGTTGTTTCAAATCAATGGGTCAAATATGTAAAAGCAGAAAATATTTCAGATCTGTTAGTCATATATGTAACAGCAGAATATATTTCAGATCAAGAGATCATGGCTGCAGATACATTTAAATCTACATTATGAATTTACATCATACATTAACATCATAGATTAATATAAGCCTGAAACATAGCGGTAGTAGAACCTATCTAGGTTCATTTAATATATCTACACTTAAATTCTAAGCCATAGCTGCATTCTTAATCAGAATAAGAACATATCTAGATTTACAGCTAGACAAGAGTTAACTATAATATCTAGATTATTATGTGAGCACTCTTTCACCAGCAATCAGATCTGGTTGTAGCCCATCTAATCCCATAGAAAACAACTTAAGAAAACCTTGCAAACCTTAGTTTGACGTGCAGATAGTATCGCCACAGATGTGTTGGTAGGAATTTCGTTGCTTACTCCTACATAGACTGATTTTCCAGTGGCCATATTATCATTTCCACCTTTGTCTGCAATAGGATTTATTTCCATCACTTCTTCTGGTCTATCAGCCTGTGCTTTGCCTTTATCATTCATGCCAATAGCCATACCATCTGCATTGCAGCTGCCACTCTGCGCTTCCTTAACATTACTGGCATTACCAACAGAATTGCCCTTCACTGCAGAGCTTCTAAATTGATATATCTTCTTGTAGCTGCTCTCATTCTTCTCCTCAGCCAACCTCTTCCTGGTGGCCATGTTTAGGTCTCCCTTTTTCCTTGTCATGTCTGGATCAGGGAGCAGCCTAAGGCCGCAAGCAGATGCTTCATCACAAATGGGATATGATCCTTATAAAGAGAAAATCAGGTCTACAGTTAGTTACTGTACCTATTACCGTCATGCCCTTATCCGGCAGTCCTCTCCGTTGCTCAAGACGTGAGCTGGTCTTAAGCCTATGCCGAAAAAATCACATCTCTTTTTCTCGTTTGCTATAAACCCTATTTCCAACCATGTATATTAATATTGCCATTGTATTTTTGTATCTTGACCATTATTTATAATACAACACTAGTGGCAAGCCATTTAACTCCTTATGTTCCATGGTCCATCAAGTCAGTTTATCTGCATATGCTTTACCCAATAAAAAACCCAAACATCATAAGATTTTACAATAATAAAAAAAAAAAAAAAAAAAAATAGACCTCTCAATATACAATTCTAATAAATGTTGGCTGGTATACCTGTTAAAAGCTTATCACCAAAGTTCTAGAATCCTGAAGTGCGATCCATATGGGGGAGGATGACTAAGCCGACTACTTGGCGACACTGCTGGCGCCTCGGGAATTGGAGCCTAACTCGATGGATGAGGCAGAGGACTACTCCTCTGCTATTCTCCAGAGTTTGATTCCTTCTGTTCTCGAGCCCCAAGCCGTGCTAATTGTCAGGGCTTGGATCAATTGTGCCAGCAGAAACAGTGCGACCGAAGGTTTTTTTAGATTTAGGAAAAATAGTGACAGTGATCTTTTGGCAGTTCTCTCATTCCATTGAAAGGCGAGTTCTTGTTGAAGGTGCTAACAGATTAGGATTTCTTGAGACTGTTGTAAGAAATCCCGACTTTGTAGACAACCTCGTCATCCTCCAAGCCGTTCCCAGTGTCATTCGTTTAACTTGCAAAATTTTTGGCCTTTAGACTCGCCAAGAACTTGCTCTTGACCCGGGTATTCATCTCTGCCTTGTTTACAATGAGGCCTAAGCAAACTGTAGCAAGAGGGGAGTCCAGTGCGGGAAGGTTCCTGGCTGAACCCAAAGACTCCGATCCCATCACTAAAGATTATCAAGATTGGAAGATTATTCTTGATCTGGAACAAAGGAACGACCTTGCATGTCAGGTAATGCGAGATCTTATTGTCACCTTCGACATTATCCGGGACCAACAAATTGCCTCCATCAACTGCATGGGCTTAAGCAAAGAGGGCCAGATCCTATTGTGCCAAGAACAAATTCGAAGGCTCGAAAGGCAATATGCTGATGGGAATGCCAGTGATAAGGACCTCGTCTGAAATATGATTCAGAAACTTCAGGAGCTCGATTCCTTTTGTACCAAATGATCCGAGTCAAGACAGGCCACTCTAAGGACGACTGCTGCAGCTTAAAGAATCAAATCTTCAAAAAAGACCATGGCTGAGCTGCTGCAAAAAACCAAAGATATGGCGCAAGAATTGGAACTCATGGAATGGAAATCCAATGCCTCATTTAGGCTTGTTCGGATCTGGAAGAATGCAGATGATCACAAGATTGTCGAGTACAAGGCTAAATTTAAAGAACACAAGCTCTTGCCCCTTGCTGCTCAGAAACTCAAAGGCATCTCAGTGGACCCTGAAACCATCCTTCAGAAGCTGGAGCCCACCAAGATTTGTATTATCAGCGATTAGAATGGTTACTTCAACTGTCGTGTTGTCACAAATTGCCCCTGCCCCAACTACACCAAGTTGGCCAGCCAAAACATGGACAAGAATATGACAAAGGTCTCCAACTTGCAGCTGAGCTCCAGAGTTCCAACTTTGGGCAAATATGACAAACTAAACGGTACTTTGTCTTTTAAGAATGTTCTTCTGAATTCTTCTTTGCATGGTGGTGTGGTCCCTGCTAAGGAAAATGAATATAATATTAACAAAAAGGGTCATACGCTTGATTTGTTTAATATTGTTGACAGGGCTGCTAAAAATAGATATGCTAACAATGGTATTCTTATTCACTTTTCCTTAGCTTGCCCTGATATTGATAGTGTCAAGCAATGGCTCAACAGGGTGATCCATATCCCCATTCTTTCCATTCTCAAGCTGGACAGTAGGACTTACCAGATTCTGTGCATAGATGCCCTCCATAGGAACATGCTTCTTACCAGAAAAATTTCTAACATTGCTGGTTGCAAGGCCTACATTATGAAGTGGAACCCTCTTTTTATTTACAATAATCATGACAGGATTGCCACCTCCACATGGATTTCTTGCCCTAACCTTCCCCCTGTCTACTGGACTCAAAGTCACCTTAGTGCTATTGGCAATTACTTAGGGGAAGTCATCCAAGTCTCCATTCCTCAAACTGATTTCCCTTCCATTTGCATAATCAAGGAAATTAATTCTGCTTGGGATCAATACATTGAGACTAAGATTGATCAAGGCACCTTCCTGGATGTCTTTATAACTTATTCTAAAACCCCAGTCAGAAAGCAAAATAATCAGGATAATTCTAAAACTGCCTCTGACAAAGGGAACAATCAGGATAATTCCAAAATTGATTTTGACAAAGAGAAGAATCCTATGAAAGCCCCTGCTGCTAAACAGGTTAAGCAGATTTGGGTCAAGAAGACCACTTACAATAAAGAGCCTATTCTGGAAATCAAGGAAATTAACGAGGATGATGGTGGCTAGGGGAATGCAGTACATCATTTGAGAAGGTTCCAAACAACAAGAAAATTAGCAAGGATGATGGAGGTCAGGGGGATACATTAATTGATGAGGATCCAAATAATAATATTTGGCCTTTCACCATTGCCCCCTCAGTACTAATGACTCAAATTATGAAATTCCTCCTGCCATTAAAGTTAACACAGTGGTGCAGTATATTCATGCCGATGCGGAGTTTTGGAACTATAGGAGTGACACTTCCAACACATCCAGTCCCAAATATATCGAGTATGATGAAATCTTGGATTCTAAAGACAATGAAAATTGGAAAGATGTCTCTTATAGTAAGAAAAAGCAAGGTAAGCATAACAACCCTCAGTCAGCTAGAAAAAGCTCTATGGCCCATAAAAAAAACTGTTTTTTTATGGATATTAACATCAGATGCCTCTCTTGGAATCTCCAAGGCATTAATTCCAATGCCAAAAGTGATCAGCTAAAGGTTTGTCTCTCCTCTATTAATTGTGATATTATTCTTCCAGGAGCACAAACTTCATGATGATGGTTTTGATGTTTTGATTCCTAAAGTTCTCCCTCCTAACTTTAAGTTGTGGGCTATAAAAGTAAATAACAGCTCTGCAGGGATCTCTCTTGCCTGAAGGGAAAGCATCAATCTCTCCAATATTCAGATGATACATGACATGTCAAGGTTGCACCAAAAAAGGGAGAGAAGGGGATGCACACCGATATCCGAGAGCGCAAGCTCCCAAAACAAAGGCAAAATGGAATTGTATTCAATATTGTATATCAATACAGAAGTACAATGACATAAACAAAACGGTGATACTAAGAATAGTATTATCCGTTCAACCACCGCCCACTAATAACTGCCGTTACTTAGTTAGGTCGGTGCTCAGTGCTGATAAGTGCTTAGTCAGCACCTATGTGCTGAGTGCTGTCAGTGCTGTGACATCACGTCTAGCAGCAAGATGGTGATCTCGATATCATATATCTCGACACTCCTCCTTGATGAGAGATCGCCATCTCCATGCTCAGCCTCCTCCTCCTGGAGATAAGATCTGAATCTTGGTCAAGGCTTGCTTAATCAGGGTCATCCGAAAAGCTCAAAAACCAAGTTTGCATGAAGAAATCAGCTCTATTCTCTCTGGTAGGTAAATAGACCTGCTGATCAACCACTGCATCAGGAACAATAAGGCGATAGAGTTTGTCTTTGATATCCATAGTTGTTTTGCCAAGAGGAACATGAAAATTATTTCCATGCATAGCCTCGATATAGGCAATAGAAGCATCAGATATGAGTACTTCGTTAAGACTTATGGATTCAATAACCACAAATGCAGCTACTCCAACAATGCTAGGTCGGAATTCTCCATGAAAATCAAACCTTAGTACCTTCGCTTGACCTTGATCAAGTGTTGCTAGAAGTAAAGAGTCAACTGCTCCTCCTTGCTTTGGAATCATAATTATATATGATGCATATTCAACTCCTTCACAATCAAGTGAATTAAGATCTCCTCCTTGATCTGGAAATAGAAAAGAGTTGAGTGCCATAACAGGTGCTGGAAGTGTTGGAAGTGCTGTAAGTGCTGGAAGTTTCTGTAATCCGAACAGAAAAATCAGTTGATCAGGTGTTAGAACCTGAGTGCCTCCTTGCATAAACGCCGCCAAAGTATCAGAAATGAATGCCACTTGATGAAGTGTCGCTACATTGCCTGAAAATGGGGAGATGAAGGCCACATCAAGATATCCTAGCTCAATGGCTGAGGTATCTATTAATTCTTGCTTCGAAAGTGCTGGAATATCAGAAATTGGCATCCATTTATTGGGTGCTACTGCATCGTCTGATATCCAGAAAGTAGAAGGATCTAAATCCACTACTTCATGCTTAATAGGAAGAGATAATCTGCTGCCAATGTGCTTCTCCTCCTCATCGTGCTCATCCCTATTTAGGATATATTGAGTCTTCGAATGCCCTGCTGCAAAGAGAGTGGCATGATTATCTTTACCTGCATCTTGCCTCATCATGATCTCCTCCTTAATAGAAGTGATTGCTTGATGGAAGCCCATATCTTTGTCTTGCATGAAGCTGCTGCACAAGAAATCAAATGCATTAGGTAATGACCTGAGGAAGAAAAATAGTTGCATCGATTGTGAGATCTGATTTTTTCTCCAAAAGCTTCAATCTGCTGGAAGGCGTGCTTCATGCGATCTTGGTCAAGACTCTCGATCTCTTTCCAGTGCATATTCGCCGCTTCAGCATGCAAATGCCCAATCATATGGGTCTTTTGGTCATGCTTCTCAATGAGAGCATGCCACAAATCGTGGCTATTCTCTTGCTGGAACTCATCAAGAATAGAGTCAGCTAAAGAGAGCCCGATATATGCCATTGCCTTGTCATCTCGGCGCTGCCAAACATGCAAATCAGCAATATTTTTGGCATCCGGTGCACGTTCTTGGCCATTGACAATTCCCCAAACTCCTTCATCTTTGAGAATGAAGATCATTCCGCTTTTCCATTGCTGGAAACCTGTGCCGTCAAAGATTTGAATCGCATGACCGCTAGGGAAGGTAATCTGGTTGTAGCTTGCATCCTTCTCCATTGCTGTGTTGATCTTGAATCAATCTCAGCACACCTAGTGCTCTGATACCATGTCAAGGTTGCACCAAGAAAGGGAGAGAAGGGGATGCACACCGATATCCGAGAGCGCAAGCTCCCAAAACAAAGGCAAAATGGAATTGTATTCAATATTGTATATCAATACAGAAGTACAATGATATAAACAAAACGGTGATACTAAGAATAGTATTAGCCGTTCAACCACCGCCCACTAATAACTGCCATTACTTAGTTAGGTCGGTGCTCAGTGCTGATAAGTGCTTAGTCAGCACCTATGTGCTGAGTGCTGTCAGTGCTGTGACATCACGTCTAGCAGCAAGATGGTGATCTCGATATCATATATCTCGACATGACAATGGTGGTAGATGGCAGGTTCATGGAGATATTGGTAATACTAGGTTTGCTTTTCTTAACATATATGCTTTCAACCAGCCTGGGGATAGATTTCCTTTTTGGGATACTATCAGAAATAGTCTTAGTTATGTTCCCTATGATGAATGTATCATGGCTGGTGACTTTAATATGGTTACCCATAGATATATGAGGAGTACCAATTTCAGATCTTTATCTAATCAAGAGCAGAACTCTTGGTCTCACCTCATTTCCAGTCATAATCTAAAGGTTGCTAGATCTCAGCCTAACCAATTCAGTTGGTTTAATAGGAGGTATGATGATCCCATTTACTGTCTTCATGACAGATTTTATCTAAGTGAGAATCTTTGGAATGCTGCCAATAGAGTGTCTCTAATCTCAGTGGTTTCACTCTCTCTGATCATTTCCCCCAGCTTATCGAGATAAGAGGCAACCCAAATCTTTCTAAGAGAAACTCTTTTTTCAAACTTAATACTAACCTCTTCATATGGATTTTTTGGATAGTTTTGAGCATGTTTGGAACAGGATTCCTAAACCTATATCTCAGTATGGTTGGATGGATTGGTGGGTCAGATCTGCCAAAAATATCAAGAACTGGCTCAAGACTTGAGATAAACAGGTTCATTATCAGGAGATGAGACATCTAGAGAATCTGAGGCTTCAACTCCCGCAAGCCCTTCCTGACCAGCAAAATGAAATCAAGATTCAGATTGAAAGGGAAGAAATCAAAATTGCCAATAGTTGGAAGCTTAAAGCTAAAATTAAGGAGCTTAAGGATGATGAGCGTGCTAGTTCAAAATATTTCTTCATCAAAGCCAAGGGTGAACAGAAAAGGAATCATATTTATAATATCCTAATGGATGGCTCTACTATTTCTGAAGATTATGAACTTGAGAAGGCTGCCACCACATTTCACTAGGATTATGGGTACTGCCCCAAATGCAACTGAAGCTCAAATGCTAGATTTTATCAAAATCCAGCCCCAGGTTGACAATCAACAGAATGACATCATGACTGCTCCCTTCACTCAAGATGAGCTTTGGTGCAACATTAAAGAAATGGAAAATGGTAAAACTCTTGGACCTGATGGTTTGCCTGTTGAATTTTTCAAAAAGACTTGGGGGATTATTGGCTCTACCATTACTAACATCTGTAATGAGTTTTCTCTCTAGAACTTTGGATTGCAGGATAAACACAAGCTTCATCACTCTTATTCCAAAGATAGATGAGCCCAATTCCTTCTCTGACTATAGGCCAATCTCTCTTACCAATGTGATCTACAAGATTATTACCTCTTCGATTGCTGCCAGGCTCAAACCTATCTTGGATCAGGTTATCTCCAACACTCAAAGTGCCTATTTGAAAGACAGAAATATACTGGACAATGTTGCTACAACAATTATCGGTATGCATTGGGCCAAAGACAGCAACCAGGATATTGCTCTTCTTAAGCTAGATATAACCAAAGCCTTTGGTACTGTTTGCTGGAGCTTCTTGGTCAGATGCTGTCAGAAGATTGGTTTCTTCATGGAGGTGATAAGTATTTTTTTAGCTATTCTTAATAATTCTAGATCCTCTGTGTTAATCAATGGTGAATGCAGTCCTTTTTTTGAAATCAAGAGGGGGGTTAAGCAAGGGTGTCCCCTTGCACCTTTCCTCTTCCTTATTATTATGGAAGCATTACACAGTGCCTTCAACTCAGCTGCTCAAGATAATATCATCACTGGTCTCAAGCTGCCTCGAGAAAATGCTCATCATTTCTTTCTTAATGCACATTTTGATGATGACACTTTCCTCTTCATCCAAATGGACCAGCACTCTATTGTCAATGCTCAGAGGATCCTTCGGGATTTTGGTACATGCTCGGGATGCAAGATCAATCAAAATAAGTCCAAGCTTATGGCACGAGATCAAGTAATGGGAGGTCAAACTACCATGAACTTTGGTTATTAGTATCTCCCTCCATATTCGAAATCTAAAATTCTTGGGATCCCCTTTGCTTTAAGAACAAATGCTAGTGATCTTTGGACTGGTATCATTGACAAATTCAGCAAAAAGGCTGACCTTTTGAACAGCAAATATTTATCTAAGAATGGTCGAGCTATTATTGCTAATTCTGCTATATCTTCCTCTCATGTTTAATCCTCCATCCTTTTGGCCCCTAAAAAGGTCACAAGGAAATTACAAGGGATCATTGGCAGATTTGTTGCTAGTGGTGGAAATAACAGATGCTGGATCCCAGTTTCAATGGCAGAATGTTGTAAAAAAAGGAAAGCTGGAGGTCTTGGCATCATTGATATTGAGAAACAATGGGTGGCCTTATTTACAGGGTTGGCCATAATCTTATCAATCATCCTGTGATCTTATCAAGCAACACTGACCCCAATTTTTGGTCCACAGTTGTTTTTTCCTTGTACGGAAGTGTTGTTTTATGCCAAAAACTACACCAAAATGGCCCCAAAAGTCCACGTGGCCCGTTTATCCGGATTTGCACAAAGAGACAGTGGTTTTTTGCAGAAATTTCCCACGGTGGTCTTTTGGCCGTTTTTGTCAACGTGTCCTTTTTTTTCACTATTGTTTTTTTATCAGTTTTCTTCTACGTGTGGTTTTTTTGTCACTGTTGTTTTTGTAATAAGTCATGCGTTGTTTTTTTTAGAAGTACACGCGTAGATTTACGTATTACTACTAATGAAGAAGTAAAAAAGACAGATCTTTTTCTTTTTTTCTATGCGTTTTGTTTTTTCCCTCTACTTGTAGTTTTTAAAAGTTGTCATTGTTTTCTTAGAGAAAGATGTGTAGTTTTTAAAGAAATTCACATGTTTTATTTAAAAATAATTACTATTTTCAAATATTGTTTTCCTCAATATTATATGTAGCTATATAAAAGTAGACACGTTATTTCTTAAATTGTTTATTTCCAAGTGTTGTTTTTGCAAGAAAATCAAAATAAAATATCCGTGGACTTTTTTTAAGTTTACAAAAACAACACGTTTGGTTTACACATAAACATATTTCTAAACAATCAAATCTTGGCACGTGGCACTCATTCTTTATATGTGGATATCTTTTTTAACTAATCAAACCTTGACACGTGGCAACCACATTCTTTAAAAAAAAAAAAACTTCTACTTTTTTCTTTTTTTTGCCTAGTGATAATTTCAATCAAGCAAAATATACATCACACAACATTTGAAAATGAATACAATCTTTTAGGGAAGGCTTTAAGAATCAAACCCAAACATATTGCAATCTAAATTTTAGATTTACATTGAAACATTCAATGGGTAAAACTCATATCTGATTAATGGTTAAAGGTTCAGAACAATTAAATCAAAAAATGACTTATTATAATTTGAAAACACCAGAGTCTCTATTTGACTCGATTCTTCAGATACGCTTTGACTGTGCCAATGGGGTTCGATCCAACCATCTTATATGTGGTATTCTCCCATGGAGTGGGACCTCCCAAAGATGCCAAAGACGATGGCACCACCAAATTTAACTTCAACAAATAAACAAAGTGCATTTCCAGCTTGTAATTTTCGAGCTGCCACCAGCACCAAGCTGGATCCAACACCTAAAAGCCCTGAATCACGTTGATTATGGTCAGAATCACAATGTATATCAAAAAAGAAAGCATAGAAACAAGACAATTTTTTTCCTAACCTGCAAAAGCAAAATAAGGACGGCAATGATAACCCAGAATGGGAACAGTATCAGTGACAAAACCCCACAACGGTTTCACGTCCCAGGAATCGTTGTGATTCCATGATAAAACTGCATTGCAGAGGGCTGCTGCATTTGGACATCTTTCCAGTAATACATAACGACCACTTTGTACAGAGAACCTTTTACGCCGCGACTAAAACCATATACTATAATAACAGCGGCGACAAAGCTCCAGCCCAGCTGCTTGCCCAGCATTTGGAGCCAAGTAAAGGGGCTCCAGATTTTCTGGTATACATACCTCCGGTTTTGCTTTCGCGTGCATTGGGGATGAGCTGCTCCTCCTCCTCATCTCTTCAGATCCTTCATAGTCGTGCCCGACTTGGTCGCATTGTTCCCTGATGTATGATCAACAATCTGCCTCCCCTCAATACACCGGCAACCATAGCCATTTCTCCGATTTCTTTATGTTGCTAATTTCCACACATGCTATTACACAATGGCCAAAGGAAAAGCAGAGGTGGATTGAGAAAGCAGACAAGAGAGAAACATGGCAAACACAGAGGTCGTAGCAGATTCGGCCAAGAAACAAGAAAGATTCGGCCAAGAAGCAGAAGCAGAAGCAGATTGGGCCAAGAAACGTATGTATGGTTCGGCCAACAAGTAGAAGCAGATTCGGCCAAGAAACCAGGCCTAGAACAGTCATGAGCTCCTAGAACAGCCGCGAACTCACCACGATCTTTGCCGGTTCAAGGCGAACTTTGCCATCGCCATAGCTGGAAGGAGCAGGAAACAGAATCGCCATAGTTGCTGCAGCACAAAAGCGGGAAAGAAGGGAAAGAAACACAAAATGGGCCCAACCAATAGGATGATACGACCTGGATCAAAATCCAGGCCGTTCATCTCGACCCATCTCGGCCGTTGAATTGTTTCACATTTTTTAATTTCCCTTAATTTGCATGGTTTATGTGCTAAACAATTTGCATGGTTCCTAAATAAATGTACTATATAATTTAGGAAGGCCATTGCAGGGGATAATGCTGTTGCAGTGCTTCTAGCTGAGGCAAAGGGCCGCGAGCCCTCTGTGGTGGCACCGCTGAAGCATCTTGCCATGCAATGGCCTGAAGCAAACATAAAAAGGGATAGGTGTAATAACTTCAGTTGAGCACTATGTTTTTGGCGGAATCGCCTCCTCTGGAACATATGCTCACATTTGGCTCACTATTATTCCACAAAAGTTTGTAAATACTAGGCAAAATGATCTATGTAACACCCTGCCAATTTTCCAAAGACTTGATTTGTCAAAATTCTTAGGATACATCACTCCACCAGGGTTGACTATTTTATAGTCAAATATGGGATCTTAGATAGTAAGTACCCCACAGTCTACAGTTGGCATGGAATATGATGATGTGGCACTTCAAGTGGTGACATGCCATGCCAAGAGTAGGCAAGACCAACTTTGACTAGGCAAAAAATGAAGCGATGGGCAACTTTTGCTTTGCATGGGTGATGGGCAATTTTTGGCGGACATGGCAAGATATGAGTGACATGGATTTGATGACTAGGCATTCTTGTAAGAAATATGATGACTTTTTAGGATGTTTGTATAGGAATTTGGCAAGGAATATGTTTCGAAAGAGTTAAAAATAACTAGTAAAATCTTATTTTCGAAGTTGCCATGTCATTGCCACATCATTCCAGGGCCAAACTTTCATTGCGCAATATAGCAGAACCAACTTTCATTTATTAACAATTATCATGTCTCAACCTACACTACCATGTCTGCCCTTTTGAGCAACAAAATCTCATGTTTGTTCAATCTCAGATGGCTTGAAGATATCGTTAAGGCACATTGATCAACAAGCCATAATTAAAAAATGGCAGTTTGAGCTAGAGAGTTGAATATATGAACAAAAGTTGGTTGAAAACCTAAGTACGTTTGAAAAAAGCTTGATTGAAGATTGAAAGACCATGCGCCCTTCTCCATGCAAAGTGATGTCAATTTATAAAAAGCCCCACATGTCAACCCCGGCCATGGTGGACATGGTCAGAACCTCCAATTTACTTAAGCTAATCACTCTTTTTTGAAAAACAAAAGCTGGAACCAAAAGGGTTTACTTTGTGATATTTACCATATGATTGGCATTACAGATTGTTAAACAATACATTTGTTTGGCGATGGATGCATATTGAACGATCTTTGTGAAGTGTTGTTTCATCGAAATCTAGGTCTAGTGTGATCTCATATTGTGCTACTTATGTGATAACATTGGAAAGATAGATTTGGTGACTTCGATTGGTCACAAATGGCTAACCATGTCTGGTACCAGTATTAATGCATGATAAGATTTTAATGTCACATTGTGGGCTGTTGGAGCATAGTGTCATGCACATTAAGTTAATAAGTGATGTTACATTTTGTAAGCTAATAAAGATCAAGGGACGTCTATGAATGAATGGTGAATCTATTTTAAATAATAATGTAGTGCTGGATCTAGGATGACTAAATGAATAAGCATATCTTTTCTCAAAAAATAAAAATGGGAGTAGGAGTACTTGATGTGGCCTGGATTTAAAACCCAGGGTAGATATTTGGGGACATGTACTTACTAGTAAACGAGGCGTTTTAAAGTTGTGAACTTTATCTGACCGTAGTCGTAGTAAGAATATAATCGAAGAAGAAATGCAAACGCCCCACAGGGCAGTATTCTGCAGGACTTTTGGGGCGAGCTACTTTCGGGGGGTTAGCATCAACACTCTCCCTCTACGTGATCATATGGTGAAAGGGCCTAGTCGAATCTAACTAGGATATGACCTTCGAAACGTAAACCATGTGTGTTGTTAGGTTCTTGAACGGTTTACGTTATGGAGCTCATTTTCCCTATCCGACCATTTAATGTGCCGTCGTTCAAGTAACACCGCTTGGCGGGTTCAAAAAATTCAAGATCTGTTCGGGAGAACTTATCAAACTGTGAAGCGTCATGTGGTCGACTGTGTAGAACCCCAAGTGTTTTGTCGGTCAGGCAATATAAAGGCTCCGGAATGGAGATTCGACTTCGCCATATCATCCGGAATACCGAAATTACCCTAAGAACCAAGTTATACGGTCATTTTTTGCAACGAAAGAAACACGAACCCCTCTACATGACAGTATTCCGCAGCCACCTCTTAGGCCAATTGACTACGAACCTGTTGGAAATGAGCCACTTTGGCACTTCTTGGAGAAGGGGTGGTCTTCTGCTCACGAAGCTTGGTCTCCAGGGTAATATCGACGTTTTGAGTCCGTTTGCAGTGTCAGTTCACAGGTCTGGAGTGGGAGAGGTGCTCGTCCGTGGCCAGGGGCCTTTGGGAGAGGACCTTTGGGGCGAACTACTTTTGGAAGGTTTTAAGGGTGCTTCTTCTGGTGTCAACACCCTCCCTCTACCTGATGACATTACGCAAGATCCTGGTCGAATCTGACTAGGATATGGCCTTCGAAACGTAAACCCTGTGTGTTGCTAGGTTATTGAAGGGTTTACGTTATGGAGGTCGAGTTTTAGTCAGTTGCACTTGCGACATGGTCGAGAAGCTGCAGTTGAAAACTCGAAGCAATAGGAACTGACGGAATGGGGTTTGGATTTATCCTGCTCCCAATGTGGCAATTAGAAATCAAGAGCGCCTTTTGCAGTAGCAAAATTGTTTGGGATCATTCGGGATGGCTAATAGATCCAAACTCTGTTATTTTAGTTGACATGGCTCCGTATGCATGTTTAGAAAAGGTACACCTAGTTATCTAAGAAAACGACCACGTTTTGGCCTCTGAAACGTAAACCCTGTGTGTTGCTAGGTTATTGTAGGGTTTATGTTTCGGACGAACTTCTTCTGGAACGTTTTAGGGCTCCGTCTTCTGGCATCAACGCCCTCCCACTACCTCATGACATTGTGCAAGATCCTGGTCCAATCTGACCAGGGTATGACCTCCAAAACGTAAACCCTGTGCGTTGCTAGGTTATTGTAGGGTTTACGTTATGGAGGTCGAGTTTTATTCAGTTGCACTTGAGACATAGTCGAGAAGCTGCAGTTGAAAACAAGAAGCAATAGAAACTGACGAAATGGGGTTTGGATTTACCGAGGCAAACTTTCCTACCAGTGCTCCTCCGGGAGGGCAAATGCCAATGCCTCCCTTCCCGGAACCCGGTTTCCATATCCGACCGTTGAATTCTCCATTCAAGTAACTTGCTTCGAGCAGGCTCAAAAAAATTCAAGATCTGTCCGAGAGAACATATCAAACCGCAAAGTGTCCTGCAGTCGACCATGTAGAAACCCAAGTGTTTTGTCGTTCGGGCAGTACAAAGGCCCCGGAATGGAGATTTGACTTCGCCATGTCGTCCGAAGCAGCAAAATTACCCTAGAGACCAAGTTACACGGTCATTGTTTGCAGCAAAAGAAACATGAACCCTCTACATGGCAGTATTCTGCACCCTCCGCTAAGGCCAATACACTACGAACGTGTTGGACATGAGCTACTTTGGCGCTTCCGGGAGCAGGGGTGGTCTTCTACCCACAAAACTTGGTCTCCAAGGTAATGTCGATGTTTCAAGTCCATTGGCAGAGTCAGATCACAGTTCCGGGGTAGGAGAGTTGCCCGTCCGTGGCCAAGGACCTTCCAGAGAGGACCTTTGGGACGAACTTCTTTTGGAAGGTTTTAGGGCTCCGTCTTCTGGCATCAACGCCCTCCCACTACCAAATGACATTGTGCAAGATCCAGGTCCAATCTGACCAGGGTATGGCCTCCAAAACGTAAACCCTGTGGGTTGCTAGGTTATTGTGGGGTTTACGTTATGGAGGTCGAGTTTTATTCAGTTGCACTTGAGACATGGTCGAGAAGCTGCAGTTGAAAACAAGAAGCAATAGAAATTGACGAAATGGGGTTTGGATTTATCGAGGCAGGCTTTCCTATCAGTGCTTCTCCGGGAGGGCAAATGCCAATGCCTCCCTTCCCGGAACCCGGTTTCCATATCCGACCGTTGAATTCTCCATTCAAGTAACTTGCTTCGAGCAGGCTCAAAAAAATTCAAGATCTGTTCGGGAGAACATATCAAACCGCAAGATCTGTCCGGGAGAACATATCAAACCGCAAAGTGTCCTGCAGTCGACCGTGTAGAAACCCAAGTGTTTTGTCGTTCGGACAGTACAAAGGCCCCTGAATGGAGATTTGACTTAGCCATGTGTCGTCCAAACAACGAAATTACCCTAGGGACTAAGTTTCACGGGTCATTTTTGCAGCAAAAGAAACACGAACCCTCTACATGGCGGTGTGCGCACCCTCCGCTAAGGCCAATTCACTACGAACGTGTTGGACATGAGCTACTTTGGCGCTTCCGGGGGCGGGGGGTGGTCTTCGCCCACAAAACTTGGTCTCCAGGGTAATGTTGATGTTTCGAGTCCGTTGGCGAGTCGGATCCACGCCCCGGGGTGGGAGAGTTGCCCCGGTCTGGCCAAGGACCCTCCGTGAGGACCTTTGGGACGAACTTCTTCTGGAAGGTTTTAGGGCTCCGTCTTCTGGAGTCAACGCCCTCCCACTACCTCATGACACTGTGCAAGATCCTGGTCCAATCTGACCAGGGTATGGCCTCCAAAACGTAAACCCTGTGCGTTGCTAGGTTATTGTAGGGTTTACGTTATGGAGGTCGAGTTTTATTCGCTTTACACTTGAGACATGGTCGAGAAGCTGCAGTTGAAAACAAGAAGCAATAGAAATAGACGAAATGAGGTTTGGATTTATCCTCCTCCCAGTGTCGCAATTAGAAGTCAAGAACACATTTTGTAGTAGTAGTCTTTTTTGGAATGATTCGGGATCGCCAATAGATCCAAAGTCTGTTATTTCAATTGCCATGGCTCCGCATGCATGTTCGAAAAAGGTACACCAGGTCCCAAGTGCAACTGACCATGTTTTGGCCTCCATAACGTAAACCCTACAATAACCTAGCAACGCACAGGGTTTACGTTTTGGAGGCCATACCCCCCTCGATTGGACCAGGATCTTGCACAATGTCATGAGGTAGTGGGAGGGCGTTGATGCCAGAAGACAGAGCCCTAAAACCTTCCAGAATAAGTTTGTCACAAAGGTCCTCTCCGAGGGTCCCGACCCCGGACGGGCAACTCTCCCACCCCGGAACTGTGATCCGACTCTGCCAACGGACTCGAAACATCGACATTACCCTGGAGACCAAGTTTCGTAGGCAGAAGACCATCCCTGCTCCCGAAAGCGCCAAAGTAGCTCATGTCCAACACGTTCGTAGTGTATTGGCCTTAGCGGAGGGTGCAGAATACTGCCATGTAGAGGGTTCGTGTTTCTTTTGCTGCAAAAAATGACCGTGTAACTTGGTCCCTAGGGTAATTTTGCTGTTTCGGACGACATGGCAAAGTCAAATCTCCATTCCGGGGCCTTTGTACTGCCCGAACGACAAAACACTTGGGTTTCTACACAGTCGACTGCAGGACACTTTGCGGTTTGATATGTTCTCCCGGACAGATCTTGAATTTTTTTGAGCCTGCTCGAAGCAAGTTACTTGAATGGAGAATTCAACGGTCGGATATGGAAACCGGTTTTGGGAAGGAGGCATTGGCATTTGCCCTCCCGAGGAGCACCGTAGGAAAGCCTGCCTCGGTAAATCCAAACCCCATTTCGTCAGTTTCTATTGCTTCTTGTTTTCAACTGCAGCTTCTCGACCATGTCTCAAGTGCAACTGAATAAAACTCGACCTCCATAACGTAAACCCCACAATAACCTAGCAACCCACAGGGTTTACGTTTTGGAGGCCAAAACGTGGTCGACTTCTTTGATAACTAGGTGGACCATTTCTAAACATGCATGGGGAGCCATGAGAACTGAAATAACAGAGTTTTGATCTAGTCGCCAATCCGAGTGACCCCAAACAATTTTGCTACTGTATAAGGCGCTCTACACTTTTAATTGCAAAACTAGGAGGAGAATAAATCAAAACCACTTGTCTTACAAAACTAGGAGGAGAATAAATCAAACTAGGAGGAGTAACTTGTCTTACATGGAATACTAGTATAAGGACATGTGATCGTGCACGTGCATCACATGTAGCAAATCAAGTACTCTGTCCTACCACTATAAAGACCCGTGATATGGAAGGATAGGACATGTAGAGAATCAAGTGGAAGCATACGACATGTAGAGAATCAAGTATTCTTTCCTACTTCTATAAAGACATGTGACAATAGAAGTATTACACATGTCGTAATTCATGTATTCTTTCCTACAATGCCTTAGCAAATAAAGTACTCTGTCCTACTACTATAAAGACATGTGACATGGAAGCATACGACATGTAGAGAATCAAGTATTCTTTCCTACTTCTATAAAGACATGTGACAATAGAAGTATTACACATGTCGTAATTCATGTATTCTTTCCTACAATGCCTTAGAAAATAAAGTACTCATCCTACTACTATAAAAAGACATGTGACATGGAAGCATACGACATGTAGAGAATCAAATATTCTTTCCTACTTCTATAAAGACATGTGACAATAGAATTATTAGACATGTAGAAATTCAAGTATTCTTTCCTACAGTGGATTGTATTATAAAATGACATGTCACAATAGAAGAAACTACAAAACAACAGTGGATGTTTTAGTCCACTGAAAAAAGAACACCATTATCGAACAAAACCATACCTCCACAAATCCACATGTAGGATTCTTTGAAAACAGGACATGTAGACCTACCAAAACTGATGTTTTCAACAGTGGACCAAAAACCGGGGTGAGTGATCTTGAAGTGTCATCCCTTTGGGTGGAGAAATGTAAGAATGTCTCTTCCATACAGTCTTTATTTTAATTTTTCTATTCCTAACAATATTCCAGGAATAATCAAAAAGTGGTTAACGGCTTGGGTTGCTGTCAAGGGTATGTATTCTTGGAAAGAGGGACTCTCCAGAGATCAGCCTACAATCGGAATCCATCTCTTCTTCTTAACAACCCTCAAACTTGCCTTGCTATTCACTTTCCTCTTCAGTGTAGGCTTTAGACGGATATTGGCATCACTCACATTGATCATTTATTTAACAATGGTGTCTTTATAGAATTTCAGGACTCGGCCTTGAGCCACCTAGGAGAGGAGCATGCTACAGTTTATAACATCATAAAAAATACTATTTGTGCAAGACATATCGAAGATGAGCAAACTCAATGGCATATCAATGGTATTGCTCCTACAAATTTCTATTCATTATAAGTGGAGAATTGACGAGGGCAGATGCATGGTTAATCTCAGGTTCTTGTGGCACTCCCCAACCAATCCAAAAATTAAGGCCTTTATCTGGCAACTTTGGCAGAAAGCCCTGGCTACCAATTCCAAAAGATACAGAATTGGTATGGCTTTTACTGACATTTGTGATAGATGTGTGCAGGGCCCTGAAAATGAAGACCACCTATTCAAGTATTGTATCTGGTCAGAATGGGTGTTAGAGCTTGCAGCTGATATATGCCTAATTTGCCTAACATCCCCCTGGTGGATATCCTCTTCCCTCACTCTCCCTCTGATTGGAGAATCTATATCCTTATGTGGAGAATCATTTTTAACTATGAGATTATCTGGCCAAATGTTATCATCAAACAGACAGAATATGATATCTTGTGGATTAATGAGTTTTTCCTATCTCACTGATATTGAATTGTGTTCCTCAGGTAACATCTTGGTGCTGATCAAGTTGCTGAGATGGGATAGAATCAATCTTATGGCCAGTGATCTCTGGCTAGACCAATTTGTAATGTTCCTCATGGAGATCTATGTAGCTGCGATTGCTCTTGCATATAGAATTACAATGCTCGCAGAGGCATCATTTGTGAAGCCATTGATCACGGAGAATTAATCCTGCATTGGCTCAATTCTGTTACTGACTGCCATTTCATCATGCTCAGTACGGGTATTGGCCGAAAGGATAAAGGAAAATGGAAGATGGACGCCAATTAACTTTAAGTCTGTGACTTTTTTATATATCTGTTGGGGTTGAGGCTCCCTTCAAAAGCCTTTTTTGATCCGGGGGCTACATCAGGCCTCTCTTTTGAACCCTATATATATAGTTAATAGGCCCCATGTACTTTTTTTACATATATAATATTAATAGTGCCTTCAATTTGAAAAAAAAAAGTTCTAGAATCCTACCCTTTTGAGTTCTGGAGAAAAACCCTAGTAATAGGCCCTCGACGAGGGGCTTGGACAAACGTAAGGCTGAGTAATCGCTCCCATCAAAAACCTATGAATGAAGAAGTCAAAGCTACCTGCCATCCTTCCTACACATCACCAACTAAAACATAAACTGAAAAAACAATGACCTTTCAAATAGAGAAGCTAGTCATGTGTATCACGCGACAATTACATTAAACAATGGGGGCAAAGTGGGTTTCAAGAATAAGAATAAGGTATTGTTTAGAGAGATAAGGAAGCACCAATGAGAAGTTGATGAAGAACCTTGCAATAAGTAGCGATCTTATGAGAAGTTGATGAAGAACCTTGCAATAAGTAACGATCTTTTGAGTGAACCAGGGTTGAATGCATGCATGTGAAACATGAATGATCGCCTTATTGTAGAATCCTAATCTGATATCAATGGCATCCCAAAATTAGACTCATATGAACAGGATAGAACTCTCGACAAGAAGAAACTTTCGTTTACTTAAATGAGATCGAGGGCAAAGGTCAAAGGAACTTGTCCAACAAAGAGACAAGACCCAAAAAGAACATGCCATAATAAGGAAAGAAACGTCAAATATGGTCAAGCCAAGCAGGAAGAATCCCCTCCCCTATGTGCTGACAGAGATGCAAGCTACTGCTGTGAGAAGACGCCGATAAGGCCTGGAATGAAATCCCATGTTATAGATTGTGCTCGTCTAACCTGAGAGTACCAATCCGATGTCCGGTTCAAAAATCATTATGCACCTACAGAAATAATGATGATTTCCTTTCGATAGTTCTCTTGCTTTGATAATGACTTCTGGTCTGCTTTAAGGAAAGAAGATATTGTGAGGTGTCACGGCATTGGTAATCATATGTGATGTGCATCATCCGTGACTCCACCTTTCCTAGAAGTCACTTAGATTTGTGCTTCATACCGTGTATGATATACTGCAACATAAATTATAAAGAAACAAGGTGCTGCGCACGGAGGGTTGCCCTCCATGGCCGGAGAGTGAAGTGGCTTAAGTTGTAGTTGTAGACAATAGAGTGTTTGAATCGAAATTGCTATTTTAAGACGTTGACATTTTGTGAACGTGTTGGTACGCATTTGCATTACTAAGTTCTGCTTAGGTGTTGAGGTGTTGTTGGAGTAGGATGTAGTTGGACATATGGACTTTGGGATTTGAGCACTTGGTATGGAACTAGGATGGCAGAAGCATAAAGAGAAGTGTAATAAAGGAGAGAATGGATGTACATGTTTTGTGAAGTGGCTTAAATCGTAGTTGAAAGTTATGTTTTGACATTTTATTGAAATTGGTACTTTTAGACAATAGAGTACTTGAAACCATGAGTTTATTAATAGGATGATATACATTGGAGTACTTGATAGTTGATAACATACGAAACAATTTATGAAGAATCGAAATAGAGGAACAAGAGATCAATTTTTTTTGTCAGATCCTTCTCCGTGAGCTGTAATACAAGTACTCTTTTTGTGGTACGACTTTTGATGTACGTGAGACAAAGTATACTCAATGCCTCATTAATGCCTAAGTAGGACTACAACTTGTTGTAATATACATTTTCCAATACAATGTTTTTGTTGTTTGGTGGGACTTAAGTTGTTGTGGTAGGTGTTTATTCCAAGAGACAAGTAACAAGGGCAAGAGCACAAATTGAATGGCGGGAGCAATGTTTGTTTGTGCCATAATTTGCAGATCCTACAATAATATACTTGTAAAAATGTAGAGACAAGATATCGTAGACAAGGTATTGACGTATGACTGCTATATGCATATCTTCTTAGCATGCGGTTATTGAAGTTGTTTCTCTTGGTAAGTAGATAATGCATTCCTGAAACAAATGCTTTATAGCTCAATCAAAGTTATCCATACAACATGGCAACTCACTGTTTTATCTTTTTAACCCGCGGGTCCGTTGAAGATGGAAGTTGGAAAGCAAATTCATCTCCATCTTCAAATGCAAGATTGGCTCCTTGTCCAAGGGAAGGAGATACAACATGCACAACATCTAAGACGCAAGAATATTGATTTGCTTGCTTGTTAAGAAAAGGAACACATTCTCGCATATATTTTATACCTTCCAAGAGCACTACAAAACTTTTATACCCTTGAAGAAGCACAGGCACATCAAGTATTCTCCTTTTAAAGATCAACTCTGGTTCCGTAGCCTAGTAGACAATTGAATTAGATTTCATTAGGTAATTCAACCAAATAAATTAGTGGGGAATAAGAACCCTGAATTATTTGATTTGCAAGTCTCTAGTTCTTGAAGGCATTTAGCAAGCTCTGCTTGGCCTCTTGAGATTCCTTAGCAGCAGTTCCACCATGTCCATCTCTGATGCTGAGGCATCAGTATTTCATGAACTCCATTAACCAAGAACATGGTAGATGAGGAAACGACACCCAAGAAGGAGATCGACTTACAAAACCAAAGTAAAACGCTTATAGACACAGAGGCTGTCAGAAACCGAACGTAGAACAGAGGTTTGAAGGTTCGCAAGTTTTTATCCCAAAACTCCTCTCCAATCGATCACCCCAACAACTCATGCAATTTGAGACCCAAAAACCAACATTTATATTAGGATCTTGAATTGAATAGTTTTGTCTCAGGCCATTGATGATGTTTAAGACATCGAGCAGAATGCTTGTTTATGATGTCAGAGTAATCGGGCATTCCGCTATAGCCAATTTCTGAGCAAGGTGTAGAGTGCAGCCTGGAAATGAGACTCATTATGGGTTTTCTTGCCAAAGCTTACATAACTGTGCTAGAGGCTGACCTTTATCCAGTCTGGGACTAATCACAGCTCAAGAACAATGGTTTCCGACCCTTTTTTGCTTGGTCTAGCTCGATCTTTTTATCGAATTTCTTACTTTCTTCGCCAGCTGAGGGTTTTAATCTAGATGATTTTTGAATTAGATTGATCCACATAGGGAGCCATAAGCACAGTCTGGTAAATTTTAGGGCCAGCAGAGTACGAGCCTTTCAACAAGCTGTCTATAGCCATTCACTATAACCTCCAGTTTGCATAATTCCGAGATCTGACTTAATCCAAAGCAGGCAGTGCGTAAGGAATACAAAAACCACAAGTGGAAAAAAGGTATGCTAAAATATACTATGCAATAATTTGCATCCTTTACAACGGGATAAATGCTAGCAGTTTATCTACAACAGCCAGGAACTAGGTAAGCTCACCGCAATCAAGCTGCTAAGGATGTTCAAACCATTTGCTTGTTAAGGATACGCCATGAACCCATTACAATTTGATGAATATTCACCTTGTAATTATATCCTTTGCAATTTCAGTCAAATAGAAGCTACCTTGAAAAGCTTCAATAACACAAGGAAATTTTTTTGATATCGTTTAAGGGAGTTTGTTAGCACTAGAATAACGTCATTTGTCATGGCCAGACCATGGACAATGTCGTGTGACTGTACATGTCCATTTAAATATTTAGTAGTTTGTTTGCGATTTTGATGCAAAACCATTTGACAGACTTATTATTTGACCAATGCCATCATCAATTACCAGCATTAAGAGGATTATAGTACATAATATAAATGTAGATGCCACAAATCGACTGTTAAAAATGCAAAAAAAAATGAATGCCTTATCATGTCCAGGGCATTCTAGCCTCACAAAACAAATGTTCACATCGACCTTAAGCCTAACCTTGAGACTCTAGATGCGCTGGAGTAAGGATTAGAGCTTCAGCTCAAGGATACAGAGGAAGATGAAGCAAGAGGTGCTGCTGTGAGAGAAAAGGCTCATTGGTATGAGCATGCAAATAAAGAAAGTTCGAAAGTGCTCTTTAGGCTGGCTGGAAACAGACTGATCAGCAATGGAATAACATTAGTTATGGATGCCAATCTTTATTGAATATTTCTTCCAAGAGTACGAGAAACGTTTTGCTGAAAAGCCTTTGCCTAGTACCTATGCAGCGGACCTTCAGCAGTTCCTACCGGCCCTTCAACCAGAAATCTCAGAAGAGGATAATAGTGCCCTTCTTAGGAACATTACGTTTGAGAGGTTCATAGAACTCTGAAATCCATGCCGCATGAGAAAACACCAAGCCCTGACGGGTTTCCACCGGAATTCCTCCTTTTGGCACAAGCTCAAGGAATATATGCTGCTAGCAATCAAGGGTGTTTGGGTGGGAAAAGTACTGCACCCGAGCCTCAGTGCTGTCTTCGTTGCCTTAGTTCTACAGGTGGAGAGGCCCTAATCCATATTAGAATGGAGGCCCATAGCTCCGACAGGAACAATATACAAAATACTAGCTTAGCAGTTGGCATTCAAATTAATAAACTAGTGTGCAAAGTGAGAACCAGCCGAGAATTCGAAATACATGATGACCAAAAATAGTGCCATCTTCTCCATGGCTAATAAATATTCTTAAATACCACCGCGGACTCTTTGCGCAAAGAACTTACTTATTCAACGTTTCAACCAAAGTCGTGCCATCGTGGGACGCTCTTCCTCAAATATATAGGTCAAGGGTGCCACAAGCACACCACTTCCAGACATCTGGGAAGGTTTTAGAAATAAGGATTTCAGAGATAAAGGAACTGATTATTATAATTCACAAACAACCAACATATGGCTTACCCCTCTTGGTTTCTTCTTCCGTAATCAGTATAAATCTTTCTTATTTACACAAATTAATATTGTAGAATAATTGACTTTAAGACTATCCTCTTGACTATACACTGGACTCACAGTCAGACCCTGCATGATGTAACTTCAAGGTTGTTAAAACATCTTTGACCCTCCATGATTGTGCCCCTTTATAGCCGATAGCTTTTACCTGTAAACCGGAAACTTGTGAACTCTTCAACACTCGCAAAGCGACATCTTTAGCAGAGTCACCCCGCATGTTAGCTGTCACCTACATGGCATCCAAAACCAGTGATGAGAATAGTAAAATAGAAAGCCACAGATTTTGGAAAAAAATTAGCCAATACTCTCATTGATAGTTATATAAAGTAATTGAACTCTCTACCAATAATTGATTCCTAGCTCTAAGATGTGTATCCAGACGTTCAAGCATTTCATGGACAACCTCCAAGGCTCCTGGGCGCTCCAATGGTGCTTTCCTACTAGCAATTAGAACATACATACAAATATTAAGATGCTGGCCTTCAGTTTAAAAAGAGATTACAACATATTTTCCAGAAGTAAAAGCTTACCTAACTAGACATAACTTTGTCACCTTCTATTTCCTTAAGATTATTTTCGTGAAGTGTTGTCCCACTGCTAACAAGGTCCAGAATGGCATCTGCAGTACCCATCTGTCATAAATAGAACACCATCAATGAAATATGCAAATCCTTCAGTTTGGGGCTATTAGTTCATCTGTAAGTGCTTTGGTAAAGCCGAGCTTTTAGTTTGGGGCCACGGTATCATATAGAAATGTAGTTTACAGAATAAGAGCTTATTAAAAACAAAACTGGGAACTACAATATACAGAAAGATAATGAGAATTAACAGACCTCAACCATCTCGACCTGTCCACATCCTTCAAAAACTTGAGACAACACCATCTAGTGAGGTGGATGGTGCGCACCAATTAAATATATCTTTGCAAATACCATTAGATGTAAGATGACCACTAAAAATCTTCTAAAGTTATGCCCTGCAATGTAATCATGGTAATCTTCTCCAGCATAGGCTGCATTCATGCCATCCTATTTCTGACCTTCATGTTCCAGCAGAAAGAAATAGACATTACAATATATAATCTCTCATTCTCATTCATAAGGAAGTTACAATATCGTAAAGTACTAGATTGATCTTATATGATTTTCCTGTGCATGTTTATTCCCATGAAGATTCTGACAGCAACTCAAATCTGGTTTCTATCTGCTTCTTTCCCTTTTCTCATATGATGGTTCTGGCATGCCATATCACCAACATTTTACGTGTACAAACATAAGCAAGGAATATGTAACTAAAAAATGGATATGATCAATATGGTTGTCATGCATGGGCACTATAGAACATGTGGAACCATGCTTTAGGACTTTTTCATTTTGTGATGAGTCTTCCAAAGTTGGCCCTTATAATAATCATTTAAGTATTAGCACAACCCAATCCTCTTAATATCCTATAAGAACCAATCAAATAAATCCATGAACTTGTAGGAGGGTGAAATGGCATGTTTCCAACCAAATCATGTACAGCGTCTAACTGCCCTGCACGTCCAAGCATATCATCCTCACTCAACAAATTCCCAGCTCCATGGACGTGTATATTCCTCCTAATTTTGTCCACTGTTTTCTCGGACTTCACTCGCTCCAGAAGAAATTTCCAAACAGGTAGCATGTTACCTCTACAGATCTTCTTCAGGACTTCAGCTGATGGAAGAGATCGGTCTGTAGAAGAATATTGAGACGGCGATCTGTAGCCCATTTCCTTCTGAAGCCATTCCAAATACTAAATCCCACACTCTTATGCCTGGTTGCCCAGAGCAGGCCTCTCCGGTTAGCCAGTTTCAAGTGTGGCTGCCCAACAACGAAAACGACCGAGCATTTACAGCCAATAAGGGGTTTTTAGCAGTCATAGGCATATTTCAAGCATATACTGGCATATACCTATAATATGCCACAAACCCACATAAACAAGGGTTTGCCCCCTTAGGGGCAACCCAAAAATAAATAATTGACGAGAAACATAGAGGATTCATCAGATGCATCTTTTTACTTCATCTTTGATATTCACTTTAAAAAAAAAAAAAATGCACTTTTTCTCTCTCAATCTCTGCAAGTGCTAAAAGTGTTTCCATTCTCTGAAATGATCATATAACTAAAGTTTCTTATTGGTTGGTTGTGTTGTTTTGTGGCGTCTATAAGAAGTTAAATCTAACGAGAATCTAGGTATTTCTATATCAAACGGCATGAGCTTTACATCATACTAATATTATCAATTAATATGGTGTCTGGTTTTATTCTTCCGGCTTTATATGTAAATTACATTCTCTATTCATTGCAATCAACACATTAACTAATCGTTACATAGATGTTTCCTTTAGTAATGGATTATATACTTGGAAATTTGCTCACAAATATGAGTTTGAGTTTGGGTACTTCAATAATTTTATAGTCAAGGTGTACTTTTTTTCTTGAGTATTACGCATTTGCATCCAACAAATTATATTTTTAAATTTCTACGTAGGAAAATGTTTTTTTTTTTTGAAGGATAAAATTAATTAATTAATAAGAATCAAAGTACATGAAGAGCGATATAGGGGTACACTTGCTTAAGCAATCAAGCATGAACGACAATCCACATACCGCATAAACATAGCCTACATCCATTCTCATGGAATGAACACACTGTGACTGTCTACATTGAGGAGCGATCTTTCCCAAATAGCTGCCTTGAACTATTCTTTTGGAGTGGATGCCTGATAGGAGAGGTACAGTTTGTACCTTAATCGAGGGATTGATGCATCGGGTTGTAACTCTTCATTCCTGAAAATCTTCATGCATTGTCTCCTCCATATGAGCCATACTAGCCATGCTTCACACAGATGGAAAGCTAGTTTCTTTACTTGGAGCTACCTACTAGGGTATATCCCCAGAAGAACCTCTTGACTGGGGAGAGAGGTGTGAAATAAGCATTGGACCTAATGCCATATTGGTTGAATCTCAATGCACAAAAACATGCAGTGTTCCAGGGTCTCAGCACGCATGCCACACATTAGACATAATTCACTAATAAACGGCCTTATTCTGTGAACCCACATATTCATCCTTAAAGATCGGCACTATTTGCCATAATAACGTGCGAGTCTTAGGAGGCAAAATTGGATTCCACACCCATCTCCAAATCTTGCCCCAATCATCTCCTGGAGCCTGTAGAGCATCCATCCGAGGGGGTCAACTCATCCTGAATTGCCAGAAGCTCATAGCGGGACTTGACAAAGTTTGAGGGATCGATCTTCGAGTTACATCGCCACACCCGTCCTGTCCCTTGTGGGGGGGTATAATAGAAGATTATTGGCCACTCTAGACTAGATCAGGCTGTCTCGTTCCTTAAGTCGAAACTTGTCACAGAATAATTGCTAGGGCACCAACTGACCATCAAAGGAAAATGTTTATGAGCCTTCCGTATTGATCTTGATCTCATAAGATTGAGGGAAGTTTTTGAAAACAAAGTTCATCCCTTATTGTTTTTCAAAAATGGCAAGCTTGCTTAGATAATCCTTTTTAGAGAACAAAATTTGCTCTTCAATTTATATTCCAACAAACTTTAAGATATGAGTGCAACGAGACAATTCAAAGCCAGACATGTCTTCATTGTTTATATTAGTCCCAGACGGCACAATTCAAAGACGTGACATGTCATGATGGGGGATCAGAGCACAACACATGTCTTCATTGTGTATTTAGCCCCGAACGACACAATTCAAAGTAGTGAGTTAATAGAGAGAAATGGTAGAAAGAAATGTTTGCCTCTGCCTCCTCTATATCAACTCACTTAACTAAACATAGGTGAGTCAATAGAAAGAAATGTTCACGTCAATAGAGAGAAATGATAGAGAGAAACGTTCGCGTCAGCCTCTTCTATACCGACTGGCTTACCTAAATATAGGGGAGTCAATAAATAAGAAATGTTCACATTGGCCTTCTGATAAACTTTTTTGTAATTACTAACTTGTATGAATCTCATGGAGAAGATGAGGTTATCGGTCTAGCCGGGGCTGATAACAAAAATGCGTGACCAAGGCTATACATCCGAGGCCCGATGTTTGGCACGTAAAGTCGAGGCCCGCTAAGGCCGAAGGCCGAGCCGAGGCCTAGGTGCCAAATATCTGCCCGTGGACGTACAACCGAGGTCACGCATTTTTTTTTATCAATCAAGGCAAAGACGATAACCACCTTATCGGTCTAATATGGGTGGAATAGTACTCATAATTAGTTATCACTATTCCTGCAGAACTGATAATATTGATAAGTAATTATCAATACTCCTCCAATACTGATAACTACCAATAGTGATAACCAAAAAACAAGGACTCTCACTTTACACACAAGAAAAGAAGAAGAGAACCCACGAGGACCAAGGCCGCAATAAATTTCTTGTAATTATTGATTTATACAAGAATTTAGCACTGACGGAGCCATCGCCCTATGCACCTATGAAAGTCGAACTCAAATGCATCTCTGAGTAAAGGGCCATGTCATTGTTGAATAGATATTTTGAAGAGGGCTTGCAAGTTGGCAATTCTTATGTTTTTAAAATGACGTTTTACTTATTTTAACAACCTACTTCTATTTGTGCATAATGAAACTGGAAGTCTAGGATGCTTGTTGCAATTTCATATGCAACTGGAAGGTCGAGATAAGCATTACTGGTTATGGTGTTCTTGGTATCGCGTCTGACTAAGGTGGTGTTTTTATAGGCAATCAAACTACAAATGTGACTTGAAAGTTATGATCCATCTGAATTCGGCAAGTTAGCTTTACATGGTCTTATCCATACATTGAGTATTGAGCAAGGTGTGATCATGCTATGTCTAGACAAATGTAAGTAGTTTTAATAGACGTTAAATTGTAAGTACAAAGGTGGGTTCAAGATGTGCCTCAAAGGAAATTGAATGGAAAATTATTTCACAATCATTTATATGAATTTATGCATGCCATGTTTGGCGTAACGATATTTTTTAATGGTCAATAAATCGGTCCCAAAGCATGGTTGTTGTCCTAGGTTGTTTGTCGCACAATATCTTCATGGGTTACCTAGGTCTACAAACCATAGTAGCTAACGTGTTGCCTTAGGGGTAATTGAAATAATGTATAGTGGGTATAGGCATTGAGGATAATCCTTAAAAGAGTCATTTAGCTTTTAAGGTTTAAATACAATGGAGTAAAGTAAATTGTGAGCACCCGATAAGCAGGTGGCTCACCAACACCGATTTAGGATTTAGCGAGCGAAACTTGTTGAAACGTATTTGTCACTACCACGTAGGTAGGTGAAGAGGTGGTGCTAGAAAATAAATGGGCTGTGCTCCTTCTGCCGCAGACCGTCCACCTTTTTCTGCCAAAAATCGCTTCATTTTGCACCTTCATCCAGCTTCCAAATCTGTGACGTTCCAGCGTAGTATACGGTCCTAAGACGTATACTGTACTGCCTCGTCATGCGTACACGCCATCCCGATTGACGTGTACGCCGGCGTGTAGCCAAGCAAGTAGCACCCTAGGGGGCAACTTGCAAGTACATTTATCCCCATGCAGGTTCATCTGAAAAGAGCATCATTCACATATACACTCATAATGCCAGATCTATCACTTTCAAATCCATTTGCAGGTCATTGAGTTGCCAAACATATTCTCACATTGGCAACTAGCTGGAGTTATGTCATGAAATACAAACAGCAAGTCGAAGGGGCTGGTAGACCAGCCTTTTCTTTCAATTTGGCATAATGCTGCCATGCTATGGCAGCATGGAAGAGCTAAGCACATTTTTACACTAATCCTCTCATTTTGATCTGGTTTGCAAGACAATAGGGAAATGCTTCACTAGCATACATCAAGAATTTGAAGAACAAGGGAAGGACAATTGACTCAAATCACTCAAGAGATACAAGAGGTCAATCAAGCAAAGGAAATGAAGAAAAGAAGAGAGAGAAGACCCCTTGAAGAACATTCCATGGTATGTAGCTACTTGTGACCTTGGCATCTTTGGCATTTTGATTCCCTTCTCCATGTACTCCACCATCCTAAAGCACCATTGAACTTTGATTCCTTGCCCATAATACCTCTCAAAGTCAAACTTGACTTTGAAAAGTTCTTTCTAGTCAAAACACACCTCCATGAAACACCTATTTGTTATGCACCACCTACAACAACTTACCATCATCCATAAGTTCAAATGTCACTTGACTTGGTCATAATCTTGCTCAAAAGTCAATATCTCATGCAACTTGGCCAAAGAAAAAAGAAAGTTGCAAAAATTCCTAAGGGAAGTGCTCAAAACTCAAGTGTGTCCTAGGAGATGCTAAAAAGTTGTTTCTCAAAAAATTGGCTTGTAAAATAAGCACTTGATGGGCCAAGTCACTTTACACCTCACTCCATGTGCCAAGTCATCATACACATCATCATTCTAGCCATGTCATGTCATACTCCCATGTTCAAATCAAAATCTATATCAAAGCATCAAACTAGCACCATTGTTGCCACATCAGCATTGCCACCTCATCACCACACACTTATCACACACATCATCTCCACATCATCCACAATTTTGACTAGAAAGAATTTTCAAGCTCAAGTTGGCTGACACGTCATCATCCTCATTTGCCATGTCATACTCACCTAGCCTTGTCATCATTTACATATGCCACATCATCCACTCCTTAACTCCATTTTTTAGCCGAATTCAAAAGTGCTCCATTGCAAGAAAAGATTCCAGAATCTTATAGAATGCAAAAAAAGATTCCCATAGGAAAAAAGAAAATTAAAAAAAGGTTCTATTTTGGGCATTATGGCTGCTTCCTAGGGAATCGTGCCATAGGGCTTGGGGTGCAAAAAAATTTCCTATCTATCCCCACCCCCACCTATTTTCCTTTTCCCGAACCAATCTCCCCATGCCACGTGGAACATCCGGGCGTGTGGGGCGGTGGAGGTACCAAATCCCACGTGGATATTGCACGTTATTGTTATAAATAACGAATTTGTTTGTTGTTATATGCCTTGGGCTGCTCGATCAAGAAATGTCTGTGGGATATTTCGCCTGTGTTTTTTTACGAACCCTAAAACCTGGAACTGCCAAGATCCACCTAATTCGGCCCAACCAACTGATCAATCATGAACCAAACCTGCCGGATTACCTTGCCTGATGCCAAGAATGTCAAGTACCAGCTAAAAGACAGTGAATTAACGCGAATTGATCAAGAACTCAACAGAACAGAGCATCTACAAAAGGGGCTTTTGCACAAGAAGAAGATTCGAGGGCTTTGAGGCAAAGAAGAGATTCTTGGCTTTGAAGAAGGATCGGCTTGATCATCCAGAGCTTGATTCCGACCTCCAATGTTTACCTATGATCTGGATTATTGACTGAATTGTCCGGATTGACCAAATGTTTACCTATTTGATCCTGTGCCCAAGACCTTGAGCTTGGGATATATGCTGTTATCTTCTGAGTGCTTGATTTAATTGAAAATCCGACCTTTGTGTGAAGTGTTTGTTTTGCATTGAGTTACATTCCCTAAAAATGATAGTTGATAGAAATTCTTTGTAGCATTTTGCTCTACTTGTCGAACAGTGTCAGTAAGTCCAATTAGCATATCTTCAGAGTTAAAGGCCATCTGCTTATTAATCCAAATCGCTAATGCAACGTTGAGCTGGCAAGATTAAATCTAGCAATAATTGGCATTAAGAATTTGAGCACAGGAAAATAGTTCTGAGGATTTTTGGTATTGCTAGGCAACTTACAGTGAGCATAAGAGCATTGGGCAAACATGCATTCCTTTCTTAGAATTCAATCTATTCCTGAATTATCCATCCCTTGCAACCTGTAGCAAAAAAGACAACAAAAAAAAGGAAAATTAGAGTGCTATCTGCTGTGAAAAATCTTTGCCCTTTGAGTGCAGACATTCACAAGAAGGGTGAAGTTTGCAGAACAAGAAAATACATCCCCTTTATCGAGATCACAATTCGAGTTCTCTGCCAGGGGTATTGACCAAAATTTGACCGGGTCAGGAGCTAGAATTTGGCCTGTCTAATCCCATCAGACCTTTCTGGATTTTTGCAGCCTATTAGATGGAAGTGTTGAGCACTTTTTAGAATAAAAACCATGTCCAAAGCTTGAGTAGTATGCTTACTGCAAATCATATTCTGAAGCAGACTTTTTAGCCTTCAGGGAAAGATGTCCTTAACAATCTTTTGAGCATTTTTCCTGGAATCTTTACACTTAGAGTGGTTGCCTCAAGCAACCTGGAGGTTCTAAACCACTGAGGTTGAAGGTTTTGCCAGGAACACCTTCAACAACACCCTTGCTATAGTTATTGGTGACAATGAGGTGCAGGACACACTTGGCGTGCATTACCAGGCGTAATCGATGGTTCCTTCAAATTACCACTCGCAGATTGGCACGTGGCCCCTGTTTACCTCTGTTTTCAATGATGGCTCTGCCAGATCTCTCATCTGAGAACTGCCGGATCCCTGATCTGCGAATGCCTGTTCTCTGATCTGCCTATTCTTTCTATTATCAGTGTCCCAAAACGATGGCACAGATGCATAATACAGAAACAACTCATCTTTGCTCAAAACCAGAAATAAGGAATGGATAACAAAAACAAAACTACCAATACTTGAACATGCCCTTCGCTATTCAAAAAAAAAAAAGAAACATTTGACATGCATTACCAGGTTCCATCTTTAAAATCGCCTTTAACTTTATCTCTTTCCGCTCCAATAGCTAAGAATAATTCCAACCTCCCTGCCCATTAACTGTTCCAAATCTTTCGATCACGAAGCACAATTTTAGAAGGTATATTTATTATCACAAGGAACATGCTGTAATAACTCCAAAGCTTCTTCCATCACCGACAAACCACCAAATAATAAAGTTCAAGAACAAATCCCCGCTGCAATAGTATCCGCGCAGTAGAATAAATGCTACAATAGAATGCCGCAGTAGAATAGTTGGATGTGGAAAAGATCCATATCCCATGGAATGCCAAGAATAGGGTGGGGTTGCCTCCTATCGCGCATGTACCCTTTACCGCCCACCCCCCTCCCTTGTAACATATTTTGCAGACCGTTAAGATAAAAAATCAATGGACAAGATTTGTTTGCACTATAACAGGGCCTAACTACCACTATTTATGGGTGCAAGTGCGCAATGCGTGGGTCCGGAATAAAAGTGTTATAACTTCTCTTTCCCATCTTTGTTTAGGACATGGATACGTGCATGTGAAAGCTATTTTGAAGGGCTTTTGGGGGATGTAAAAATTTGCCACGTTTGTTTCTTAATTCTCCTTGAAAAGCTTTGAAGAAGAGGATGGAGACCCCCTGCGCGATAGAAGGAGACCCCTCCCACGAAGGGGGCCATCAGACCCCTAATGTTACGCCGACTCTAACTTTTTGCAGGTGTGTCGGAATATGACGGTTTTGGGTTCATGTGAAATGCAAACAGGTTAGGAATCCAAAAAATCCATTTTTAAACAATTCTGAATTTGGCCGTGTCTCCATTTTTATGATCTGCTCTTAAGTGCGCGAGATATGGAGACCATACCCTAGTCGTATCTGATAAGCTCCATGATCCGCTCTGTTCATTTAAAAACAGGGGAAGGAAAAAAGAGGGCAGCGGCTCCGCTTCATAAATAATGCTATCAAATTCCACCTTATAATTAATGAGGAATAATGGCATAATTTGAAGGAATTGTTGATTATGTTTTTTGTTTTTGGGTTGCCCCTAGGGGGGCAAACCCTGGTTTATGTGGGTTTGTGGCATATCCTGGGTATATGCTAGAATATACCCAGGATATGCTGGTGACTGCTCCAAACCCATTGTCCCCTGTAAACTGGCGATCACCTGCGTTCTAGATTGCGGATGTTCCAACCGGTTAACTGGGATGGCAGGCCGAAGCTCGAATTTGATGAATATGCCGGGTATTCTCCTTTGCCTTCTATCATTACTGAAAATAAATCGATGGAGTGTAAATCTTAAGCACAAATTGCAAGAGCGATCTTTTGAGCTGAGCAAGGCTACGATTTTTTTTCTCTAACAGAGCAATAGCTGAAGCAGGCGGCGTAACCTTCAACCCTTTTTCAGAAGCTTCAAGAACATTTCTTTTCTTTTAGACAGGGGGTCGCAAAAGCAAGATATTTCTCACTGTGATGTGGAAGCAAGATTTCCATGCATTTTCATTCTTCCTCATTCCCACCCCCCGGTCTCTGCTATAAGCGAAGAATCTGGGAGAATTGATTCATGGCTTAGGTTTGCTATTGTATCTCAAACGATGCTCAGACTTTAGAGCCATCATCTTTGAAGGTGTTAGAGGAACCAACTAACGTAGAACCGTGACTGCCTTCTTGCACATGGCTATTTTTTATTACTTTTGATATTATGTGACTTCTCCAGCATATATAATAAGATATTTAATATTGCTCGAATTTTTTTCCATCAATGACGCTCCTTTGATTCGGAAAAAACTGATTCTGTATGATTCTGTATGTTCATTCAGTATAGGCTACATATTTTCAGTTGTTTACCACTATCTAGAATAATGGCACACAATGAACAAGGAGCTCAGCAGTTCATTTTGGTTGAACAATATGGCGATGGCGTAGCTACAATCACACTGAATAGGCCTCAAGCACTGAATGCTCTCACTAAGAATATGATGACAGTTTTGGCGCACATCATAACGAAGATGAGCCGGGATGTGGATGTTAAGGTTATAATTCTAACAGGATCAGGTAGGACGTTCTGTTCTGGAGTCGTCCGTTCTCTTCACTTTTCACATGTTTAATGCAATTGCAAAGTTTCTGAATTTCTCATTTCTTTTCAGCTTCATGCAATCTTTCCAATATATGTACTTATGGCTCTAGTTACTTGATGTACCATTTAAAAAAATTCCTTTTCTTTATCATTTATGCATGTTTAGTTTCCTCTGCAACAAATCAAACTATGAACAAGCAGAAGTTAAATCAAGTCATGATCAAGTCACTGAGGAACAGTTAAGTTAGACTCTAAAAAGTCATAGCTAAGAACCTGTTTATCAGAGCCAGGTCATTTTTTGCAAATGAAGTCCCAAAAATTTTTAGTGGGGATGGGATGAATCGTTGTTATCTGGACTTAAACCAAGTATTTTCCATATTCTATCCTTTATTGGAATATATAAAATTTGTGGAAAGAAAGCAACCTCGTGCAGCAAATATTCTGCTGGATCTCAAGCTTTGGTGAACTGTAGTTTAAACTTTTTGAGTGATGATGGTATGTCAATCAAGACATTATAGGCTCTTAGCTTAGACTCTATGGAAGACAAACACCAACTTATCTATGATCTTGTATGTTCTTTGTCTGCTTAAATAAAGGGTGCAAGCATTTTGTTAAAAGCATGTGTAATTTCCAGGATTTGACAGCAGCAGATACCGTTTTCAAAGGTGATGTGGAGGACCAAGAAACAGATCATGTCATTCAAATGGAATTATGCTGAAAACAATAATTGGTGCCATAAATGGGTTTGTTGTTACGACGGGCTTTGAAATTTCACTAGCTTGTGATATTCTCATTGCAAGCACGGAAGCAAAATTTGTGGACACACATTGCAAGTGAGCTCATTGTCTTGACATTGATGTACATGTTGGAGCTATTATTAAATATATAGTAAATTATGTAGCAGTTGTGAAGCATTTCTTAAGCATGGGCCTAATAAACATGAGACGTCTACTCATTTTTTGAGGCCATCATATAAATGGTTTGATTTGCAGTTTGTTAGTAAGATGTTTTTGGTCATCTGAGTTACTAAGTCATGATATTGGTAATGCAAGTTTGGCATTATTCCTTCTTGGGGTTTATCTCAGAAGCTGGCTCGTTTAATTGGTGTAAATCGTGCTCGTGAACTCTCTCTTACTGCATCTCCATTGACAACAGAAGTTGCAGATAGATGGGGCCTTGTTAATAAAGTCGTGTCACCAGGTGATTTGATGATAACATCATGTGATGTAGCAAAAGCTATCGTGAGGAACCATGAAGAGATGGTTTTGAACTACAAGAAATCATCAATGATGGAATAAAACTCCCCTTGTGGGATGCCCTTAAACTTGAGAAAGTAAGTTTTTACGACAATGTCAAACTAGTTAATCACTTCTTAATTTTCTTCATCCCTCAAATCAACATATGTTTCCTGGAACAACACATGTTTGTACAATAGGTAATCATTTGTTAAATATTGTTATGTAGATGGCAAATGTCGACATTAAATTTTCCGCATCCCTTGATTATGTCCGTTCAACATCTTCCAAGAGCCTATGTTCATCTTGCGAGTTTGTTACTCTTGGGCATGCTTGATGACCTCAGGTGCTGCCTTAATAAGAAGCTTTTGGTTGTTCATGCCTTTATCAAAAGAAAGTGCTTGAGGTAGCAATTAGCATTTGACTAATGCACTGACCAAATGACTTCTCTAACAGGTGAATTAACTTCTATGTGAAAATATTCTTATGAATTTGATTTTTTAGACAAATTGTCATGCCTTTTACAATGAACTAACTTTTCTCATCTTATAGGAAAGAGCGCATAAATATTATGCTGGAATGCCACCTGGGGCATTTTTGGAGATGCAGCGATATATTGCTGGTCATTCTTCAAAATCACGTGCAAAGCTCTGATATGCATGATCCTAAAATTTGAATGTTTAGTCTGTTTCTCATTTATTTGTAAGTGAAGTCTTTTAAAGTGTCGGTGGTCACCATCTTTTGCACATAATACAGATGAAACATGTCTATTGTTACTAATTCCCATGTGCTAATTTACTCCCTTAATAGTCATGATAATCCTATGATTGATTTCCTGCACCATACATTACCTAGGTTTCTGAATACAATTGCTATAAAGCAGTTACATGCCTAGTTTTCTGTAAGTCTTTATGTTTCTAAATCATAATCCAAGTTCGCCCAAATTTTGTTACAGAAATGCTTTTCCTAAAGTCCGATTCTAAGATTGTTGCCTAAGAATGGACGTATTGTCTGTACCTTAAAGCCTTTTCGGAACTTGTGAAATGCATTTACATAGCCCGTCTTCTTACCCTTCACTCCTTTTATAGCATATACAACAAGTTTTGTGTACTTTTGGAACAAAGAATTGTTCAAAAGTGTGAAGGAGAGATGAAGATTGATATTTTGGAATTGATAGAGCTGATTGCGAACAACTTTATATGGTCCGGGTGTAAATTTTCTCAGGTTTTTTTTCCAATGGGTTTTATGGTTTTTTCTATATAAACTTATGAAGCTGGCTATAAGTTAGTAAAACATGATCTATAAATGGTGAGAATGGGGTGCTTTCTTAATCAAGTGTGAGGGCGATGAGGACAATCACCACGAGAGAACGGGTGGAACACAACATATATTTCCCCTTATAATATCTTCACACTGAGTCCTTAGTAGGTACACTCCTTAACAAGTATGCAACAATAGAAACAAACAATAAATTTATAATGAAATCATAAAAGTCTATTCAATTGTAAAATACACTAGATAATAACAAATAGAGTCCATTCCTATATAACAATAATAAGAGTCAATTCCTTAGCAAGTACACTGGTTAACTATAAGAAAATTATAATAATATGATTGTCACACACTAAATAGAATCTTAATTCTAATCATGAACTTAATTTTAATCATGATGAGCATCAATGCCCATCGTGATTGTACTTCCTCAACATAATTGACAAACAGTCACTTGTAAGGATTGGTTGAGCTGAAGAGATGTCCACTCTAGGATCTACTCCCAAGATATGGAAGTACACGTAGAAGAGATGTTTGCACGGCACAAATAACCTTTTCTTCTCGTGTCCCATGTAATCAGCACATGTACAAGAGGGCATCTTGTTGACAGACACCTGATAAGTTGTTGTAGGCCTCTTCAGGTGGAAATCAACATGAGAGTTAGCCACTACAATCTCAACCATCTCGACTTCAGCTTCCATGTGTAGAGCCTCGTCAAATCTAACCATAGCTTGATGACCCAATTGTTTGCGCTTGTACATCTTCTTCCCAAACCTGTACATGGTAGAGGAAGATTGTCCTTGCGATATATTGATAGGTGGCATATCCATCCGTGGCATGCCTGACATATTGACACCTCGTAAAGTGTAACCTCCTTTTTCCAGCCTCCTCAACTCTTCCTCTGTCAATTTCACTCCCTTCTTTACTGGCCAATCTCCGGTTCGTTCTGGTATGTTGGAAAGGCACTTCTTGAGGTTCCAAGTGTGTTCTACATGATCTGGGCAGAACCATATCCATTGCATCGTGTGCCCATTCAGATGTACAATCTTACCAAAAAAACTTGGAGCTGCTGTGAAGTGAGGTCCATTGTTTATGGGTGCATTGCATTTGCTCTTTCTTGGCCCCTTCAAGCCTTGACAACGTACTCTACTATTTGCATCTGTACGCCTTATGGCCTACGACTCATCAGTCACTGGAAATTCCATCACATTAAACACGACATTGAAGTCCAATGTTTTTCTCAATCCCTCTACAGTACCAAACCTTGGTCGATTGTATATAACCTTGTCTGGTCTATGGGATCCAGAATCATTGGTATTGTATTCAGCTGATGATCTGCATCTCTTCAAAACTGACCTATCATTTCCACCTGAACCAGGAATATAAGGCGGTATTCCATGTCTACTTATTTCTGCATTCACTGCCTCAACACTTTTCCTAGGAGTGATACCACTATTCATCGTGGAAAATAACCTTGACATCATATCAAACACGTCTGGTCCAACACCAACAAAATGCCTGTCACTATATGCTTTTGCTTTGGAGCATTGCAGAACAGCCTCTTTCAGATCAAATAGGCATGCGTCATATAAATTCAAGCTAGAGTTGTCCACCCACTTATTCGTTTTACATGGTCAAAATGCACCCATGACGTACCTAAGTCTTCACCTGGACGCATTCGGTTCACTAAATCAACACCAGAACCTGGGCCAGTTGAAGCCATCTTAAAGATATAACACCTCTCTGTCTCATCCACATGTAATTGATGTAGGAATTTAGAACCCCAAAAAAACTGAAACATGCAATGTTTTTTCAAGAATATAATCTTTTGATAATCATCTGATCCAATGGTACCATTGTCTCTACATTTGTCTATCCACCTTCTTAACCTGAAAGCAAAACAATTACATCAATAACGTTGCAATATAATTCCAGATATAATAAAGGAAAGACATAGTGGTATTTTCAAATACCTGGATTGGTTGCATAGGGGTTCCAATTTTGTAAGAAAATCTTCGACCTTATCCTTATCCCATGTTTTGCTTTTATCAATTTCCTCCTCAGAAATAAGGTTCTTACTCACTATCTCCAGTGCTATCTCATGCTGTGTGTGCCTAGGTCCAACTCGTTTTGAATGTGATGGCTACTTTTTGAATGTGACTCCACAAGTACACGTACTCGTCCAAGTTCTTCTCTATTAGAGGTTGTCCTAATGGGATGCACATGCTCACCCATGTGCACAGCAAGTCGTGTCTGACTCTCTTTCTTTGGAAGACAGTAATACAATGTTAAACTCTCTTTTTCCAATACTTTGGATTGAGGTGGGCCGATCATCCTTTCTTATTGTAGAACTTTATATTTTTGAGATATAAGCTTGTTTCATTTTGAACTTGTATATTCTTCAGGAATAGAGGAGGGGCTGCTGATCGGAGGAGGTGTATGGCACCGTAGCCATTAGAGGAAAAATGAGATCACATTTTGTCCCATTAAGGGATGCTTAAAATGCCATGTCAGCTTTCTAAACTGTCCAATAAGGGAAGAGCTCCAGTATATCTCATTCCAGTATTATGTGGCAGCTTGTAATTAATGCAGCTGCAACTAACTTCTGTAGTATCATTTTTTCATTATAACTTTTGATCCAGAACTCCGATTCAAAAACTTTTTATAGCAATGGGTTCGTCTTCACAAGATCTATCTAGTGATAACCCATTCATACATCTTTTACGATATAAATATATAAAAAATACGCAAAAAATCATATTTTTTTAAGGTTAATGCATATGACCATATTAAAATACATCATAACCATATATCATTGGAAAGATCTTTTCATTCCGCATCTAATGCAATAAACGCCGCAACATTTTGACAAGTGGATCAAAAGTTATAGGGGAAAAACAACAGCAATGAAGTTGTTGGTGCTGCATTAATTGCAGTTAATAGAGGGTAGCCATTCCATTGGAGGATTCTTATGGGGATAAAATGAGATCTCAAATTTCCTCTAATGTTGCATTTTTGGTCTAAGGTAAACTTAGAACAGTTTGTCTATTTGTCCTGCAGGTCTATTTGTCCTCCTATGTGCATCAGAATGTTTACTTTTCCTGTATGAATATGAGGCACTACGGCGCCATAGCCTCCTACGTGCATCGAAATTTTTACTTTCCTTGTCTCAGGATGAGACAGTATGGCGCCATAGCCTATCAAAATGTGCATCAAAATTTCTACTTTGCTTGTCTCAGGATGAGGCAGTATGGCGCCATAGCCTATCAAAATGTCAATTTGTTTTCTATCAAATGAGGCATTATAGCATAAAGGGATAACTATTGAAAATGGCATCCCAATCCCTTGGGATTCTGAAATGCATTGCACTAAGACCTGCAGCTTATCCCTTGTCTTGTATCAATATCAGGCACTATGGCGCCATACCCTCCTACATGCATCAGATAGGTCCAACTTGTTGTATCAATATGAGGCACTATGGCGCCATGGCCTCCGTCCTATGTGCATCTAAATTTCTATTTTGCTTGTAGGATGAGGCACTACGACGCCATACCCTCCTACATGCATCAGATAGGTCCAACTTTCTGTATCAATATGAGGCACTATGGCGCCATAGCCTCCGTCCTATGTGCATCTAAATTTCTATTTTGCTTGTATCTGGATGAGGCACTACGGCGCCATACCCTCCTACATGCATCAGATAGGTAACTTTTTGTATCAATATGAGGCACTATGGCGCCATAGCCTCCGTCCTATGTGCATCTAAACTTCTATTTTGCTTGTATCTGGATGAGGCACTATGGCACCATAGCTATCAAAATGTCTATTTTTTGTACCTATTGAGATACTACGGTGCCGTGGCCTATCAAAATGTCTATTTTTTCTTATATCAATTTTCTGTCATATTATTTCAATTGTTTTCACTGATTTAATTTACTTTATGTTTATTTCCTTTTCTTTGCAGACTATTGATATTCTTGCTCTAGCAAGCACTACGGCGCCATACCCTGTAAGTTATATCTTAGTTATAGAGTTAATCAACTCAGGATTTTCCTTGTTATGACAAGCATTGTAGTGCCATCCCCTTTAAGTTTAGACTCTAAGTTTGTTTTGTTCCATATTCAGAACTTATCTTGCTCCAAATAACACTGTGATTGAGTCATCCTTAATTATCTATTTGTGCTACACCAATTTTTTGGCATGGTATCAACACGTAAGGATCCAAACTTCCAACAGCTTAGCTATGAACCTCCTACGCGAAAACGAAGAGCTATGAGGATTCAAGAAGGATCCTCTAATTTGGTGGATGAAGAGGATTTCTTGAATGCTAGTAGTGAGCAGCCCACAATAGACAGAAGTAAGAGTTTGAGTTTAATAGGAGATAAGTCTGTTGTTGAAGTTAGTATAGCAGAAATGTCAGCTAAAACGATTTCACATAAAAGCTGCAAGATCAAGAAGAAACAAGCAGATGCATTGGATGATAATACAATTGTGGAGGTGGATGCTGCATTAACAGAGGAGATTGTATCAGACTTATTAGAAAATGTAAGAATTAAAAGAGTTACACATCCTCCTCCTATACCACTATGCGGGATATTAAGGCATGAGGATGTAAGGACCGTTAGTACAAACATGTCTCAGATGAAAGAAACTTTTCATAGAGATGGATATATTAGGGAAAAAGGTTCTTTCATTCTATCTATTCTCACTCCTCATAAAGAAAGCATACCAGTTGATGATGGAATTGTGGCAAGTTGAGATCCTTTGTGGAAAGAAGTGAATGAAGCCTTTGAGAAACAAGTATGTCTATCTGAAGATTGGAAAGATCTATCTGGGAAGATGTTGCTGGGATGGAAATCATAGGGCAGTGGCATGGATGCAAGAGATTAAGTATAGATATCCATTCAACCGTGATAGGCATATTAGTGTGCAAGCTTCATTCATTGAGATAGACCATGTTCAAGAGTCCACATTGCTTTATGCTCTTAACAGGATTAATGACTGAGTCCGTTTCTCCCCTTATAAGCACATTTTATATTGTTATAAAACATACTGACAATTTGTTGTACAGGTTAAATGAAGTAGGCGTTGTTCGGACTACTCTTAAAGATACCTTATATAGCGTGTATAGGGTAGCTAGTTCAAATCCGGATAAGTATGCAGAATGCCTTGGTACAGAGTTTTTGAAGTCTTTGCGAAGCAAGGACAGTTCCAATTCTAATGCGCTAAGTTCGGATGTCACTACTTTGGTATGGAGAAAGGGCTAGATCTTGTTGATTTCATTCAGAACAAAAGGCTGCCAAAATTCTCCAACAACTCAATAGCTAGCCATTCTCCATCAACGTCACAACCACCAGCCATAGAGGCTTCAGGAGAAGAACTTGAAGAGCCTGAGGATTAGTAAGGTTGACATTTTGATCATTTTTTGGTGTTTGCTTTTCATATACTGATAATTATATTTTTATACTTTGTTCAGTGTGTTACCCTGCTATGCAGTAGAAATGGCAATTTTAATGGCTGCAGAATCCACACCCACATTCAAGCAAATAAGAAGACATCGTTGTGTGTATATTGATGATGAATGTGAAGAAGTGTAGTTGAGGTACTGTAATTTTTTAGTTTATAACACTTTTGGATAACATAGTCCACGTTCATTACATCTTATTTCAAAATATCTTTTATTGCATTGTCCAGTGTTCTTTCCATACTTCAAGTCTGTTGGAAGGGAGTAATTTCTATTGGAATATTGAATGCACAAGCTAGATGGAGTATCAAATATTGACCTTACTAGTAGTAGCTTAAGATCTTACCATTAGATAAAAAAACTACAATTTTGAAACTCTTATTGATATGGACATTGACACTCGCAATCATCTAGATAAATTGATTTTTGAATGTTTTTTAGTGCATTCAACAAAGAGGGGCATGCTCCTTTTGACAAGGGGATTTTGTCATCACCGCGAAAGAAGACCTCAAAAACCAAAAAAAAAAAACCTATAGTTGAAAATCCCCATATGGTCCTAGCCAAAATGTGTGCAAAACAATATGTGCACATCTGAATATGTTGGCAAAGAGCAAATACAATCAAAATGTTATCAAGATCAATGAATCAATTTCAACAATCTATGATTTAGGTGTTTGCATTATTCTGGAGCTTGCTTATGACACATTACATGTCCTTTGCACTTCTCACCACTATGCTCAAATAAATATAAGAGGATGAAGCTGTTTGCTGACTTTTAGCTATTTGTAAAAACATGTTTCAATCTTTTTTTAAAGGTGTTACACTCTGTAGAATGTGTTGTTCGTCGTTTCAGGGAGCTAGTGACGCAGTATAGGATTAAACTATTCAAATTTAGAACATCATAGTCAAGCTAACCTGTAAAATAAGGGGAAATTCCAAAATACCCCTACTTTTTGCTAAAATTATTAAAATGCCCTTAAATTGAGGTCTTAAAAAACTATACAAAGCAAATTTGAGTTGTGGATCTCCACTGAATCTGTGTTCTTACCTTGTTGCGTTCAAGTTATGAGAAACGTGAGTTGCAGAGTTAAAAGTTTTCCAGCGCTTCCAAGATCTTCAAGTGGTTGCCAACTATAAATTTGCTTGTAATATCCAGCTTAACTCAAAAGAATGTCTGACATTAACGTAGAATCGGCATGTTCTGGATTTACCTCCATGAGCTTTTGGAAGCATATAAGTCCCAAGCTGGTTTCTCCATAAGTTTTGCAGGCACTCAGCAAAATCGTCCATGCTTCTACTGATGGAGAACATGGTGCATTATCAAGCAATTGACATGCTTCATGCAAACATCCTGATCTAGCCAGAAGATCTACCATGCAACTGTAGTGATCCATTGTCAATGCATACCCATAATAAATGTTCATCAACTTTATATACTGCAGACCTCTACTTACTAAACCAGCACGGCTACAGGCAGTTAGAATACAAACGAATGTAACAGCATCTGGCTCAATATCAGAAATGTGCATGTCATCAAAACATTGCATGGCCATTTCGACCTCATGATTTATGCCATATCCTCTTATCATGGCATTCCACAAGGCAACATCCTTAATTGTGAGTTTATCAAAGACTGCCTGTGCCTCTGCAAGGGACCCACATTTTGCATACATGTTGACCACACTGGTTGCAATAAAAAGATCCTTCTCAAATCCACTCTCTGAAACCATGTTGTGTATTTCTCCACCCTTGTCAATCGCTCTTATGTTGCCACAAGCTTTCAAGCTGGACACCAACACAAGAGCATTTAGAAGCACACCTTCAAGTCGCATTTGCTCATAACATTTCAAAACCTCTTCAGCAAGTTCCCTTTCAGCATATGCTGCAACCATTGTAGTCCAAGATACCTCATCCCGAATTGGCATCTTAGTATGGTACCACAGGGTATGCTACATCTGCGAGAGGGGGCAACACCACCCTACTTGTTTTGAGAGGCAAAAATGCCAAAGACGGGGGCATCGACTATGGAAAATGGCGTCCCTCCTCTGTTGCACTTGTCCTTATGCTTCTGCCATCCTTGTTCCATGCCGAGCACCAAAGATCTCTTCAGGCCAATTCCCATAAAGTCATGGTATCAAGTATTCTATTGCCTAGAAGTAGCAATTTGAATTGATTGTCAAAATATGACTTTGATTTAAGATCATCTTTGTTAAGCGATTGTGTTGCCTATTTTGACCAGTAAAAGAAGCACTTACAGAAAGATGGAAAATAATCCATGAGCCATCACAAAAAACAAACCGAATTCCTTGCTTCGAGGCCACACTTCCATCTACCTGCAGGTTTTGTGGAGGAAAATACCTTTTTTACTAAGGGCTGCAGATTTAAACAAATGCAGGAAACGAATTGTAGACTTATGGATCAACATATTCAAAATCATCAGCACCGCTAAGGGTATATGCACCTATATGACAATCAAAACATATCAACACAACTATAGGTGTTACTAACCTAATAATTAATAGATTTAAACTCATAATGATCAGTTATGCATACCATATTTATCATTAGGCTTAGATTTAGAGATCAGATCACGTAGGTGCTTATGCAGTCCTGAAATAGCAAGATCATAATTTTAAGCAATATATTTTACTTGCAATCCATCCACAACAGGATATAACCTCATAGTCATAGTGTGAGAACAAAATTCCGCCCATATATGGCCCAATGTTCCTTGGCAATGTCTTCTATGGACACAAGCTTCTCCCCAGTTTTCCTTCCATGGTTTCTTCCGCCAAGAATGGACAACTATGCCAGCACAGCCCTGTGTGATACATCCAACCAAAATTTTGGTAAAAAGCATTTGCCAACATAATGGAAGATCTTGTTTTTTTTAGTTGGAAAAAAAAAATTAAAAAATACCATGAATGACATATATACTATTAATGTTGTTAGAAATATGAAAGACATCGCAAAGAAGGGCTAAGTAATACAACACTTTCCCCACAGCCAGGCCAAACTTTATTCATTTTTAGATCAAAATATATATACATGTGTGCGAGCCATAATCGGCAAAGGTAGAAAAGCTTAAAAGTGTGCACCCTTTATAAAGGAGAATTTGAACACCCTCCTATAACTTTGGTCTTTTTTATTAATAAAATATTTATATCACATAATTAAAGATGCCTCCAACCATCCCTCCCTGCATCTTTAATCTAATGCTTGGATTAAAAAACCTTTCATGGATTAAAAGGAAAAATCCCACTACTACCACAAGAAATTGCTCAAATAACAACAAAAGATTGAGCTATTTCAAGAATGGCTTTGCACAGCTTTTGTTTCTCATCAACTGTTGCAGTCAGACCAATTCTCTACTGGTGATAGATGCAGCAATATACTCTGCCCTCCTTAGATCTGCCTTGTTGCACCTGAATACCTAGACATTATTGAATTTCACCCAAGTCTACCATCTCAAAGGCTGCAGATAATAGAACTTTCATTTGATGTAAGCATGATAAATAATTGCAAACAAGAACCATATTATCGATATATAAGGCAATGAAAACATAAGAGGACCTTTCTTTTTCGAAGTAAATGTTCAAATTGGCCACCCTAGGGAGGAATCAAGAAACAAAGTGTTCTTGTCCAAGTATTCTTCGAGATTCTGCTATGATGTTAGAGCATCCTCTGCAGAAAATCGATCAGCATTCGAATATTCTAAAATCCATTATATCGGCTTCCATGCTCGAAGTGCAACAATATCATCATGTGCAACTTCATAAAGAACTTCATGAAGACCAATATGATCTTCCTCATCAATGTAATCATTTGCAAAAATCATGAACATAATCCTCATGACATCAAGAGCAACAGCATGGGCAGTGGCAAGAGCAGGATTATGTTCATCAACAAAAGGAGAAACTGATAATCTTTCTTCCAAAAGTGATATCCAAGAAAAATAGCTTCTTCGCAACAACATCAAGCTTTTTGCTTTTTTCAGTAGGAATATGAACATAGGCAGTATAACAAAAAAAACACTCAAATTAATAACATTGGATTTAATATCAAACCAGGCTAGTTTTGTCATTCAAAGAAGAAGTGAGCAAATGTTTCTACATATACATAGCAATGGCAACAACTTCTCCCAAAAAGCTTATTTTTCATGATGGTGTTGAGGAGAATAAGGTGCAGTGGATTCACAAAGAATGCCTGAATCTGCACAAACTTTGTCAAAGGCCAGAGATTTAAGCGCAGCACCATTATCTGTTTGCAATTTTTGAATCATTGTTCCAGTTTGAATTTCTGCTAGCTTCTTAAAGGTACAAAAGACTGATAACAAGGTACACAAATGTATGGCCAGTATAATGATCATTGAAGAGAAGGAAGTATCAGAAGCACAAGATGGCCCACATAGATCAGAATGCACAAATCGTAGGACACGTATAGCACACTGTCCTCTAGAGATTAGAGAATGCGTGGTGATATTGCTTACATGCCTCACAAACACCCAGTACTCCATGCATTTCCAAAGTGAAACCACCCATCATCGCAGCTCATGTTCAAAAGAGCTTGAAATTGAGCATGATCAAACAATCGATGTCACAGAGTACTCCAAGATCACATGCCTCACAAAAATCTAGTACTCCATTTGTTTTTAAGATTAGACCATCCAAAAGATCATCACAGCTCATGTCCAAAAGAGCTTGAAAGTTAGCATGACCAAAACATCGATGCCACAAAGTACTGATATCATCATCATGAGATACTACAATATCATCAAACTCATCATTCATCTTGAGTTGATAAAGATTGTCTTGACCAAAAGTTGCAGTAAAACTTAATCATTTTGTACAAAGTGGTAGGCATGCCTATCAAACTGAATCAGGAAGTCAATATCAAGAAGGCAAGCAAGAGAAAGAAGTTTGCCATGTAGGTTCGACACAAGCAAAACCTCACACAAGTGCTGCATAGATGTTTGTAACTGAAAGTCGTCAATGCTTTTGACTACAAAAGGTTTATTGTCACCAAGAAGCGGGCAATATTGCAATAACCAATATTTACGATAAGTCATATTGTTTAGCAAGAAGGGGCGATTGTGACGTCCCCTACTCATATACGGTGCACTCACCGTATACGAACAGGAGTTCATCCCCCATACCAGCTCCATACTGATACAGGGCCCTCCACGTAACACTGCAACCTTGATGAGTTCCAGTGGAAAGAATGAAGGGGTCATTTTACCCTGTCTCCCTCAGGGCCTACCTAGCTGCGGAAGCGTAAACATACATGTCAGTATACAACAACAACATCACATAACCATCTCGAAGGATGACTCATCACATATCTGCATAGACAAAGATCAGTACATCACATGAGGAAATCCTACCAAAGGCTCAGACTCAAAGGGGATGACTGACAGCTTGGGTCTCCAGAGTTCATTGCAGACAGAATTCATGGCAATGGATTTGGCTTGCATAAGAACATGGCTTAGGGTAGTCCACTCCATCCGCCCCTCCTGTGCACACTTTGCAGATTGGGTTGAAAAGTGTTGGGACCTGACTGTAGCCCGCCGGATGCATAGCCAAAGGGGCTATTCCTGGGTTGCATCTCTCCAGTTCCGATGGGGCAGGTAGGGATCACTCCCTCCGGAGATCTACATGCTGACTCAAGGTGACTAGAGGGCCACTGCCCTTATTCGACTTGAACCCAATGGAGAGTGACACATCACTCCACGGTTGTCGAGCCCATGCCTTGCCCACACGCAGTGGCAAGCCATTAGACCTAGTCTACAGGGGTCCCCGGTAGGCTTTACACACTCCCAAGTCTATCAGGATTGTGAATGACTTGGTCTTGGCCTTCCCTATTGTGGAGATTACCTGATACTGATTTTCTGCTTGTTCTGTATCTATGGCAGCAAAAATGTGACACTCACCCTGAATGAAGTCGTGTGCTGCCTCGCCATCGTCGTCAGACGGAGTGTCCCATCCACCCAACTCCGCTAATGCTGCACTCATGACGAAGGGGCAGTTCGCTGTTCTGTGGCCCGGCTGGAAGCACCTGAAGCAAAGCTGTTTCTCTATGCACTCCTGCCTCTTCTCCTTGGGTATTGCTTGCAAAAAGGACCACACTGCTTTGGAGTAGTTTGACCCCTCCTCCTTGTCCTTGAAGGACACCTGCTTCTTCTCCTGCTACTTCCCATAGTTGCCGCTATATGGAGCCTTCGCTGGACCTGGACTAGCTGCTCTAGGGCTATAGCTTCCTGTTGCCTTGCCCTTATCCTGATAGTGCTGCTGTTTCTGCCCACTGTACTAAGGCCCCGTCCCTTGCAAGCTTACTGCCTTGGATTCCGCCTCTGATACTGTTCGAGGGTTGATTGCTCTTACCAGCTTCCTTATCTCCTCATTGAGTCCCTCGATGTAGCCATCTACTGCGTGGCGTTCGCTCAGTTTTGGCACATACAACCTGAGCCTCATGAACTCCTCTGTGTACTTCTGTACTGTTCTGTTGCCCTGCTGCAATCGGTGAAACTGCTGCATCATATGACACTTATGTTCCCGGGGTACATAATGGCGCTTGAAAGCCTTAACAAACTTCTTGAACCTGCAACTGTCCCTGTTCAACCCATAGGCCTTGGCGTAGCCTTTCCACCAAATGCGAGCTGCTCCCTTGAGGTTGGTTGTTGCTACCCTGCCTTTGTCCTTGTCCTTCATGCTATAAGCGTTGCCATACTCACTCATCTCGTCTAGCCAAGCCTCCGCTTCCATGCCTGATCTGCTGTCGCCTGAGAATTGCTCAAGCTTTCTGGCCTTCCATACATTACCCAGCGCTGAGTCTACCTTCTTCTGATAGTCCGAGGCCCTTGTGTCTTTGGGTCTGCTATCCTACGGTCCTGCACCTGTTCTGCCTCTTCCTCGGAATCAGAGTTCGAATCCGAGCTTGAATCGGAGGATTCCGTGTTGGGGGACCTCCTTCTCTTGCTCTTCCTCTTATCCTTCGCCTTTCGAGATGGTGCCTGCGGCAACTGGGCGTTGTTGTCTGGGCCAACTCCTGCTTGTGCTGCCAAAAGTGCCTTTATCTGATCAAGGTCTGTTCTCATCTGCGACATCTCCTCTTCGGGAGTCATGGGACCAAATGCTTCATACAGGTTCCTTGCCGGGTGCGGCCTGGGTGGAGTCTGTTCATCCCTACGGGCTCGCCGTTCTTGTTCAGCTGTGCCTGGACCTCTAGCTACATACACAAGCAGATCATGGCCTTATAGTTAGCTTTATTTGTTCTATTGCATTATATATGTTTGTTGGTATAGTTGTGGAACAAGATACATCAACAAAAACATTTACAGTGCAAACGAAATTATATTTATATATGTATAATATTTTAAGTACAATGCCTCCGGGATCAAGAGTCTAACTATTCTTGAAATCGCCGGTAGGATGGGTTATCCTGAAGAAACTTCTTAACTTGGGTCGTTTCTACGGAGCGTCCCAAGTTCCTGAGGATGTTGGTTGATGTTCCGCCCTGCAAGGCTTGCACCAATTCTTCTACCCTGCGGTCGGAAGTATAGGCTGCGGTCACTGCTAGTCTTCCCTGCCGTCGGTAAGGTATGGCTATGGCGAAGTCGAAGAGGTCAAGTGCAATCGTTCTCTTGACTAGGATGACGTGGTCGACCGTTGGGAGCAGTCGAGCATGCCTACCAAAGCCGGAGAGTGCGATGAGCATGAACACTCCTTCTTCGCCGCTTGGGCTGAACTTGCGGTGTATGCCCGCTATTCTTCCGTCCATCAGTAGAGGAAGGTAGTACCTCAGTGATATGTCTCTGCCTGCTGCTGTTGATTCGTCGTCAGGTCGGCCACCAGCTCTGTGTCTTCCTGCATATTCGTCGACGTCAATCTCTGTGATCTCCCCATAGTCTCTTATTGTTGAAGTGATTCGCCTGAGGTCGATCTCGCCTCTTCTCTCTGGGGAATCTGGTGTCGACGAACTCGGCATCAAAATGTTCGTGGTCTTGCCACGGATCCCCATCCGTTCTTGGATGGCGTAGAACTCTTCTTCAGTCGGCAGGTCCCGAGCTTCTATCATCTGTCGGATGCTGTTGTAGGCTTGGATGTCTGAAGCCGACTATCCGGTGTAGGTGTCGGCTTCCCTTACCTGAATCGGGAAGTCGGAAGCTCCCCGGACGATGAAATCATCCAGATCTGGTTGTTGCAGTAGAAGATGCAGCAACTCGTCAAGTTGGTACTCCCTTTCCCTGCATTCGGGGAGATTCTGGATGTCACTGAGGAGCAGGTACTCCTGGCCGTCGATGATGATGGGGGCTAGGCTTGTGATACCTAGCCCAAGCGGGGAAGCGATCCTGAGTGTCCGTTGGTCTTGTTCGAAAACCGGTGCCACCTGTTCTGCTAGCTGGCGCTCTTCTTCGAGGTCGAGCTCGACGTAGTCTTCGTCATCAGATTCCTCGTCTTCGGCTCTTCCTTCTTGCTCCTATTGATACTGCAAAAGGAGTTGACCTTCTGCTGAGCAGGCTAAGGGGTCTACATTTATGGGAGGAATGGAGGTTTCCCCAATGGGGTTCTGGGCACGGTGGGAGAGGAAAATTGCTAGGGCGGCGGTGTAGGAGAAATACTTGGTTCTATCAACGGTCAAGACCATGTAGTCTGGCAACCTCTGAGCCTTGTTGGTCAGATATTTGGCAATGTTGGGAACATCACCCAAGGCTGCCTGGAGGGATGACCTGGGAAGGAAATAGCCTGTACAAAGGGGGAGCTGCACTAAGGACGGTCCTACTCTAGCTTGGAACTCGGTCATGACTTCTCTATAGGCTGGGGTTGCGTGCAGAGTGGCTTGGACATCTATCTCTTTCCGGAAAACTTGGAAAATGGCATTGACATCGGTCTCGGCTGCATGGGCACTAGCACTGTACCATCGCCTAAAGTCAGCAGTTGCCATGGATCTAGAGGAGATTGGACTAACAAACGGATGCAAAAGCACCTCAGGGAGCTGGAAGATCGCCTAGGAGGTCGGAGCAAACTTGTAAGATGCTAAGTGAGAAATGGGGGCCTATTTATAGACAAGGGAAAAATCTTAATTTTTGGATGACTTGGAAAACTCTTGGGGTTGAGCAAATCTGACCTATCTTGAGGTCCAAATGGGGATTGGAAGGCTGATTTGAGGGTTTGAGCATGACTAGGACTATCTAATGAACCTATTGCAACAAACTAGAGGTCAATTGGGTATGGCATGTTGGAGAAATTGCTAGAAGGTCTCACGGTGTGCGCCAGGAAGCAAAACCAAAATTTGGTTTTTGATTTGGGCGCATACCGTGAGACATTGGCCCTAATTTGATCTAGACTTATCCAATCAAGGTGAAATAAGGGTCAAAACATGACAATCTCATCGAGATATTCAAGATTGACCCCTTACTTGGCCAATATGGAGACGTTTTGGACTAGTTTGGGCATGAAGGTCTCAGGTGTGTGCCAGGAGCCAAAACCAAAAGTTGGTTTTTCGTCTGGGCGCATACCGTGAGACATTGGGCACAACTTGGCCTACAAATGTCCAAATTTACTAAAACAAAGTGCAATTGTTGCTAATTCAACCTAATTAACATCAATTGTGCACATATAACTTACAACTAAACAGTTTGTATTAGTCAAAATTTTGTCTTTTACAAGATTACTGGGGTTCTCCCTTAATGTAACTGGCGAGTTGCATGTCTTTCTTCATTAAGGTTACCCTCTTAGCATGTACAGTGCAGGCTGTCGAGTCTTCAAAATGCTGCACCAGCTTCTACTCGGTTGCTTCCTGTAATGCCAGCAGCATCTCGTCCGTTACCCTCATGCCAGTGTTGTACTCTTGTATGACTTCTCTCACCAGTCGAGCGAACGATGCACGGGGAATAAGGAAGCCAAAGCTGCGCTGAAAATGCCTAATCTCCCGTAGTGCTCGTTTCTGGCTGGACTTGGCTTTCCTTTTCACTGGCTTCTTTGGAGGAACCGGCTTCTCTGGCGGCGGCTTGAGCGTCTGCTTCTTGGATGGCCGTCCACCTATTACAAAAGTTACCTTGTTCTCCTGATAGTAGGAGTTGTAAGCCTCCCATTTCTTCATGAATTAATTGTGCTCCTTGAGCTTCTTCTGGTAGACCCTGATAGGGTCTATCACATAAGATTCCCGGGCAGGTCGTGGCAGTTTCTTCTTATCCCAAGTCGGGTAGGGTGGGGGCATCTGCACCTGCTCTGGCTGCTCCTGATCTCCTTGCTCGTCACCTGGGGGCTTGGAAGAACTCCCACCTTCAAGGTTAGGATTGAAGTCTTCATCATCCGAGTCGTCCGACGAGGCTGGCTTGTCGGTCGGGCGCTCTTCGATGACGATCTTCGTCTTCGGAGTCTTCTTAATTCTTCTCTTGGGCTGTTCCACGGCTTTGCCCTTTTTCTTCTTCTTCTCTTCGGCCTCCTTAGCCTCCTTTTCCTCCCTCTTTCTCTTCTTCTCTGCCCTTTTCTTCTCTCGGCGCCTCTCCTTCGCCTCATGCTTTCGAATCCAGGCCGCGAGTTCTTCCTCCAGGGTCGGCTCAGGGGTCGGCTCGGGAGTCGGCTCCCTCTGCTCTTCGTCCGCCTTTGCCTCCTGCTCTCGCTCGACCTTATCTTGCTTCTCCTTCTCTATCTGCTCGAGTACTTTCTGCATTTCGTCGTCGTCGCCCTCTATTTCCTCGAGCACTTCTGTCGAGGCCTCCGAGTGCACGTCCTCTTGGTCTACCTGCTGGTCTATCTCCTGGTCCTGTGCTCCCTGTTGGGATCCTTCCCCTGGGTGCTCCTCTGAGACTGTTCCCTCACTCGATGAAGGCTGGTCTTCTCTCGCGAGAAGACGCTCCAGAAGCATCTGGTGAAGTTGGGCGCTAGCCGTTCCGTCTCCTCGAGGAACTCGAGCAGTCTGTTTGGTTCTCGCCATGTTTTACGACTCTTCGATCGGAGGTCGGGCGCCCAAAAATTGCCTCAAAAAGCAGGAGCAAATTTCTAAACAGGAAGTATACAAATGAGGGGGGGTCTAGGTCTATTTATAGTTTGGCCAATTTTAGGTCAGATTTCAAGTTACTCTTTTGGATGTGCCAAGACACCTATTAATCTATTACATATGCTTACTTCAGACTTTTCTAACCCATTGGTCTCACGGTGTGCGCTGGGATGCAAAACCAAAAGTTGGTTTTGGGTCTGGGCGCATACCGTGAGACATTTCGCATTTTTGACTAAATTATATGATTTCTAGGCATATTCTTAGGGGTATAACATACAAATCTGACTAATTCTTACCTTAAAACTCGATTTAGCATGTTAGTTTGTTAAAATTCATCATGTTTCAAGGAGATTATGGCCATGTCTCACGGTGTGCGCTGGGGTGCAAAACCAAAAGTTGGTTTTTGGCCTGGGCGCATACCGTGAGACATTGCTACTTTTGGTCAAAATTTATTCAATCTTTTTAGTTTTTCCTTATTTTTCAATTCTCCTAACTGTTACTAGCTTAGCATATACACAAAAATGAGAAAAAAATTTCCCACTTTTTCGAGGTTTGAGAATCCTACTAAGTTAGTACTACTGGGAGCATGGTCAGTGCTTTGCTCTTGGTCACCAAGAACATAGCTTTGATACCACTGTGACGTCCCCTACTCATATACGGTGCACTCACCGTATACGAACAGGAGTTCATCCCCCATACCAGCTCCATACTGATACAGGGCCCTCCACGTAACACTGCAACCTTGATGAGTTCCAGTGGGAAGAATGAAGGGGTCATTTTACCATGTCTCCCTCAGGGCCTACCTAGCTGCGGAAGCGTAAACATACATGTCAGTATACAACAACAACATCACATAACCATCTCGAAGGATGGCTCATCACGTATCTGCATAGACAAAGATCAGTACATCACATGAGGAAATCCTACCCAAGGCTCGGACTCAAAGGGGATGACCGACAGCTTGGGTCTCCAGAGTTCATTGCAGACAGAATTCATGGCAATGGATTTGGCTGGCATAAGAACATGGCTTAGGGTAGTCCACTCCATCCGCCCCTCCTGTGCACACTTTGCAGATTGGGTTGAAAAGTGTTGGGACCTGACTGTAGCCCACCGGATGCATAGCCAAAGGGGCTATTCCTGGGTTGCAACTCCCCAGTTCCGATGGGGCAGGTAGGGATCACTCCCTCCGGAGATCTACATGCTAACTCAAGGTGACTAGAGGGCCACTACCCTTATTCGACTTGAACCCAATGGAGAGTGACGCATCACTTCACGGGTGTCGAGCCCATGCCTTGCCCACACGCAATGGCAAGCCATTAGACCTAGTCTACAGGGGTCCCCGGTAGGCTTTACACACCAGAGAGATCGTTCTCATGAGTCAGGACATGAACCTCCTTATGAGCCAGTCTGGCCCCTTCACCCACAACCCGGTGTGGCTCTTGTACACAGGCCGAATTTACAGTGTGCTAAAGAGGCTAGCTAGGAGCATCAACTACCAGGCTTTAAGGTCTCTACCCCCCTTCCCAATACAATGAGTCCACAGAGATACATCATCATACACATCACAGAAGAACTAAAGAACAAGATCTAATCTAAATCACAGAGTTAGGTTCTTTAGTTAGGGCTCGATATCTAGGGATCTAGATGGCTGCTATGGGCAATTTAAGGCTAAACCTACTTATTCAATGACTGGGAGGCGGTTTAGGCTATTAAATTGACAAAATATCTGATCCTTGGCTCGCTCCTCCTGCTCTGAACTCGACCATCCTGCTGAACTGCTAGAAGATGAAGCTAGAAGTGGAAAACTGATGAGCTAAATCGCTCAGACAGAGTTTGGGAGGCAGGTTTGGCTCCTGGAGCAAGCAAAACAGAGACCTAGAATGCTATGGACGAAAATAGCAAGTTAGGATTTCCTTTTACCTAAATAGACAAGGGGTTAGGGCTAAGGTTTCCCATTATCCCTTTAAGCATGTGGGATAATTGGGTATGACCCACTTGCCTTTATTAACTAGGTGGCATAAAGTGTCCACATTAATTGTGCACATAAATAAATGCACACACCTTGCAAGTTGCCCCCTAGGGTGCTACTTGCTTGGCTACACGTCGGCGTACACGTCAGTCGGGATGACGTGTATGCGTGACGAGGCAGTACAGTATACGTCCTGGGACCGTATACTGTGCTGGAACGTCACAGGCGATAATGTAACAACTAATGTTTATATGAGTTGTCTACTGAGTAGGCATCAGAATCTATAAGCATATCAAACTCATCATGGACCATGTGCCCCTCATCCCATATTCTAACAAGAAGTTTATGTTCAGTAGCAAACTCCTTGTAGAAACATTCACCTTCCAGATGTCCAATCTTCTTACAATACTCACAGCAAAGCAAATTTCTTTGAAGGAGGACCAGTAAATCTCCAATGAGTTTTTTCAAAGCCTATCTCTAATGAGATGTGCAATTAGATACTCTCCAATTTCCAGTCAATGTCTAATAAGATTTTTCAAATCTAGCAAGTCGATCTCCAATGAGATGTGCAATAGATACTGGCCAATTTACAGCCAATTTCCAATAAGATTTTTCAATTTCCAGCAAGTCAATCTCTAATGAGATAGTAAAAACAATAAGACATATTCCAAGATATGAATGCTAAATGGCGATGCCATAGAATGCTAACATCGTCACCAGATGGAGTCATAGCATGTACAAATTCATTAATCAATTTTAGCATCATTATAAGATGCAATTATAGCATGTACAAACTCATCATTCAGTTTTAATTCATACATATATATACCACAGTGCAGGCCAAACGACACATCTAAAGAAATCGATTGACATGAAAAATAAAAATTGGATACTCGTAAAATTCATTAGTAATAATAACATATGGATGAATGGAAAAAACTCTAGCATTGCAAATCAATGCCAGCGGAAGGAACAAAAAATATAAACATAATGTACAAAAACACAAATGAAAGAACTTGAAAACCTCCAGAGGGGTTGGTCGTGTGTGCCACGCAAACAAAAACCTAGGTGGGTGTTGATCAAAGTGCTTACACATTATAGAGATCTCACCCTTACTTCATAATTGGAGCATGCATATGGTTTTACTTTCTAGAATAACAAGGTGGAGGCTTAATGCGGGTTTATCCATCCTCCCATGCTTCCAAGATCCTCCACAAGCGATGGTGTTCAACTTAGAGTAAAATCGATTCAGAATAGACTTCATCATTTTCAGTTATTTTTATGTTTCTGGCCTTGCAAGTTACTAAAATACAGTACGAATCGGTACTTGGTGTTGGAAATGTGTCTTATGTTAGATGACCTAGATCATGTGTTAGTTTGTTAAAGTTGATGGCCCTGATGGATGCAATGAACATTTCATGTTATTTTACATCATTTTGGACAACTCTACTGAACATCACGGTGCAAAATAAACAAGAGGATATATTTGATGATGGCAGATAAATATGCGAGTTTCATCTTCGAAATAGTTTTGCTGCATTATTGTTGCACATACCACAGAAAGAACAATCAAAATTCTATTACTAACATCAGAAACTAATCACTAGTTTTCATGCAATAAAGTTTAAGATCATCATAATTATCGAGATTGTCTGATATTGCTACATATGATAGTCCCAGTCTTTGGTATCAACATAATGATATATCTCCAAGTTTAAATCCTCAGATCAATAATCCGTAAGGTGCGAGAGTATATCTATGGTTGCATCTTATTGCGTGTATGTTAGGTGAAAGACAAGCTATAGCTGCAGCTTATGGTGGATATTAAAGCATGATGCTTATCGAGACTATGACCCCTCCAATCTAGTCATCACCAAATGTATAAAAAGCAATTCGCTTTGGAAGAACTTAAAAACTTTCAATCCAATATAAAATATGCGCCTTCTACTCGAAGAAAAGGAATGGTCGACCTATTAGACCTTGGCTCTTTACAAGTAGCAAAGTGATGCTATTGTTCATGCTATCTGAGTCCTTATTTATCATAATACCTTGGCGTAACACACGAATTAGTTATTTTATTATTGTTCAACTATTTCTTAACAATCACATGGACTGCTCACCGAAGGTGGGCAATTTTCTAGTAATTAACTAAGAAATTATGAAATATAAGGTTATTAATTCCAAGGCTAATGAGTTGATTGTATTTTTTAGGCACTCGAAGATGGAGCCTGGGTGTAGGATCATTTGACAGGTGGTATAAGCAGTTGTAGTTATAAGACCCTATGGATTTTTGAGTTGAAAGTGCTGGGTTTTTTAGAATCACATTAGTGGAGCCAATAAATTCATATGGTTTTTATATATATAAATTAAAAAAATCATCGCAAAGTGACCCTTTATAAATAATCTTGTGAAGTTCGCCTGCATCGACATTGGAGTATTGGTTCTAGCATTCTACATCGACGAGGTCATCCAAATAAGTAGGGTCGGGAGTCGAGCGTTTAGGCCAAGAGTTTCGATCCAGAAGATATGAATGAAATTTGGGTTGTTAAGTCTTCATCACTTATTTACCTTCTCCAACATGGTATTGGATGAATTGGCAAGGGAAGTACATGTCGGAAGTATGATAAGTTTATGCTTATGGATTTAACAAAAAGACTGTGGAGTTGTATTCCTTACGGGGGGAAATGGGCTTAGGATGGTAAGCATTGCATAAGGGAGAATGTTAGTATTTATATTGTTCAATGAAGTTTATAGATCTACATCAGAATGACACAAGTCTTGGGACTTCTTCGACATGTTGGGATTGTTATTATGATCGCCATCACTAAGTTAGCAACTTCGACATGGTTAGGTTGTATGAGCAACCTCTACAAGGGGCAAGAGTATGATCTAGGCACATGTTTAGTAAATACTCTAATGAACATCACTCAATCATTGTATCACAGTGTCTTGATGTCGTGGTATTTGTTATGTACTTGGATCCTCTGGGGTCGGACTTCCAGGTTCGGTGGCCTGGGTTGCTGCGGCATAAATCATGTTCTATATTCTCTATATTTGTGCTCTGTGACATCGGGGGTAGTTCTCCTGGCGAGGATGCTACGTCAGTAAACTCTTGTGAACTCCCATGGTAAGAGGTCCTCTAGTGCCAGACATGGGCTGAGAGGGTATGTGCATACGAGGTTCATCCCACCACCCGCTACAGGGCTTGGAATGTAAGGTGGCTAGGCAATATGCTGCTAACAGGACATGTATGTAGCTGAGCTACTCGTTGTCCCGGAGCTTGTTATGATGGTTTGGTACTTGGTTATGTTCTTTGCTCTTGATGTTCATGATGTTTCCTTTATTGTCACAGTCTAGCATTGCACCATAGGTTCTTGTGTCGTTGGGTTGCTTATGTTCTTGTTATCCAAGATTCCAGAGAGTTTCCATGTTGCAGATGCAGGTATGGGATCCCCGCTTAGTCACGGGGACTAACCCTTTGAACGCATGTGCAGTGATTGAGCAAGGTGGTGCTCGAGTTAGTAGCAGCGGTACTCCAGATCGTGGATGAGTTTGGAAGTTTCTAGAAGAGAAAGCTTTAGCTTGGTGATGAACTTATATTCATTTTGAATGTTATTTCCCTAGAGTGGATCATTCCCAATTATTTATTGGAAGATTAAATTCTTCACCAAAATTATACTTAAAATTTTTACACCAACCTAGATTTAGTAAAGTTTTGACAAGATCCCGAGTTGCCAAGAGGGCCAACTTGGTAGGCTCGTCACAACAGATTAATCCAAAGTTAGCACCTTACAAAAATTACTAAGACCACCATTGAGAATGAATCAAAGTTTGTATGTTTAATAGTTGTAACACTCCTGCTGATTTATGGTCTTCTAATTGTGTCTCGTAGCTCTTTTGTGGTTTCTCTTGTTTGCTTATAACCTGCAATATCAGACATGATGGACAAAATTAGAAGACTTTACGGTGCATATATATTTGCAAGGTAACATGGACGTAGATTGACAATGTAAAATTCTCTGTTGTTTCGTCAGGTGGCCGTAAAAAGGCACATATAGGCTTGAAGGAAAAATAAAGCATACCTGAATGCCAATACGAAAAGATCTAGACTTGTAGAAGAAGTATCTGACTCAAAAGGGCACAAAAGCGAAGAAAATCTGGGAGAAATATGGAGCAATTTGTACAGGCTTTGCCATAGCCGAGCTACGCCCCATGTAATTTTTAAGGGATTTCTAATTTTTAGAGCCGTAAGATTAAAAATTAACAGATCTCAGGGCCAATATAAAGACACACCAAAATTATGTGATGTGGCATGCAAGGTATATAGGCTAGAATTCCAGGGATTGTTGTAGGGGGAGTTAGGCAAGCCTGCTAAAAATACAACCCTCAAGTTTTCAACCTAAACTTTTAAATGTTCTGATCTGCATTTTTTGTCTATACATTAGTCAAAGAGACTTGGGCCTTGAAGTAGTATGCAAATGGGTGTTGAATGTGTAAGATTGAAAGTCTCCTCTATGTCTGAAACGAATTTAGGATAATTTAGTATTGAGGTGCAGCATTGTATTATGTCTAAACCTTGTATTATGGCTTTTCAGCTGTTGGATAACAACACATTTGGCAGCATATTCTCTCTCCATAAATCCACAACGTCCAAGCCGAGTCTTTTGCAGGTCAAACTGGCCACTTTGAAGGGGGCATTATTAAGGCACAGACCATTGCATAAAACAGTATTTTCGCTTTAATATAGTATAGTATGAAAACAACATGACAGATTACTGCATGGCAACACTCCATGAGCCAACAACATGAAGAACACCACAGAATGACATGAGCCTGGGGAATCAAACCCCAGATGAATCCACAGCTCATGGCTTACATGTACGACACGCTCGGATCATGCACAGGGGCCATCAAACACATGCCATTGGCTGCCATTCCAAGCTCCAGCTGTCAATGGCATGCATTTGATGATCCTATACGTGATTTTCTTGGATCCCTGGAAGCCAACAAACACAATTTGTTAGTGAGCTTGGGGAATTGAACCCCAACGCAATGCCAATGCTCGTCCGAGCATAAGGGAGATCCCAGTAGGGGGTCTCCCTTATGACCAGGGGCCAAAGCCCTCTAAAAGTCTGCAGATGTTAGTAACGAAGTGCAATCAACAAAGCATGAACAAGACATAGCATCAAACAACCAAATATCACATATTCATAGGCTTAGAAAATGTACATATGGCATGGGTGCCACACACATCAAACTACTAAGGTCACGCCAGGGTTAATGGTAAGAGCAGCCGCAGATGCAATCTCCGGAGGAAATGCCATGGCCAATGGAGCGGCCACAAGGAGTTTTCATGCTCATCCATGGAGCAATATCTTGCCTCAGGGCGGCCAAAGCAAGGTCACGACGCACGAGCACATACATCACGTGCGAGGTTGGAGCTTCTTATGCCCGGCTAAGGTGGATAAGGCACGAAGCTCCCGCCATGATGCTTCAGCCTCTCGATCTAGATCCTTGGCAATAAAGAGAACCTGCCCTTGCTTAAAATTCGAAAGGAATAAGCGGATGATATGATTTCCTAAGGCACAGACCTCAGGGATAATAGAGATGTCTACTTCCTTGTCAAGGTCTATGGTGATGTCTAGTATAATTCAAAAATCCCATCGATCCGAGCCATCGAATTAACTTTCTAGATTGGGTCGGATCGATGGAATTTTTGAATTATACTAGACATGCTAGAACAATAAACACATGCTAACCAAACCGTTCAATAGGATCTTGTTTTTTATAAATGTATAAATGCATAAATGTGTTTGCACTTGGTGTATTGGTCATCTTGCCTGATGAGATTAGGGCAAAGACGTGCTGGAACAGGCCTTGCTGATTCAGGATTTGAGATGGGCGTCACGGTTGCAGCAACAGGGCTGCTTGTTACTGCTCATGTATGTACGAGTTTATAAATTTATAGATATGGACCGCTTACACAGTGTTTTTGGACTTTTTTTAATGTTGGAGTTCTGCATCTTTCTGCATTGGCTAGTGATTGCTTCTGTGACCACAAATTACAATTTCAAGATGGCTCTCTACACAATCGGAATTGAAGGACTCAATTGCAAGATTAACGCAATCCTTTATTCGTCTTCATTGTTTGACTTTTTCTCGCCTGCCTAAGTACAACTTCCAATTCAATCTGCAAATGCCTGCCTAAATACATCTCTCAATTGAATCTTTAAAGTCTGCTCAGAGGCAACGATTTTAGAAATCAGCTCATATTTAATAGCTGGAATTTAACTTCCACTGATAATAGGCCCCAACCTCATTTTCTGTATCGCCTTTAGGACTTTCACTAGCAATAAGATCCTCTGATCACCTTATTATGTAGATGGAAGAAGTATGTCTCAAGAGGCCAAAGCAGCAGCTTGTTGGAGCAGTATGGCGTGCACGATTAAAAGAAGGTGCAGAGAGAGTACTCATTCTCGTCCAGTTTTGCTGTTTCATGGATGTTTTCTCCAATTATGTCCTCCAAGTTCATCAGGTATATTTTAATGATGCCATTTAAGTGTATAGGCCATATTGGCATTGTATCATACGAACATTATACTCGTATGCACAAAAGATGGTCGTCACACAGATGCAAAAAGGTAGCTGCACAAGACAGGGTTTGAACTCGTAACCTTCCAGTTGCAAGTCACACACCCTTGCCAAATGCGCTACCAATATTTGTTGAAGATATTCCTTCACGTCTTTCTCATATGTGGGATTATTTCCAGGAGGTTCTAGAATATTCTAGAACTTAAATGCACGCACGACACTTGGCGCGATCTCATCCATTGGAGTGGCGCGATCCTGACCGTTGGCCTAGATATATAAGGAGGCACCTCCTTCTTGTCGAACCATTCCGATTCAATGCCAGTCTTAAGCCTTCTAGGCATTTGTCTCATGTTCCTGCTTGTCTTCGAGCCATTGTACTCTTGATTCCTGTTCATATATCAGATTCTTTGTCGATCTTGGCATATTTCTTCCATATTTCTTGCGTATTTTTCGCGTATTTTCCTTGTTCTCGCATAGGTTCATGACAGTTTGAATCGGAATCCCTCACCGGTTCTTGCCTGCTCTGATCCTAAGCATTTTTTTGCTCACATTTGGTGATTTTATATCTAGGGAGGAGGTTTCGACTTTATCACAGCAGGTCCAGCAGCTTGTTCAAGTATGCTAGCAGTTGCAATTGGACAATAAAGAGTTTAAGGAACATGTTGCTTCACATGAATCTGCTTCTAGCTCGGGATTGAGGCTATCAGAGCCTAACATCAGTCTGCCAGAGAAGTTTGACGGCACTCGGTCCAAGCTCCGCAGTTTTTTGAATCAGGCCAGGCTTGTGATTCAGCTCCATCCTCATAGATATCCCACGGCCCAGGAACAAGTTGGGCTGATTGGTTCTCTCCTCACAGAGCCAGCTCTAAGTTGGTTTGCTCCTTTATTGGAGAAAGGAGCCCCAGAGTTGCAAGATTTTGCTGCTTTCACTGCAGAGCTTGAGGCATGCTTTGAAGACACCGATCGTCAGTGCACATCGGTCACAAAACTTTGCAATCTAAGGCAAGGCTCTTGTCCAGCTTCAGTATATGCATCGAAATTTTGTCAAATTGCGGTAGATACTGCCTGGGATGATGTTGCACTTCGAGATTGTTTCCGAAGGGGGTTACGTGAGGATGTCAAAGATATGCTTTTGTCTATGGAGGACCCTCAGACTTTGGAAGAAGCCATCAAATTTGCAGTTCGATGTGATAATCGGCTCTTCGAACGTAGGCAGGAGAGACGTAGCCAGGTCTTCCCAAGCACACAAGCGCCTGTAGCTACGTCTTCTGCGTTTTCATCTGTAGAATCCAACAGGTCCAGACCCGAGCCTATGCAGATTGGTCGGGCGCCCAAATCAGTCGAAAAATCGTTCGAGCCCCGTCCGAGTAGTAGAAGTCTCTCGACGGTTGCCTGACATTCCTTCAACTCCTCCCACATGTAACGAAGGTTTTATTCCCTCGGACAAGGTCAGTAAAGAATTTTTATCTCTATTTCATTGGAGTTGGTGGATAGGAGGATAGAGACGATGGCGCAATTTGATTGTGGTGCGAATGCCTGCTTCATGGATAGTTATGTTCGCTACTAAGCGCGCCATTCCTAGAAGTAGGGTCGAGCATCCTAGCTCTGTTAATGTGATTGATAGGCATGAGATCTCTCCAGGCACAGTCAAAGAATGTATTGCACCTCTTCATGTTTTGTTCGAGGGAGCTTCTTGTAGCATTTCCTTCAATCTCATTGCTAGCCCACATGCACCAGTAGTCTTGGGTCTGCCCTGGCTCGAGCTACATAACCCACAGATTGATTGGCGTACTAGATCCCTTCGGTTTGCTAGTTCAACATCTATAGTTCAGGCCTCTGCACCAATATCTACTTCAGTCCATACAGTATCGTGGGCTCCTGATTCTGTCCTTGCTATTCCTGTTTCTGCTCCACGTCCTGATTTTGCTCTTGTCTCTGCTCTAGTTCATGTCTTAGATTCTGACCATATTTTTGATGATGTCCCAGCTCCAGTTCTTATTCCAGTTCCTGCTCCAGTTCCGGTTCCAGTTGCTCACTTCTGCTCCTGTTCCTGCTCTCGCTTCTGTTCTTGATCCTGCTTGTGTAGAGGGGTGAAAGTATGCTGGTGGGTATCAAATAAACGCAGTTCAGCACCCAGCACCAGCACCCTTCATACTATTTTTTCCACCGTTCACCAATTGAAGTCTAACCTATTCTATGCCCGTCACTTCACATAGGGCGTACCCGTTCTAATCATAACCTGCTTACCGCCCACCGTAACTAATGAATGTGACCCGAAGGGTAGCGAATTTTGAATTTGTAATTTGCAACCGTATTCCCCGCCAAATAGCCCGCGGAGAAGAAGCTCGAGAATTTCCGCATTCACTCTAGTATTCCAAAACTCAAACGCACTATGGTGAAGAAGGTTGTTAATCCGTCGGCTCACCCAGTAATTCCAATGGATGCCATGCGCAGGGTAAGCAAAATGCACTGCCAATTTTGATGGCTTACGGCGCCCTGTTAATTTGTTTTTCTTGCTTTCTTTCAGCCCAGAAGGAACGTGCCCCGAAGACCGGACCTGGCTGATTGCCGAACTGAGGAGGACTTCCATGCTTATGCGGGTCTATCAAACGAGGGTGTACATCCCTCTCAATTTCGAACGGATGTGATTTCTGCAGCAGAGTATAATGAGGTTTGGGACACCAATGGTGTCATTCCAAACAAGACATCCATCGACAAAGTAAGGCCAGAGCATGAAGAAGCTCTAATTGAACTGTTGAGAAAGATATACCCAGAAGGGTTGAAGAACAGAGAAGTAAGGAAGACGGTTTTCTTTTTATTTGCATTCAACAACTGCCAGAGGGCCAAGCAGGATCCAAAAAATTTCAAGGTTAATTGGGCAGCAGTGGCAACAAAAAGTAGGGCCTATTTGAGCAAGGTCAAGAGTGAACCCAGCACCAGAGGCCCTGTGAGCATAGCAGAGCCCAGCAAATCACAGCAGACAGCAGCACCTGAAAGCATAACAGAAAGGCCAGCCTCAGCAGGCACTGCTGTAAAATTAGAAGGGAGGTTGTCATTCAGGAGTACTGCAATGTGTCCAGCAGCATTCTCAGCTTATGGGAAAAATATTTCCCGTCTGGAAAGCATGATCCAAGATATGCAGGATGCCCTAAAAATGCAGCAGAGTGACCTAGTGTCAAAGAAGGAACAGGCTGCACAATCTCAGGCAAAGGGCACCTTCTTCTCGGCTGCAGAGGGGAAGTTGAAGACCATAAAGGACAATATTGCACGTCTTCAAGCACTGTCAGATCCTAATGCAGGTGTCTCTGCTGAGATTCATTCTTTGGAGAGGGAGAAAGATATGGCAGAGTATATGCTGAAGTCCCTACTTGAAATGGGGGGTGGGCCAATAGATCAAACCATGGTACAAAAGGTGGCTGCACTAACTGCTGAGATTGCCAACAACGAGTCCCTCCTTGCAAAAGCCCAGCAGCACTTACAGAATGTCACCAGGCTGAGGGAGATGACCAAGAGAAATGATCATCTAGTCAGCATCATTCCAATACCATTCCGATTGCCAATTGGAGATGAGGAGAGATGCTCCACCTGTGGTCTTGCATTCCAGGATGATTACACCCTCAGCCTGCGGATGAAATGTGGACATCATTATCACGCTAGTCGCCCCGGTTGCTCATGGAAAAGGATGCTGCCTCGAGTGCACAGAGACCATTCCTACAGGGTTAGTGCAGGAAATAGGTAAGCTTAATACAGTAAAGCAGGAAGTGTTATATGCTGGAGCATCTCACAAAACCGAGAACAAGATAATTGATGTTGATGAGCATGTAGCCACAACTCCTGATAGCAGCAGGAAAAGGAAACAGGTCAACACACCAAAAAGTAGAAGGACCCCAGGATCAGCCAAGCACAAGTCCACAAGGGTTCAAACTCCACAGCCAAGACATGGAAAAAAAAGGTACATGCCTATTTTCGTGCTCTCAATTTGAATTGGCAAAGATTAGAAGATTCTCAGAGACATTGACAACAAACTACCGGCCAGCTTGACTGCTGCAAAGACTGGCAAAGACAAAGGTTTGGAGACACCAAAGCATGCAGAATCCAAGGGAGATTCAAGTAGTATTGATGGTGCCAACAATTATATTATAGTTCCAAATTCTGCAGCTACCTCTACAAAGGCCTCCTCTAACACTGTTGCTGCAGGGAAGGAAAACGATGGCGAAGATGTCGACAAGCAGGTTCATACAAATCGTTAAGCGGTCAAAGAAAGTTGACACGGTCAAGGGCCAGGAAGGTTGTGGAAGAAGAAAGTGAGGGTGAGTCAGAAAATGATCTTGATGAGGACGTCCCTATAGAAGTAGCATTTGGAAAAAAAAACAAGGCTAATGTAAGTTTGCCATATGTATTTCAGGCAGGCAAACCTTGATTTTGCAAGACAACCCTAAACCATCAGCCAAAAGGTTTTTGTTCAAACAATTAATATATTTGATCCCTGTTTTATTCCACCTTTAATGTGCAAATTTTGGTTTGGATTATTCATTCAACTTAGGCTTCTGTAAAAACTTGTCTGCAGAAAAAGAAGGCAGCCAATGGTTATACTTAGTGAATCTGATGAAGAAGACAATACAGATAAAGAAGTGCCAACACAAACTCTAACATACAAAAGGTGCCTGTTATCCTGTTACATTTTAGAATGTGTATTCTCTACAAATTTCAGTTGGTAATTGGAGCTCATCCTTGCATGCAGGAGAACAAGACAGGTCACAAGGGTTACTGATAGCCAGGAAACACCCATACATTGGGGGCTGGGAGATACTACTGCAGATGTATCTAACTATGGCTATCAGCACTCTCCATCATCTGGTAGCAAAGATAAAGCAGAGTTCAGCAGGTCGCAGCAACGTCCAGCACCTCTCGATAGCACTTCCCAGCAGAGTCCAGCACACATCGCAGCACAGACAAGCACGATGCAGCACACATAGACAGTGGTTGCAAACGTCGAGGGATGGACACCCAGACGGAAGTTGATGGTGCTTGACATAAATGGGGTGCTGGCACAGACACAACAGAGGAGAATGAACCATAAATTCTTGCCTCCACCACAAACGAACCATGTTGTAAAAGAAACTGCAAGTAAGTACCTCATTTGCAGACCAGGGTATCATGAGTGTGTGGAGTGGGCACTGCAGAGGTTTGATATTGTGATCTGAAGTGCTTCTCTACTTCGGAATACAAGGCACATGGTGGATGCATTGTTCCCAGATTTGCGGACCAAATTCTTGAAGGTATATGGTCAAGAGCATTGCTTTGCATACGAGCATCCAACCAGCACAGCAAAGCAACTTTTTTTCAAGGAGCTGAAGGTTGTACTTGAGGATTTTCCTGAATATCATGGTATGATTTTCTTGGTAGATGACAGCCTACACAAAGGGTTTCTAAACCCTGCACACACAACCGTTCTTGTTATGCCTTTCAAGGGGCAAGAAGATGACAACTTTTTGCAAACCAGGGTGTTTCCAGCATTGGATTACTTGTCTTCTCATACAGTACAGGAAACCATCTCACAAATAGACATCACTGATGCATGGTTGGAAGAGGAGACAGTTGCAGTGCTGGATTACTGTCTCAACAACTATCTTGTCTCGGCCTACTATATCCTCAATGCTCCAGTAGAAGTACAAAGGCAGTTGCTGGGCACCCTTCCTGGCGACCAGCATCACTCTGAAAACTTCAATGACTCATGAAATAACCATTGTACACTACCCTTTTGTAATATATGTATGATTGCTTTGTGTTATCTTGTGTATTGAGTAATCTTGAGTGATGTCTCTAATCTTGTTTTTTTTTTGATTGAAGGCGAAATGATGTCTCTAATCTTGAGTATACAATTTTCTGTAATATATATCAAGCTTACTCTCCAATACTACAAGCATTGTCTCCAATACTAAAATACTCCAATACAGCAGTCCAATACTACAAACATTGTCTCACAAACATTGTCTCCAATACAATCATCAAAATTTGAGACAAGTAAACAAGTAACTACAGACCTGTTAAAATGATAAAACAACTAGGTCAAAGCATATTCAACCTTCATATGGCAGACTGTCAAGGATCATCTGGTGAGTAGCCTGTTCAAGGGAAAATCTGTTGGTGCCAGGAATCTGATTCATCTCAAATTGTACTGATGATAGCTGATACGTGATGACTGTACTGGAAGGTCAGGCCTTTGTCTTCAAGTAGCTCCCAACTACCATCGGGCTGGACAGCATAGTACAAACCAGTCAACACATGTTCATCCATATTGAAGGTCTGACCCCAGCTATCCTTGACAATTCTGTCAAGGATATGCCTCGGCTTAACACATTTGACCACATAGAAATCTGCATTCTCCTGATTTCCCTCCTCGGCTACAACAGCAAAGTTATCACCTTCCTCTATGTTTCCATTAATCCATTCTCCATCACCTTCAAAAAATGCCTCATCGATTTAGCCTTCTTGATCCTTCATCGGTGACTTATCCGCTTTAGTGTAACATATTTCCAATTCTTCAACTCGTGCTTGTTCACACAAGATGACCCGTTTCCTTTCAAACGGTTACCACGTAAACAACTTAAACCTCTATGAGCCACCCTTGTGCTTGATTTGGCCAAGTATGTCCGGATGCTGTGTATTTGCTTGGTCCCTTCCATCCTGGCACAGTCCAGCCGGTCTGTCCTATCAACATCATCCTTTCCAATTACCCAGAAGTACCTGCAAGGAGACAACAAGTATTGCAGCTCACAGGCAGCATAATACAACACTACTCATCACATTACAAAGAGTTCACGCATGCCGGACTTAAAGCGGATGAAAGCACTATTCAAAGACCGCGATGCTGGCCATTCTGGCAAAGACTACTCAACATAAACAGCAGATGAAAGCATAATACCTTTTGATGTCCCCGTTGTTGGTACCTTCATTCCAACGAGTTGCGAATTCATAGGCATCAGCAGCACCCCTAAATCTCACCCCATCATAGTTGGATGCCCCTTTAAGGACTGCCCCTTGCCCATCGTGCTCTCCCTTACCATGGGCTGTCCCAAAGAAATTCCATACTATTTCCTTCCCTAGCTCATGGTGATATCTTGATAGGAAATAGAATGGCCGGGCAGATTTGAATTGGCTAGAACAACCATCTGACCAAACTATATGCCCGAGAATTCTACACCATTTGATACAAGCCATGAATTGTGCTTTCTAAGACAAGTCTTTGCACAAAAAGAGTGTCATGAATCTTGTCATCACTCAAGTAAAAATGGGTTTCCTTCAATAGCTTTCTGATCCCAGAACTGATGTCCATCCTATACATGATGTGGACGAGAATTGTTATCTGGTCATTGTGCCAATGCTGGCTTTGAACCTCCCTTTGTATTTTTATGTTGTAATTCTCTGCAAAATCAATTACAGAAACAATGGTGCCATCTTGGATATTGTCCAGGCAACTCCTGAATTGCATGGCCTACCATCTAGCCCTGTAATTGTGTGGCACGAATATCTTCAATGTGGAACACAGATATGAAATGAAATCCTTCACTGCCGTTCTCTTGTAAGATAATCTAAGGACTGGCTTTGGTCCTTTCTTTTTTTTCCCCTTGCCATTTGAGGTCTCGTCTTGTGATGTAGCTTCAGACTGTGTCCCACCAGCTACCTTGGATTTCTTACTTTTGTTTCCCTTCTTCTCGGCTTGTGCTGCAGCTTTAGGCTGTGTCCCACCAGCTACGTTGGATTTCTTACTTTTATTTCCCTTCTTGGTGGCATTGGATCTTTTTTCTTCTGGCTACACCGGCACTTCCTTAATAACGCTAGCCTCTTACTCCACCAGCTTCTTCTGTCTCGACTGGAATCTGTAACAAGGTCTGTAGCATAAAACAGAAGATTAGCGCAAAGTTTTTTTTTTTTGAAGAACTGTGTCATCAATATATTAAAAGAATGGTAATGTTACAAAGCAAGTGAGGAGGAAGGAGAACTGCCCCAAAGAGACAGCGATACCTCGACACTCCACAACAAACTCACGTAAAAACTGCAACTCTCTATCACTGTACAAACCGACCATCACCATCTACAATACCCAAGAAGTCCCGCCAAATGGCAAACTTCCGCTCTACTACTCCGGAACACCGAAAGCTTTGAAATAGCTTGTACCGAAGTCGAGGAATCGAGAGGTCCGCAGTCAGCTTTGAATCCCCTGAAGATCCACAACCGCCGCCGCTTCCAAATCAACCACACCAACCAAGCCACGCACAGATGCAAGGCTTGCTGCCGCAAGAGCGGCCAAGCACCAGGATATACATGAAGCAGCAACTGCTGGCTAGTCAATCTCACCTGAAACAGAGCCCTAACCCAATCCCAGGCAGCCTGCAAGTGAGGGCATAAAACCAGACAATGCTCCACAGTCTCACAGAAGATTAGCGCAAAGTTGAAAGCACAAAAGCAGTATTCAGCGGATGACAGCACATAGCAGCATGTTTCAGCATGCAATAAAGAGAGTATTACCTTTTCAAACGTTTTCCATTCAAGCAAGAACTCATGATTCTCTCTTTCTCTTGGACATATAGGAAGACTTTTTATGCCACATTTCTGACATTTCTGCATCAAGCAGTCATCTTTATACCATTCTTCACCCTCGCTCTTATTGCAAACCACAGCCCTCTAGAGCTCGCTGGTTGAGTCATACGTATGTTGGCTGGCCAGACACTTCTCACCAGGTCCACAGACCTCGCAACAGCACTTGCACTCTTCACCATGAAATCCAGTTTTCGCTGACCTTAATGCATTCAGGGCTACCCTGGCATACTCCAGCAACAGCAGGTTTCCCTTTCTGATACTTTCTTTACATAAATAGGCTTCAACTTCTCGAAAGCCTTTAAGCAAACAGGGTGTTTAGGATGTGCCTTTTTGTATTGTTAAAATAGCTGCAGCTGAATGGTGGCCTTTGATTAGAAATATTTATGCAATAATAGCAAGGGCCTTTTGTATGGAAACTTATATCTGTGTGACCTCCATAAGGTGCAAGGGATAAGAAATTCGGAAGCCTGACTCCCCAACAGTGTTCACAACATCTTTCTTACAAGGAGAGACTCTGCTATTTTGTTTCCAGAATTCTGTTATGCTTTGCTTGCAAGCAGGGGTGAGAGAATCGCACCTCAACCTCCTTTGGAAGCAAGACCACGGACCATTTCCAAGGATCTGCTTCGATTTTTTCTTAATGCAAAGAAATTGCAATTGTTGATCTCATGCAACCTATCATAAGAAATATTGCACATTAATCAATGAACATATCCCGCCCAAAGATCACTTTCAGCCAGATACAAGCACTTAAAAGCATAAAGAAGCACAGGCATGAAAGCAAGAATTAGATGTACCTAACAGCCCTGCCATGGTGGAATTGCATCTGGATTTTGTGGAAGAAGCCATCACCGGTTAATGAGGTTCTCGCTCTCCAAATATCATGGTTTCTTTGCCTCTTTGTGGCTGCCATTGTCTGCATTTCAAGTTGTTGAGCAAAGACCCCACTGCCTTGCACTCCTTTGGATTTGGCAAAATTCCAGGTTCTGAGATTTCCATTTCGTGGTGATGAACCAGCCTCTTCATCACATCGGCCTTGAGTTCGGGTGAATGCTTTCTGGTGAGCTTGTTGAAGTAATCAACTACAAGCTTGGCTATTTCTTGCCTGCGTCTCATGCTCAGATCTTCCCGTTCAACCGCTGCTTTTCTCATCTTATTCCGTAATTTGTATTCTCTCTTTCTCTCTGCATCCAATTTCTTGTAAATTGCAGAGGAAACTGGATCTTCACGCGATATTTCCTGTGTTGCATTGACATCCAACAAATCTGGAACACTGTATTGGAATTCATCAGGCCGAAAATCCAATGCTAAACGTGTGATTGGCTCTAGGCCAGTATCAGGGAGCGCCATGAAATTCCTGAGAGAGGGAGAATTTGCGCGGGCCATGAGATCGAAGTAGTTCTGGAGATCGAATTTGCAACGTACTACCACTCGCGCGAAAATCCAGCCAAAATCCCACAATCATTTTCCTAACGGTTCGTTGGTGAGGTGGACGTGCAGTACATGAAGGGCGTCAAAAAAATGACAGGCAGTTATGCCCACCAGCACCCAAATTAAGCAAAAGCAGGGGTGCTTTAAGCAGGCTAAAACCCTGCTATAAGCATGCGTCTGGACGCATGCTTTTGATACCCACCAGCATACTTTTACCCAGAGGCTTCTTCGCGCCCTCAGCTCCGTATCTCGAAGATCTCTCTTCACAAGTTTATTAGATCTGGTAGGCAAGATCCCAGATCAGTATTTGCAATCCAAGTCCATCCTTCGACTAGCTCTGCTTCAAAAAAGTCTGCTCCTGTCCTTCCTAATAAGTACAAAGATTTTGGCGATGTCTTTGATAAGGTCAAAGCCAGCAAGCTTATGGAGCATCGTCCTTATGACTGCCCCATTGATCTTCAGCCAGAGACGACCCCGCCATTTGGCCCTATCTATGGCTTGTCGCCAACAGAATTGGAAACTCCGCGGACCTATATCGAGGAGAATCTTGCAACTGGGTTTATTCGACATTCTCAATCACCCGCAGGAGCTGCCATCTTCTTTGTTTCCAAGAAGAATGGTTCTTTGTGGCTGGTTGTGGATTATCGCGGTCTCAACAAGATCACTGTGCGTAATCACTATCCTCTCTCTTTGATTCCAGAGTTACTTGAGTGGCTACAAGGTGCACGATACTTCGCGAAAATTGATCTTCGATGTGCCTTGATGAGTAGAAGACAACTTTTTGAACTTGGTATGGTCATTTTGAGTATACCGTCATGCCTTTTGGCCTTACCAATCTCCAGCGGTCTTTCAGCACATGGCTAACGATGATTTTTGCGAGTTTTTGGATCTTTTTGTTATCATTTATCTATATTCTAGTTTATTGAAGACTTTGGAGGAGCATGAAGAACATGTCAGGAAGGTCCTTCAGAAGCTACGGGAACATGGACTTTATGCCAAGCTGGAGAAGTGTCAGTTCAAGCAGGACAATGTCGAGTTTCTGGGCTATCGCATCATGTCTCAGGGTGTTACCATGGATCTAGAGTAGGTCAGCACAGTTCTTGATTGGGAAACACCTTCCTCGGTCAAAGACGTACAGTCTTTCTTGGGTTTGCCAATTTTTATCGCCGCTTCATCAAGGACTATTCGGAGATCGTCTTGCCTTTGACACGTCTCACCAGGAAGGATGTTCCTTTTAAGTGGACAATTGAAGCAGAATCAACATTCATCACTCTGAAGCATGCTTTTACAGCAACACATGTTCTTGCACACATGTGACGCTCCCTGAATATATACGGTGCTCCAGACGTATACATACAGGGACTTCCCCCTCCCATGGCAATCTAATGGGAATAATACAGGGCTCTATCTAGGAGCATACTACAATACATGGGCTCAGAGGTCTCTACCCCCCGTAATCCCCCATCTCCGGAGTGCTAACTAAGCAAAGAACTACTAAACCAGCAACCAAAGCACATACAGAGACTAGAGATAAGAATACTCACCATATCAATCAAGGGTTAGCCTAACAGGTAAACCACAGAGAAAAATAGAGAGAGAACACACCACAGAGAGGCGCTATGCTATAGATCAACAAAGTAACCTACTGACTAACCGTCAAATCGGTCTTGGGCTGCTCCATCTCGACTAGCCGAAGGGTGCCTGGCTGCTGCTTCTCCTCCTCCATCTCCAACTGCTCCTAATTCGAATTGGGGCCCAAAAGCCCTAATTTGGGTGTCCCAATTGGAAACTCTGCCTTGCCCAATCGATTTGGACCAGGTGGCATGTCATTAATTAACTAATTAGGTTAATTAAGACAAAAATACCCTTAATTAGGTTTTATTAATTTAGCATAGCTAAATTAATCCCTTTTAGGTCAACCCCCTAGGTTAACATACCCCATGGTGGCGTATGCCTACTACGTGACGTGTCAGTATATTTATACGTATACCATATAAATACGTGGACATACCCCATGGTGGCGTATCCCTACTACGTGACGTGTCAGTATATTTATACGTATCCCCTATAAATATGTGGACATACCCCATGGTGGCGTATTTCTACTACGTGACGTGTCAGTATATTTATACATATACCATATAAATACGTGGAACGTCACATTCTCCCCACCTTAGAAATGATGTTGTCCTCAACATCAAGACTGCTCTTGCTCTGGGCCAACACACGAGATGTTGGGAGCAAGTCTCCCCACCTTATAGAGAGCGGACCTATCAAGGTAGGTGATATTAAGGATACATATCAAGCTTTCTTGAAACATATGTTATACAAAAGTACATGTACGTATTAATAATGACATGTAAATTTTAACATTACTTACACAGACTCGGTGAGTTTCACTTTATGACTTTGGGTTTTCAGCAACCGTGATACACATTTTATTTTAATATCATATAGACCCCCATAGTACAGAAAGTATTTTAACAAGATGATCATGAACAACCGTAGTCCATGTTAGAGATAGATCTAAGGGAATTAATTCCGATAGTAAAATTATATTTAGAGTAGGACTTCTAGACAATAATGTTACATAGAGAAGGTGTTAGTTAAGGTATTGAAGGATTAAACATGTGCTCTTATGCTCCTCGTTGGGTACTGCATAGCTTTATAAACATATCATATAGAAGGTAGCGTTATGCTATCATTACGATGACATTTAACTTAACAATAAAAGACATTAAAGTTTATAATACGTGTTGTCATGCAGAGTGATGGCAATGCACCCGCACCTTAATCTATCTTAGATTACATATATAATAATTAAGTTGTGGTTGAAGGGACCACCCCCATAAGGAAATAGAAAAAATTAACTACAAGGGTTCCTATCATGCCTATGGTTCGCCATTCATAGCGGCATAAGGAATGGCCATGTTCCTATTATCGCCGAGATGAACATGGCCTATCATCTACATGCCTATCCCACCTAGGATGCATCTACCCCACCAGGTCTCTGCATGATCCTTGCTGGACCAAGCCTTCATTGGCTAGTGTGCAGTCGGGGTTGATCGCACCATTGATGGCGCGGCACTGGAGTACCCCCTGTTTAAGCTATCTGAGCGGAGGCACTAGCGCAAGACTACTATTAGCCACCTATACTAAAACATGGCTTGGGACACTAATGATGATGCCTACACCTGGCCGAGACGGCGCAAGCCACTGGCACAAGCGCTTTTCCTATCCATGAGTGGTGATGATGCCTACACCTACGTGACCTCCGATCATGTGCACACGCAGTGCATGATGGCATAAGGAACTTTTAAGATGATCCCATCATTGCCAACAATTATCTGCTTAACATGTATGCATTTTAGATATAGGAGGATATATACGGTCTCCCCACCTTATTGACTCACTTGCTAAGGTTGGTGTATCCTAAATACATAATGCAGGGTGACATTCCCGGGAATACCAGACGCCCTCCACCCATTGAGGTTGTGTCGTCTAATTTGGAGATGAGGTGGCCGTTGCGTTGAATACATAGGTTCTCGACCGTAAAAGATTATGTGGTTGTCTTAAGGTATTCATTTAGTAGCCCTAGCTAAGATATTGACTAGGTATGATGGATGCACTTATCATGTAACATTTATCCCAATGATGCCAAAAGTTTACAAAATTACTTATGACAATCCTACCCGGCAAGGTTCTGTCATGATGACATCCCCTTGGTTCCAGAAGATTAGGAAACTACTTATGCTTCTTATTTTAGGTGGATCCTAAATATATAATACATGCTGCTATTCTAGAGAGTTGCTCTGTCGTCGTTAATCAAATTCTGGAATTAGTCCCACCAAGTGAGTTGATGTTATCATAGCAAGTTGGCCGGACTTGCTAGATTACTTCGTTTCATGTGGTCGGGTTATTCCTAGGAGATAGTAGCTTTATACATGGTTAACAATTATCGTCGTAATGATTCCGTGTCAGCAAGGTGATCAAGCTGACCAAGTGGACTCAATACGCTGGACATGTGCTTACAGTCATGTATAAGTCTAGCTAACCATGCAGTTTTTCCGCCCACGCATTGAGAACTTCCTCAATTCCCGGGTGATAGCTCGTACAAGGCATGTACCAGAAATGCCTGACGACCGTAGCAGGCGTGATATCAGTTAAAGCCAATGCTACGTAATCTATATGACCGTATGCACTTGGGAGCATGCTAGAAGTTCGTGGAGGTACCGGATACTCAATCGGTTTGTTGAAGGTGTGTTGTTCGTTGATGTAGAGGTTGGCTTTCTTCACTAAGATCCTGCTATTAGCGACGGTTTGATGACGTAGCTGACAACTTGATGTCTCCTTAATCGCGTGACAAAAGTTTGAAAGAGACGCCTTCGAAAGAAAAAGATCCATGTTGAGTTCTTCATCTCGGCGTCTAAAGGATGACCGTGGATTTTAATATTATCGCGCGAACTCCACGGAAGTCCCTATTATGGAGTCAGTCTCTTATGGATAGACAGGTCGCATCAATAGGCGAATTAATGATGTTATACTCCGAAATATACATATTATATTAACAGTAAATCACAATATACGCAAATTAAATGAAAAAACATTATGTAGTTAAACACATTTATCCAATTGTAAACGATACATACGCGCAGATGTAGATTATTTCTATTTGGTTATAGAGAGTGATACTTCCGACACTGGACACTGGAAGTTATTCCTTATAGTTTTCAAGTTCTTTGTATACGGCTATCGGGCTCGGCTTTTACTTGAGACTTCTTTTTATTATACCATGCTATAAGTTTGATTGACTATAATTCTCTTGCTTATTGCTTTATATTCTTAAACTAGAAAAAGTGCCCAGCGTTGTTGGGCTTTCCGTCAGGCATAAATTGAAGGCAAATATTGGATTGGTGTGAAAAGATTAAGGAATATTAATTTTGGAATTTGTACAAATGTTAATGAGCCTGGATTATGTCAAAATGCCCATAAGCTCAAGTTCAACATTTCTACTGTAAATGCTCACACCTTGGCATGGAAGACAGATAGACACCCATTGTTAAATGGTCCCATGTGGCACTCTTCATTCAAACAAAGATTCTGCCATGTGGCACAATGCGAATTGCGCTTGGCTTCAATGGCATTTCATGTGCAAAGGACACCAATGAAAGCAAACATACACTCCATAGTTTCAAGGATGAAATAACTAAAGTTCTACTTGACTTATAAGGGATTTTGTGCATTTACTCTTTAGATTTTGTATCATTGTTTACAATATAGATCTAACACGCAGTCTTGCAATATGAACTTAGAAGATGTCGAATAGTTCATCGTCTATAGGAACACTTGCAGCAACTGAAAGAGATTTTTGAGGACGTAATGCAAAAGGCTATGCCTGCTTATTATTATGGCTATAGTCAATCCATGCCCGGAAGGCAAGTGATAGCGGGGCATTATATACTCATGTCTCTTTTGTTCAATGGCTTTGCTTATTCAATGCTTAGCAACAATGAAAATATAACATTCTTTTACATGACTGTGAAAAATGGCATATGCACTATATTGTGAAAAATTGTCCGACATACACTGCCAAATAGTGGGCATTAAGCAATGTGGATTAAAGATGTTGCAATGCAACCAAACAATGCTTTTGAAATGCCAGGGTGCTAGGCTAAGTGCAAAAGTGAATAATTAATGATAAGTTCTTTAGAGATTACGTTGTACTCCAAATGTTATTCTGTTTTTCTGAATCAGTGTGAGAAAGATGGAGAAAGATGATATGACTTTACATGCTCAAACAAACTTATCTATCTCATCAAGTCCTCCTCTTTCAAGCATCTCCAGTCCAAGTAGGGTGTGGCTACATCTGGGAGTTCAACAATACATGGGGCGAAGGGTATTTATACCGAATTAAAAAAAAACATACCTTGCTACTGCATTTTTGAAAACCTAAGTTTAACAAGGCATGGAAAGGACAATTAAGCTACTTCCTCATTTGTTTTGGAAAGGACAATTATGCTACTTCGTACTTCCCCATTTGTTTTACTCTTTGATCGAGCTTGTGATTCCATAGGCTTAACTAATTACGATGATCGTGCTAATTACGATGATCGTGGTAGGAAATTATGGAGATCAATGACCGAGGCTTAATTAGACGGATCAATGACCTAGGCTTAATTAGACGCACATCGAGAACTCAAAAAAAAAAAATTGGCACTCAATTTAGGCAATGAAACAAAAATTATTATGGTCTCATATACAAATTGGCTACATTCAACTCCGCCATTAACCTTACCTAGAATTAAAAAACCACAAAATGGTGACTTGACAGAAAAATGGAGGTGGTTTGCACTGCACAATCAGATTATTAACAATGACTGCTGAAGCTTACAAATGAACAAAAGCTTGCAAGAAACATTTTTCATCATCTACATTCCACATTATCATTTCTCTACGGTAAATCGATGTATTCTTTCAGATTTCTAGAATACTTGCAAATTTTAAGTTCTTATCCATTGACCTTTCTACCTCTACGGAATGGAAAGGATATGGGATATCAAAGCTGTAACAATGGTAAGGAGTCAGATATTACAACTTCAGGCTTCTTGCTGTAGTATATTGCATGCGATTTCATGAAACCTAGACCATGCTCAGCACTAACACTTCCTTTATGGGATGCAGTCCATTCATAAACAAATGGTTCAATCTGCATAAGTACCTGTGGAGAACACCAAAACAAGAGTTAAATGAAAGGATTTTTTGGTGCATAATAATTAACATTGTGCTTTTGAGCGTTTACCTCAGCAGTATATATGGGTGCAGAGACGTTAAGGTGCAAATTTCCATCTCCAAGATGACCATAACCAACCACTCTAACACATTTATCTTCCACTGTTTCAAAAATGTATGCAGATTTTGTGAACGGTCCTGAACTGTGGAGAGGAAAAGCATAAAATCCAATACCTAAGCGTTGTCTCATTTCCTCAACAAGGTCGTACATGTGATTTACAGGAACTGAAAGATCATATTTGTAGACGGACACCTTTTCCTAAGGCTTCGCAATGCCACCGTAAACATAAGTATCCAATAACTACAATGAATCATGTACTCCATCACATTATTTACCACTGCCTGTTGACCACATAAGCTTTGAAATTCATGATAATTAAACACAAACAGAGGCACATCCCAATTCAGAATAATATCTGAAACTTAGTTAATTCAAAGATATTATCATTTACCCGATCTAATGGTCTAGTATCCTTATTTTTACGTAACAAGAAACTCTGTATTTTTTGTTCACAATTAGTCAATGGAAACATGTTATCAGTGTGGCATACCTCACGTATATTCCAGAAAGCAATGGCTTGGGAGTTATCTTGGGCAACTGCACCATCAGAAAGTACCCCCTTCTCTAAAACATGCTCCAAAAAGGAGTCCAATTTCTCTCTGAAATGCACAGACTCAATTTTAATCTACACTATACGAAGCAAGCCTGGTACCAGCATCAGCTTAGATTCCAGAGAAGAACGATCCTTGTTCCTGAGTAGGATGATATGTTTATATTTCTTCCAGAGCACCATATAACATGCAATGGACAACCAGTAAACACCAACAATAAATGCCCACATTTTTGGATCTTTTTGCTGCACCAAGATGACAAGAAAATATGATAAGGATCAATGTCTTAATTCAATAAATTGAAAATTAATCCATAATATCACAACATCAACCTTCAAATTGGCCATATCCGGTCGTCCAAAGCCACTAAAGGTAGAATTGACATCGGTGCGTCTTGTCGAATTATTTGCAGAGCTTGTGGTTCCTTTAGATCTTTGTTTCAATTGGTTGCCGATTCTTTGCCCGATGGTGGTAGAAGCACCGAGAATGCAATATTGCAGTGCAGCCCAAAATCTTCAAAGCTGCAAATTGGTATAATTTTGACAACATATCGACATCCTTCATGTTCTTTTTTAAGAAGAGCTAGAAAGCAGACAAGCATAACCTAGGCTATGCTTATCATGTCCTAACCTATGCGAAAACCTCTAAATGTTCCCTCAACATTGGAAAGCACAAAGATGGTCCTATTCCTAGACATCCTGCTTAAAAGCTAGAGCTACAAATATCTACCACTCTAAATATCAATTACTATTCTATTCTATTCCATGCAACACCATCTACGAAGAAGAAGATGATTTTAAAAAACAGAAATATATGTTCTAATGAACAGAAGAGCAGTCTAAAAACAGAAAATATCTCCAATTCGTTCTAATGAACAGAGCATTAGTCTTCGTCCTTAATAACGATAATAAGCATTGTGAGTCTAGAACTTCCTATACAAGCTTAAAGGAAAACGAAAGGTATAGAAAATTTTGAGCAGAGATTTCTACAGAAGATTTCGAAGAAAGAATTTCTAGAAGAAAAAGAAGGAACACCTTGCAGATCTGAAGCGATGATCTGGAGGCTACCTTGTCCCGGACATGATCGACATATCTTTTGACATCGTCCATGGCGTGTCTTGACCTAAAATAAGAAAATCCTGCCCCGATAGCAGTTCGGCTCTTTTGCCATATCGTTCTTCACCGCCGTGTTGCCAAGGAGAGTGTTGCCAAGGAGAAAGAGGGGAACTGCCGTGTTGCGCACAAATCGTTGGCCTATAAACACTCCGCAAGTAAATTCGTCCTAAAGCTTCAGAAGCATATGGATGATCGTAATAGCTGAGAGGACTTTAGTCGACAGGATAAGTGCCGAGATGATGAATGAGAGGAATGAATACTCTGCTCGCAGTATGAACCGCTCAATGAACCCGAACCCGGGTGCAGCGCTTTCAAACCGCTTTTACCATCGAATATCGAACGGTGTACAACAAAAATTGTAAAATCGACAGCCAAGATTGCGCACAGACTATCCTAAAACGCCATTATTATTATATATAGATAGATAAGTCATGTATTGTTACCCTCAGTAGTACAGATACTTATCAGATTTATATATATTTTTTTTGTTTATTATGTTATACCATGCAAACGTAGTCCTTTAGTCCTGACAATTGTTAATTCGCATATATACAGTGGATTATATGTGAAATTGTCAGGTATATAGGCAAAGATTATTTAGACAGAGGGGTTCTTAGGTATTTATCATTCAGATAATTCCTTTATAATGATAATCCGAGTTGCATTATTTCTTCTAAAGGTTTTATAACGCATAGTAATTATATTCGTCGATTTCATTATATTAACACTTCATGATTCTACACTTAAATATATATGGGTATCTTACATTTAGATGTGTATTCATTTCTGTCATTATTTACATCTATTTGTATTTATAGACATTAAACACACATCCCAACTCTCCTATAGTTTTTTTGTTCCATTTAGAGACATTAGTTACAGATACATACGTCCTATTTTATTACGGCACCGATACGTCTCCCAGATTGTTCATATGCGACACCGTCAAGTTGATGTTGCCGATGGGGAGTTAGACAAAGGGTTTATCGGATGAGTGTCCGCCCCTGTTGTGGCCATGGGCCTTCTTGTGTCACCAAAGGGCAGTTGAGAATACCATGTCCTTGATGAAAGCATCGGAAACAGGCCTTCTGATCCTCTCTGAGTGTCTCATATGATGGTGGTGGTGCTGGTGGTAGATGTGCGTGTGGAGTAGCCCTGAAAGTCGTTGGATCGATAGTCGAAGGTGCCTCCCTTGTCCATGAAAGAGCCCTTGCTACAGCTGCCCCTGGTGATTTGGGGTGAGACGCACGCACCCTAGTCTGAAGATTACCGGGAAGTCCTTCAACGTACGGCTTTGAAGCTTGGCTTGTTGGAGGAGTGGGCATTCGAGACTCTACGTGGAGTATAGCGAGCCTTGAAAACTTGAAGAATTGTGTTGAATCTGCACTTAATGCCTATTATGCCATTAACTGCTGCGTATGCTGCCCACCAAGTACGAGCAGGACCGGTAAGGTGGCTGATCGCAAGTTCGGCGGTGGCTTCTTCAGTCATTGCATACGCTTCGGCAAGCTCGCGAATCTGCTGCAACCAAGATTCGGCATCCATGTCGGAGAATGGAAGGAGCTTTCGGTTACTCCAAATATCTTTCATAGGTTGAGTATCGAATTCGGAAGAGTCGCTGGTGTCTGAGGAAGAGGTGGATGTGACCGCAGGGCATGGACGTTTAAGACGTTGAGAGTGCGCAGGCACACGAGAATCCATAGGCGGAGGTGCGCATTGCTATCTATAGATAAGAAACTTGTATGAAACATAAGGAGAGTCGAAGTGAATGGTTTATCCAAAATTATAGGAGGTGCCCTGATGATTCTAGGTACTTAGCAAAGTAAAAAGCATGATAAAACATGATAAGTTCAAAGCAAAGGAAAGGCGGAGTATGGATCATTAGGCAGAGGTCACCTAGTTGGAAGGTCATTACGCGCACAAATTTGGGGGATGAGTTGCATACTGTGCGAGTATGATTATACGGGAAGTCTAGGTATGGCATAAGTTTGGTATAGAAGGGTATAAGAAATAACAATGCAAGGATCTATAAAGATGGTAAGACATAGAGATCAAATGACATATAGACTACTCATTATGTGTGGCTATCGAGGTGCAAAGGCTATGACTTTGACAAAGATTTAATAGATGGCTAATGAAAAATGATGGCAATTTTGATAATGGATATAAGGGGTGACTTGGAAGGTGCCTGGGTGATATCAAGTTTTGCGACTCGCAAAAATCACTTGAGAGACGTAAGCTAAGCTATAGATGTAATGACAATCAAGAACTAGGATAATGGCCAGAAGATTTTGCTCGAACCACGTCGGGATAGCCTAGGGAGAGTTGACTAACAGCAATGGTTGGCTTCTATTAGATTGATATACTAGAATAATTGTAAGAGAACAACTAAAAGGAATTCCAGTATGGTAGCCTGTAATTGGCTAAACCAATAGAATATCCTTTTGTAGAATTGAAGCGAGTGAAGATGTACTGCAAGTTGAGATAACAATAGGTAGAGTCATGTGGCGGCTCAAAGTGATACATGGAAGAAGCATCTAGGTAATTGAAGATTAAGGACGAAGAATTTCTAGACTAGAATGGTTTACATTAGGAAGACAGAGCTACTACTGAATAGTAGAGAGATGGGTTATTATATCCATTGAATACGTAGAGGAGGCATTTCCTCATCGTAATGAATGGGGGTAGAATAAAAGGACAAGGTTGCATTCTAGGTGTCCTGGATAAGATATTGGTTGCGTCCCACGGTTACGAAGTTCCACGACGAGCATCTGTCGCGGCGGGGAAATGAGGAATTCGGTCTCCTTCCTCGAATCGCGGGTCCGTTAAGCCCGCGTTCAGAGAGATTAACATCGAACTTGGCCATGTCGATGTAAGTGTTGTAAGGCGCTTGGCGAAGAAGAAAAATGATAGTGCAGGAGCAGTCGGCGGAGGTCGGCTACGGCGAAAATGCTTGCTCCGGCGGTTATGGCAAAAATGCTTGGTCCGACGGTTATGGCGAAAATGCTGGCGAGAGAGCTTGCTCCGGTGGCTATGGCGAAGAGGCTTGCTCCGATGGAGTTGTTACCTTCACAACGTGGGTTTACGGAAGGCAAACCTCTCATTTAAACAAGGTATAGATGAAGTATAATTACTACAAAAAAAGATTATATCCCTTCAAGAAAGAAGTTGGCTCATTGGTAAAGGTGTTGGCTTGGGTGCAGAAGGTCAGGGTTCAATCCCATGATATACCTTTTGCTTAAAAGAATGTTTAACTAGGCAAAACAGAATATTAGATGTGTATAGATAAGAGACAGAACATATATATCCTACATAGAGAGTGTTGGCAAGATGGAAGGGGTGTTGGGTTGGAGGTGGGAGGTCACGGGTTCAAAACTGGGCGAATGTAAAAAATGGCGGAGGTGTCATTTGGCCCACGCCTTCAATGGGACTCCTAAGTCACAGAAGCGTGAATACATGTTAGCATACAGCATAAATCATACATAAATAACCACCACGAAGGGTAGCACATCCATCCAAGTACTAACGGCAAAGAAGATACATCTAATCCTAAGGAAAACGTCCCAAACCCCAGGTTCTACCCCGGCTCAGACTCTTGTGAGGATGGACTGACGGCTCGGTCCCAAGAGATCAGCAGACAGAGGTATAACCTGGCGTTGGCTGGCATAGAACAGTGGCTAGGGTAGTCCACTCCATCCGCCCCTCCTGTGCACACTTTGCAGATAGGCTGAATCATGCTATGATGTGCTTGTAGCCCTCTGGAGACGCAATCCCAAGGAATCACCCTTCGGGACTACTCCGGGTTACATCTCCCCGGTCCGATGAGGCAGGTCGGGCGTCTCCTCCCAGAGTATGACCGGATCCACAGGTGTGCTAGAGAACACGTGCCGCATCAGCGACCCCCGCATCCGTACCCGACTTACTCCCCTAAATCTAAAGGTCAGCTCACCAACCCGTTCGAGCCCAGTGGGTCCATATAGGCACCTCCCTCCGCCCCAGGGAGTGTCAGACCCATACCCGGCCCTCTTCGTGATCAGCTATAAGCCTAGCACACTACAGGAGTTCTGTAACCGCGCTAGGCAAGACCCCACCCCCGATTCACCATCATACTCGTTATCTGGTGCTGAACCACATCATAGCATCGACAGCCAGGTAGGCTCTTGTGCACAGGCCGCATCTAATGGGAATAATACAGGGCTCTATCTAGGAGCATACTACAATACATGGGCTCAGAGGTCTCTACCCCCCGTAATCCCCCATCTCCGGAGTGCTAACTAAGCAAAGAACTACTAAACCAGCAACTAAAGCACATACAGAGACTAAGAATACTCATCATATCAATCAAGGGTTAGCCTAACAGGTAAACCACAGAGAAAAATAGAGAGAGAACACACCACAGAGAGGCGCTATGCTATAGATCAACAAAGTAACCTACTGACTAACCGTCAAATCGGTCTTGGGCTGCTCCATCTCGACTAGCTGAAGGGTGCCTGGCTGCTGCTTCTCCTCCTCCATCTCCAACTGCTCCTAATTCAAATTGGGACCCAAAAGCCCTAATTTGGGTGTCCCAATTGGAAACCCTGCCTTGCCCAATCGATTTGGACCAGGTGGCATGTCATTAATTAACTAATTAGGTTAATTAAGACAAAAATACCCTTAATTAGGTTTTATTAATTTAGCATAGCTAAATTAATCCCTTTTAGGTCAACCCCCTAGGTTAACATACCCCATGGTGGCGTATGCCTACTACGTGACGTGTCAGTATATTTATACGTTATTAATTAACTAATTAGGTTAATTAAGACAAAAATACCCTTAATTAGGTTTTATTAATTTAGCATAGCTAAATTAATCCCTTTTAGGTCAACCCCCTAGGTTAACATACCCCATGGTGGCGTATGCCTACTACGTGATGTGTCAGTATATTTATACGTATACCGTATAAATACGTGGACATACTCCATGGTGGCATATCCCTACTACGTGAAGTGTCAGTATTTATACATATCCCGTATAAATACGTGGACATATATACCCCATGGTGGCATATTTCTACTACGTGACGTGTCAGTATATTTATACGTATACCGTATAAATACGTGGAACGTCACAACACCCAGATCCTGCGCGTCCCTATATTCTCGAAGCTGATGCATCAGATTTTGCCCTTGGCAGTATCTTGTTGCAAGAGGAGGATGATCATGAGTTGCACCCGATCGCCTATCATTCCCGAAAGTTCCAGGCTACAGAAATCAACTATTCTATTTACGATAAGGAACTTTTGGCGATTGTTGACTCTTTTCAGGAGTGCCGACGATTTCTTGAGGGTTCTCCTCATAAGGTGATTGTGTATAGAACCATCGCAATCTGGAGTATTTTCAATCTGCTCGAGTTCTTAATCTTCGTCAGGTTTGGTGGCGTACACAAGTGGTTGATTTCATCATCAAGTTTCGGCCGGGCACGCTTCAAGAAAACTAGAGACTCTTTCTCGCAGATCTTATTTCGAACCTAAGGCAGGGGAGTCAGCATTTGATCAGCAATCACAGGTTATTCTAGGACCTGGTCATTTACAGCTCATGGCCATCACTTTGTTCGAGAGGCCTCATGATACATCCTTGTTGAAGTCTATTCGAGCATCTCTTCCTTCTGATCCATTGGCGCAGGACATAATATCACAGCTTGGTTCAGCATCATCTTCCTGACAAATGAGGTTGGACTATGATCATTTTGAGGTTCGAGATGGACTTCTATTTCATGGTGGATTCCTGTATATTCCAGATGGTGCCCCTCGACTTCAAGTTCTGCAGTCCTGTCATGATTCTCCTCTCGCCGGCCATTTTGACATTGCCAAGACTCTGGAATTTATTGCTTGAGATTATTGGTGGTCAGGTCTCCACCGCATTGTTGAGACTTTTGTACGCTCATGTGATATTTGTTGTCGTGCAAAAGCTCCCAAGCACCGCCCACATGGCCTGCTTCAACCTTTACTAGTTCCAGTCGGTCCTTGGAAGAGTATTTCGGTGAATTTTATTGTCGAGCTTCCATCTTCCCAGGGCCATGACGCCATCCTTGTTGTTGTTGACCGTTTTTCCAAGATGGCACATTTCATTCCTTGCAGCACTTCTATCTCCAGTGAAGCCACATTGGTTCTCTTGCTGCGAGAGGTGGTTCGACTCCATGGCTTACCAGATAATATTGTCAGTGGCCGCGGCCCTCAGTTTATTGCTAGCTTTTGGAAGCGTCTATTGCAACTCTTGCATGTGGAACGTTCGCTCTCTTCCGGACATCATCCAGAGACCAATGGGCAGGTGGAGCGCACTAATCAAACACTTGAGCAGTATTTGCGATGCTTCATCAATTATCAGTAGGATGATTGGGTTGATTTGCTACCACTGGCAGAATTTGCTTACAATAATTCTGTCCGTGTCTCCACATGCCAGACTCCGTTCTTTATTAATTTCAGCATGCACCCCCGGTGTTCTTTCATTGCTTCTGGATATGACTCAGTCAATCCCAGTGCCGAGGACAGGCTCGAGAAGCTCCGCATGCTCTAGGATGATCTTCAGCACCATCTTCTCCGGGCCCAAGTACGTTATCGTTATCATGCAGAGCAGCACCGTCAGGACGCTCCTCATTTTGCAGTTGGTGATCTTGTTTGGCTCTTGCGTCGGGATTTGCCGACAGCTCGCCCTTGTAACAAGCTCGACTACTGGCGCTTAGGTTCCTATCGGATCATTGAACGAGTTGGTGATGCTGCTTTCCGTCTTGAGCTTCCGTCATCAGTTCGGCTTCACCCAGTGTTTCATGTGTCTTTGTTGGAACCCTATATGGTGAATCCATTTCCAGATCGAGTGCCTCCAACTCCACCACCAGTCGAGATTGATGATCATGAGGAGTTCGAGGTTCGAGAGATTCTGGACTCCAAGTTTCTTCGTCGACGATTGTATTACTTTGGCGATTGGGAAGATTACTCACCAAGTGATAGGACCTGGGAGCCCGCCGAGCATCTAACTAATGCGCCTCACAAAATTGCGGAGTTTCACCGACATTACCCGAACAAGCCAAGTTTGAGTACTCCGGCCCTAGCTCCGAGGACTCGTCGCCGTCGTAGGAGGGGGGTGGTGTGACGACCATACGGATATTCATATCATACGAACATTATACTCGTATGTACAAAAGATGGTCATCACACGGATGCAAAAGGGTAGCTGCACAAGACAGGGCTTGAACTCACAACCTTCCAGTTGCGAGTCACACATCCTTGCCAAGTGCGCTACCAATATTTGTTGAAGATATTATTCCTTCACGTCTTCCTCATATGTGGGATTATCTCTAGGAGGTTCTAGAATATTCTAGAACCTAAATGCATGCGCGACACTTGGCGCGATCTCATCCATTGGAGTGGCGCGATCCTGACCGTTGGACTAGATATATAAGGAGGCACCTCCTTCTTGTCGAACCATTCTGGTTCAGCACCAGTCTTGAGCCTTCTAGGCATCTGTCTCGTGTTCCTGCTTGCCTTCGGGCCATTGCACTCTTAATTCCTGTTCATATATCAGATTCTTTGCTGATCTTGGCATATTTCTTTCGTATTTCTTGCGTATTTTCCTTGTTCTCGCGTAGGTTCATGACAGGTGGATTTCACATTTCTTAGATCATGTTCAATTATATTTGTTTTCTTGAACAATCACTACTGAGCAAGATATAAAATCAGCTGATGTCCTTAAAGACAAAAATGACCCAGAAAGAAGCTTTGAAAATGATATGGTTGACCGTTATAGTCTATGAAGGCCGCTTAATATAATTATAGCTTGGTTATGAGGTTTTGAATTGGATATTACTCTACAGTATAAGCTTTTTCCAATTCCAAAATACCTTTTTCCCAGGTCGAAGACGATCGAGAAGCCTGTGCACTGATTTTGGGAAATCATACTAATTTGTTAAAAGTGCTTATTGCTCGCATTTTGGAATATCATGGCATTGTCTCATATTTCAGTAAAAATATGATGTATGTTAGATCCAAGCTGTCTGCACTAAACATTTGCTGCCGAACATTTGTAAAGTCCTTCCTTGTGCATCATTCCATTATCCCTCTCAGTATATATAGCACTCCTTTACTTTCATTGCTTCTATATTCCACTGACTTACCTTGATCAATGATAGAAAATTCAACAACTATAAAGTGAATGCATCAGTGGCATTCTCTACTTGCCTACAAAATCTTTGGTGAAGCTTCCAAAGCACGCAATTTGAATCAAATTAGCTTTGTGCAATGGTTATCTTTAAATTTTTCGAGCCGTTTTGTACTTCAGCATTGCATGCTTTATTTTAGGGTAATGTATCATCTATTGTTTTCTAATGCTAGATTATAAACCGAAATCTTATCATAGATTCCAGTTTCATAAGACACCTTTTATAATATAGGCACACCTTTTCCATAAAAATCTTAGACATTTTACACTTAACTGACTCCTCTTAATTACATGCTTTATTTTATACTGAAGGCGTCTCTCTCATTGAATTTCAGTGTTTAGGTCCAAGCATGATTCCCACATTAAATGTTTCTGGTGATATACTGGTTATGGAACATTTATCTTCGAAGTTTGGTAAAATAAAGGTTGGGGATGTTGTTATGGCGCGATCTCCAATCAATCCGCATATGGTTGTATGCAAACATGTGATGGGGCTTCAAGGCGATAATATTGAGGTGGTTCCTTCACATGGCCAGGGACATTATAGACACATTGTGGTAATCCTACCCTTTCTTTTTTAATGCTGATTATGCAAGTTATAACGTACTAAAAAGTGTCACTTTACCTTGAAGTACTGATGTGCAACATGAAAGTAGTTAGTGAAGTCTGTGACTATTGTTGTGGAATGGGATGTTGGACGAAAGTTGTTCACACCAGTTATTCATCTATTACGTAACAAAGGGACATGTCTGCTTACAAGGAGATAATATCTATAAGTCTCGGGATTTTAGGGAGTATGGCCCTGTGCCTGCTGCCTTAATACAAGGCCGTGTAATTTTCAGAGTAATTGTATTTCTTGTTTTTATTTGATCACGTATTTATATGGATAAAAAATTTCCAGATATGGTCACCTTCGGGATGGGGTCCTGTTCGAAGGACAAAGTTGTAGGCATTTTGCCCTTTTGTCATATTAGGAGACAATCACACATATTGAATACTTTTTAGGCTAGAATGGAAGTGTCAAGAACATAGTATCAGATGTACAATGTCTAAAATTAAACATGTTAGAGAAGGGTTATATTTGAAACTTAGTACCCATGTGGTTTCCATTCAGGAAGCAACTTGACAGAATGAACTCGACACTCTGTTCTTTTTAGTTAAGTGGTATCTACATAAAAAAGTGAAACAAAGTCCACGATATATCATAAAGTGTTACCTGATGCCAATAAAAGATCATAGTGTTGACTGATTGTGAGAAGGTTTCTCAAAGGCTATTAGATCTATTGCAGAAAGAAGGGGCATGAAATCACTTTACCTTTCCTTGTATTTCTCTGAGGTGCACTTAAATAATGCAGCTGTTTTTATTTAAGTGGCAAACATAGTGGAGTAGCAGAACGATCTGGTAATATATGGTAACTCTCCACGTTATAGAGATGATGATTGTTTCTTGCTTTTGCCTGGGCCTGTCTCATATGCAATTGACACAAACCAAGTGTCACATCCATGCCTTCAAGCATACTTATAGCAGCTCGATCGCTTACAATAGCTTTGTGTAATCCAAAAATAGGGAATACATGCTGCATATAAGCCTTGGCCACCGCCAAGCCATTTTGTCAGAGGTATAAAGCGTGCATACTTCGTCAACCTATCCACGATGACAAGTATCTGGGTATAGTGATGCACAGTACGGGGCAACTTCACAATGAAATCCATAGATATTTCACTCCACCTCTCCTCTGGCACAGGCAGAGGTTGCAATAGCCCTGGAGTCTTGCCTCACTCCGCTTTAACCTGCTGACAAGTCTCACAACCTTTCACATATTCCTGCACATTTTCTTTCAAACCAGGCCAGTAAAATATTTTTTTGAGCAATTCATAGGTTTTCCATTCACCTCCATGCCCAGCATAAGGTGCATCATGAAATTCGCTCAATAACTGCTTTCGCAAATCATCCACAACAGGAACATAAATACGTCCCTTATGATACTAGAGTCCATCCTAGATATCCTAAGCATCAAGTAACTTGGATAGATGCTGCATACTTAAAATATAGGCATCTAAGTCATATGCTTGTCAAATCTGTGACACCAAAGCAATTTCAAAGTGAACTATTTCATTTACTTCCCGAACCTTAGGAAGAGCATCAGCAACAGGATTCTTTTTCTCGGGAAGATGTTCAACATGAAAATGAAATTGAGAAAGGAAGTCCAACCACCTAGCTTGTCTTGGACTTACCTCAGCCTGGCTTTGCAATAATTTCAACAGTTTATGATCGGTATAGCCACAAACTCGCACTTGTTGCGGAAATAATGTTTCCAGACTTTGAGCGCATGAACTATTGTCAGTAATTCCTGCTCATATGTGGAATAGTTCTTTTCAACAGCATTGAGTTGGCGACTTTCATATGCCACCACCCTTCCATCCTGCATGAGAACAGCACTAATGGCATAACCACATGCATCCTGTAAACCTCATAAGGTTTACTCATGTCTAGAATTAATAGAATAGGCGCTGAGCTTAGTAGCCTCTTCAACATATCCATTGCCTGCTGCTGCTTCGCTGTCCATTGCCAATGGACATTAGTTTTCAACAACATAGTTAAAGCAGCTGCAATCTTGGCAAACTTCCAGACAAATCTGCGATAATAAATGGCCAATCCCAAGAAATTACGCACAGATACATTCTTTGGCACTGGCCGAAACTGAATTGCCTCCATCTTCTTGGGATCTACAACCACACCCTCAGCAGATACAATGTGGCCCAAATATTCCACCTGTGCTTTCAGAAATTCACACTTTGACATCTTTGCATACAACTTATGCTGTCTGAGCAGAGTTAATACATAACGCAAATGATCCAAATGCTTATCTAAGTTTTTACTATACATCAGGATATCATCTAAAAATACTTCAAGAAAAGTATCAAGACATCCCGCAATCATTCTGGAAAAAGTAGCAAGAGCATTCGTTAGTCCAAAAGGAATCACCAAAAATTCAAAATGACAAAGGTGGTCCTGAAGGCAGTCTTATGTACGTCCGACTCCTTCACCCTTATTTGATGATGATCACTACGCAAATCCAACTTAGAAAAATACTTAGCTCCTATTAATCTATCCATAATCTCATCAATCCTAGGCAAGGGGTACCTATTCTTGATCGTGATCTTATTCAAGGCATGATAATCAATGCACATCCGCATTCATCCATCCTTTTTCTTGACTAGAATGACAGGAGCACCATAAGAGGATTTGCTAGGTCTCACAAACCCTTTGGCTAACAGCTCATGAACCTGCTTTTTAACCTCCTTTTGTTCCAATATGGATAATCTATAAGGGATATGAAACACAGGTTTGGATCCAGGCTCTAAATCAATCATATGTTCAATCTCTCTACTAGGGGGAAGACCTTCAGGCAGTTTCTCAGGGAACACGTCTTGAAATTCATACAATAGATCCTGCAATTCTCCCTGGCCTTTTGAATTCTCCATGACCTCACTATTAGCACTCATATGACAGCACTCAAAAGCAGGATAACATTCATCAATAAATAAAAGAAAACATTGATTGGAAGTACGTACCAGCTTCTTGACCTGACGCGACGACATGATCTTGGAAGCTCCCGTCAAAGGACTCTCTTGCAGATATATCTCGCGTCCATCGTGCTTCAACGTCACCTAGTGGGTATTTCAATCTATTGCAGTAGGCTTAACCCGCTGCAACCATGTTATCTCCAGCACCACATCATACCGGCCAACATCCAAGAGGTCAAAATCAAGCTTTTCCCGGTACCCTTGAATGCATACCTTGTACTTATTAGTTTTTACCCAAGGTAGGTGCAGTTCTTCCACCAACTTAGAAGAGATAAACATGTCAAGAGCCACAATCCAATAACACCACAGCGTTTTGGCCCATGATTCTGCCCGAGAATCTAATAACCCCTCTATGAGGATGGGACATCGCTGTACTTGTAGACCCCAAACTTAATAACAATTACTTTAAGTTTTTTTTAATTCATAAAAACTTTATAAAGGTATTTGTAACAATGGAAAGAGAGGGGAGGACGTTATGAGACCCTCTTGGCCCAATCCTGGACACTCTAATCACAAATATGCTTACAAAAAGATGTGCAAAAGATCTTGAATATAATGTGGTACCTTTCAATGGCCTATTTGTCCTTTGTTCTTCATGATTTTTGGAGTATCTACAATAGTGCCCTGAACCATTCCTAAATTGATAGACACTCGTTGGGATTTGAATGCAAAGTATAGTTTGAGCTGTCATACACGAACAATGGACCATAGATATGATAATGAGGAAGTGTTAGTGACTAATTCCAATTCAGTACAGGCCATGCAGCATGAAGTCTTATTAATATTAACATCATGCAGGGCATAATATATCAAAGTTAGGTGAAATTGGCAGGTTGAGCACAGCTATTGAAGCTGAGGTACTAGAACCTTATGATAGTTATACTTACAGTTGCTATAACCATGGCTTTTGTACCTATTACTCTATAATGTGAAATTCAACTGCCCAAATCTGCTTCTGGACTTTCGAAACTGCTCCTTCAGTATGGTTAGTGCATGGTAAATGCATGTCTGCTGTCGCATTTTTTCTACAAAGCATAATTTATAGGCTGGTATTCACAATGAATTGGTGTAGGCTGTTGTACTGCTCTAAGAATATCAAACTTGCTTAGTAGCCTGCTCTCTTTTCTATGCAATTATGATCAATTCATTGGGCTATACGTCTTCTTAAATTTTGGTTTGTATGGTATCTATGATTTTGCTTTGTATGCTATGTATTTACATCACTCTATTGTGGTTGTAGATTGCCTGTCACTCATTCAAACTCGAAGATGAGGAAGCTTTGCTCTTTTGCTTGAAAACTGGTGCAGTCACATGAAGGGTGAATCTATTTTCATAAATGTTGGTTCGACATCAACCACACAGAGTCCCATACATAGTAGTTGTCTTGGCCAAGGTGTTAAAGGTGTGCATAGAAATGCCCACGTGGCCATATTTTTTATTCCTTGGGGAGTGAATGTATATTAGACCTTTTTCCATATGTATTGAGGAGGGATATTATTCACAGCTCATAGACACAGCTCCAAAATGTTGCTCCATTATAAAAACCAATATTTGCAAAACATCCCATCACTGAAACCCGTTGAACTTCCCAGCAGCCTGTTATATGTTATCCGTAAATTAGTAACCTACTACGTGCAAAAAGGTGCGACAAAAATGCACATGCTTAGTTAAATTTTTTAGCAGAATGATAGTTCCACAAGCACCTCAGTAAGTCCAACTCCAACAGAGATGATGAGTTGTTGGCTCCTTAACTTCATCGAACCTCTCTTTCTATTTTTGCTTTTGTCGCTATTTTAAATTTTTTTACTCAATTTGTTGAGCTCTATATCCAGCCCAACTTGAAAGGTCAGAGCATTTTGCCAGATGTTTGCAGGGAGAGCTCTTTTCTCAAGTTCCATAACATTGTTTTCAAATCTAATTATGCTTTAAAATATCAGAGTGCAAGTTTAATCACGAAATTTCATGGCTGTTGTATTGTTTTCCATTAGTTGTTGTTAAGTCAGCAAAGGAGCTCAAAACCATTGAGAGTATTTAGTAGCTTTAGATTTATGAACATTCCATTGTCTAGACATGTGATGTGCTAATTCTATTCTCTAAAATTTAAAGCTTTTGCAATATAAAGTGTTTTTCACAGAGAATATTCTGGTCAGATTTTGATCTGCTGCATCATACTGGAGGCATCCTTGTAAAGTTTAAAAGGAAAGTAAATCTTCTAACCCATGCTACACATGAGAGTGATGGATCGGTGAAGTGATAGTTGCGACAACTATATGCCTGCATATTAACTTACATGATTAAATTTGTAGTTTAGAAGGCAAAGGTTTTGCTTTGAATGATGTTTCTATGGGACAGTTATCAATGCATATTTCAAATCCTCAAGGATTGTTACTTTAAAAGAAATGCAAGTGATTGTTACAGATCAGTTATCCTTTCCTGTGAGTCTGAACACATGCTCAATTTTTTTGGGAATTACCTTGGAGCTCCTATACCATCTGATATTAGAAACTGAAAAGCTTGAAATTTCTGACTTGACAGTAATCACTTCATGGGACTTATTCCTGAAGAGCTGGGTGAAATTTCTACACTGGCGACATTGAACCTGCATGGCAACCATCTTAGTGGAGGTTTTAAAGTTGTTTACAGGACTAAATTACTAGATGGCGTTAGCAGTAGCTATCCAAAACCTAATACAAGCATGTCCATGGTAAAAACCATTTAAGAGCTTTCCAACCATTACATTTATATCAGTTTCTATTTCTCTTCTTGCGTATTTGATTTGGCACATTACCTGTACAACTTGCAAGTTCCAGATTTTAAATATTTGCACATGAACTTGTAGGAAATTCAAAGGTACTGGGAACTATAAATGTAAATGGAGTCATGGATAAAACCTGAAAAAGGAGTTTCAAGGCTTCTACGCTACACTAGTCCTTTATGTGATTTTGAGGACGACAAACAAATGCAAGCAAGGGAAAGAATATCACTTTGTTTAGTTCTTTTTTTTTTACTGGCTAGGTGTGCGCTTATGCGGATATTGTGTTTAGAGTTGTGGTGGTGATAATTTTAAATAGTATGAGCCTATTCATAATGCTACCTACTTCAAACAATGTGGTAAACAGTCTAGTGTAGCAAGTCCATTCACCCGGTGCATCTCTTCAACTTATGTAATGATGCTAAACTCCCCCAAAAGGTAAAAAAATGGAAGGGCCTTGTTTTATTTGTTGGCTTGCCGTTAGGGAAGAAACCAAAAGCAATTAGAAATGAGGAAAGAAATGCATTAGCACACTCTGAAGTGTTAATTATAGGCCTTATAGGCCATTAGAAAATGTGGAGAGAAATGCAGTAACATGCTTTGAAGGTTTTTTGCACTTACAGAACGAAGCAAATAAAAATTGGCAAAGTCTCTAAGCAATTTAGATTAAGAAAATATTTTGTAACTCATTTACGCACGTTGTGTCTCTAAAGAATATTGGTTTTGATGCTTTGTCATATGGGGATGTAGCTCAAATGGTAGAGCATTTGCTTACCACATGAGAGGTATTGGGAGCATGTGAGAGGTATTGGGATCTCTTCCTATCTTGCGGGGTTCAAATAGTTAATGTTTAATTTGTCAATAAATTATGAGGAACCAAATGAATGCTTAAAACATTTGTTCCTTAACCATTACTTTTACCTCCATTTTAAATGCACCCGTCTTGCTTGTAATTTTTACTACTAGGGCCACAAATATTGAAAGAATTAGATACAATGGTAGTCCAAACTATAAAAATTGAATTATACCCATTGCAACCGCACACCTCCCTATGAAATCCCATGTAAAAAAGTGTTATTTTCAAAATAAGTAGAATACACTCGTTAATTTGCACCTTGTATCATGTGCACGATACATATAGCCCGACATTTACTGACATACATAATCATCTGGTTCAACATTGTTTCTTCCGTTCTTCAAGGTTCTTAGTCTTCGAAAGTTTATAATGGCTCGGCATTTTCTGGCATTTTGTTGCCTTTTGTGTTTTGGCCTTATGTTTTTCAGAGTTTCTGTGCTATTCTAGTCTGTTATGACCCGAATACTGTCTGAAGGTCAAGAAGATCTCATTTCACAGAAATGCCCCTTATTCTAAATATAATTCAACAAATGGGAGTTGTAGAGGGCCTCTTGGATCAAGGAGGCCATACGAATCTCGTCCTTTTGAAGTCCAAATCTTGGCCTTTTTTAAAGCTTTGAAGTGTAAATGGAAATCTGAGCTTTTGAAGCTTTTAAATCTTTTGAATCACTGTGAATTGCTCAATGTTAATTACGTTAGTGAAATTCTAGGCTTCATTCTGGAGTGCATTCTGGGCTTCATTCTGGAATGCATCCAGGGCTTCATTCTGGAACGCATTCTAAAAAATAACTTGTCCACACAAGTCTTTAGTGTAGTGCGACTTTAGTCCACTTTCAGAGTTAGAAAGGTTACAAGTCACCACGAGGTTGGAGATGGGTCAGCTAAGCCAACTTTCCATTGTTCAGAGGGCAGAAGAACAAACCAACCATGTCCAGACCTGCGACTAAGAGAATAACAACCTGGAAAATTCGTACAGCTTGGCGCAAAACAATCACCACAATACCAGCAGATTTATTGCCCATGCACACCACGTGACATATCAGAAGATACAGACCAATTGCTGTGTACTGCTGCCCCACCCTGCATCACCTACTCGCACTTAGGATCCAAAAGCATCATCTGAACTGCTGGTGGACCTAAAACAATTTTGCAGAGCAAAGGCTCTGTAAGAACTTTCTCTTGTAAGAGCCGCAACTACAGAAGCAAGTAGGCATCTAGCTAATGGCTTCAATAAAACAAACTTTGGCTAGATCCATGTTGCCGTGCAGTTTGCAGGCACTAAGCAGAGAATGCCAATGGGAAATACTAGGCTCCACAGTCGCTTGGAGGAAGTTAACAGCCTCCTTAAAACATCCTGCACGACCAAGAAGATCAATCACACAGTTGTGATGCATAATATCAGGCATTACATGATGCCTCTCTTGCATATACCTAAAATACCAACATCCTTCCTCCACTAGGCCTACATGGCTGCATGTCATAAGAATACCAAGAAATGCTACCTTATCTGGTTGAATACCACTTTGTTCCATATCCTCCACAAATTGCATTGCCAATATAACATCATTGTGCTGAGCATATCCAGCAACCATAGCATTCCAGGAAACCATATTCCTGCAAGACATTTTGTTGAATATCTCCCTTGCTGCCCCCATATTTCCACACTTTGCATACATATCAATCATTGTATTCTCCAGAAATACATCAGAATGAATCCCACTCTTCATTAACTGCTCATGCATAAAAATCCCATAATCCACGCTCCCGATGATGCCGCACACTTTCAACATGCCTAAGAATATGATATTGTCTGGCTTTACATCCCTCGTTCCCATTTTCCTGAAACATTCTAAGGCAAGAGGAGCTTTGTCAAAGTGCACAAATCCAGCAATCAATATGCCCCATGATACAACATCTTGGTATTGCAATCTCTCGAAAACCTCACATGCATCTTCCAAACACCCGCACTTGACATACATGTCCATCACAGTATTTCCCAAAACGTTGTCAAACTGCAACCCAGTTCGTAGTATCTGGTTATGGACAAACTTACCCTGCCCTATAGCTCCAATGGAGCCACATGCTTTCAAACCACTAAGAAATGCGACTTTATCTGGCTCTATACCTTCTTCCTGCATCTGCTTAAAATAGTGAAGAGCTAGAAAGCATCTACCATGTTGGACATATCCGGCAATCATTGCTCCCCATGAGACAACATCCTGCCTTGCCAAAGTTTCAAAAACCTCGCATGCCTCTTCCAAACTGCAGCATTTGACGTACATATCAATCAGAGCACTTCCCACGACAGCATCAGAATGAAGTGCATATCCAATGACTTCATTATGGATGAACCTGCCTTGCTCTATGGCTCCTATGCTGCCACATGCCTTCAGGATAAAAAGCAACGTGACTTTATTTGGATTCGTCCCCTCGTGTTTCATATTATCAAAGCAATCTAAGGCGAGGAAGCTGTCACCATGTTCAACACATCCTCCAATCATTACATTCCAAAGTACAACGTCTGCATTAGAGAATTTGTTAAACACTCCAAATGCCTCTTCTAGGCTTTCACACTTGACATACATGTCAACAAGGCCACTTCCCAGCACAAGATCAAAATGCTGCCTATATTGGATAAGCTGCTGATGAGTTTGCCTGCCGTATTCTAGACATTTTGTTTTAATACAGGTTTTCAAAAGACATAAATACGTGATCTTGTTTGGTTTTATGCCCCTTTTGTGCATTTCGTTATAACATTGAAAAGATAAAAAACATTCTCCATATTGAGTATATCCACTGATCATTGTATTCCAATATATTACTTCGGCTTGATTGAAAGACGGTCCTCCATACTCTACAGTTTCTGAAAGCCCGGTGTTTTGGGACATAAAGCATGACTTCTGCAATTTCTCAAATACCCTTTTCGCCTCCTCCAAACTTCCGCATTGGATATACATTGAAAGTATGGCTGATCCAAGGAATGGATCAAACTGAAGACCACTTTCGACAATTTGACCATGGATGATCCTGCCCTGTTCAAGCTCCAATGTCATTGTGCATGCTTTAATAACTGCAAGATAAACAAATACATTGCAATGTATACCTGACTTTCCCATCCTGTGGTACAGACCTAGAGCAGTGCGGCTCTCTTCAAAGTTCACATGAGCTGAAATGATAGAGTACCATGTATAGATGGTTGGGTCCATGGTACACTGAAATATTCTGTTTGCCTCAAACGAACTCCCCATGGAAGTGAACAGTCGAATGAGGTGGTCACTAAAGAAAGCTACTGAATCTAGTTGACTATGTACCATAAGAAGATGCAGACGCACAGCACAATTTAAATCTTTTATTTTAGTGCATTGTTGCAGAAACGAGTATGCATAGCTTGTGCATAAGCAGAGGTTTCGTTGCTCCATAACGGATAATACTACATCCAGTTGACACTTCTCACAGAGCGTTCTCAGTTGTTTTAAAAACCTGGTTTGCCACAACATTCATTTACAATGCAATTTTCCATATGGGAATATAAACTATTGTAGAATACCTGGGGTTCTTTCGGGAAAGCTCTTCGAATGGTATACATGATGAAGAAGTTTTCGCTGGTATACTAACGCCTCCTGGCACCGGCGCCAAAGCCATTCAGTCGGAAAAACTCCTAGGATAAAGTACTACAGACTCGCTTAATAATAATAATAATATATTAACGTCCTCTGGAGCCCGAGGGCTATGGGACAAGGAAAATACATATCTAGTACACTCAATGAAGTAGTGGAGTCTCTAATCATGTAGAGATATATCTCTAGCCATGTTCAACATTATTCAAAAGCTCTCTAAGAAAGTTTCCCAAGTGAGGGAGTGAGGGAGTGTGTTGAAACAACTCATTCATGGGTAGCTTCCAGTCAATCATAGAATATTTGGCGCGAAGTGTGTCATGTCTATGACAGTAATATATAGCATGTTTCTCCGCTTTCTATGTCCTCCCGACAAGCACAAATCCTCCTCCTCTCTCCTCAAGTTTCAACCATCTCCCTTTTTCAATCATTAAGCAATGAGAACCCATGCGAAAAGCGTGCAATCGCCCGATTTGTTCTGAAACATGCCGGAAGGCACAAATACTACCAGATGGCATGGCTATGCTCGATTAAAATCTCTAATATAGTATTGAGCTTCTTTTTAGGAGGCCTCACAAGATGCAAGAAAGGCTTGGGCCTTAAATTTGCTTGTAAAGGGTATCATATCTAGTCCCCACCGAGAACCAAATATGTACATCCTTGAACCAACAATTATGCCCATCCGCTTTGAGTGTCAAGTCGAATTAAGGAGTCGCCCCTTGCATGTCGTTTTCGATCAAGATATCTAAGAGTATTGCACATGGAATGTACTTCTAAAGGATATGATCCACAATCGTAGCGGCAATTCATAAGGAACGAAATTTTCACTTTAAGCCATATGCAACCTGTGTCTTCCGAATTGCTTCAATTTCTTGCCACTTAGAGCGGCAAAGTGATGGGCCCCAGATTTCACTGGCATACAGGATTACTGGCATGACTAATGTTTCAAAAAGTCTCTTCCGAAGCGGCCAGTAAGTGATGTGAGAGTGACGGCACATGTTTGCCATAGCGTAAAATGCTTTCAAAGCTGCAGCAATTCTGAGATCAACACCCTTTGTCCAGGGTCTACGTCCTGTAAATATTTCATGGCCTAAATATTTATAGGATTGGGCATGTTCTATTGTGTTCCCCTGGTACATTGCCCAATTTGTGGGAGTGTGTTCTTAATAGCGGTTTAAGATTATAATTGTTTATTATTTGTTCTAGTGGTGGTGGTCTAGTGGTAAGGCCTTGAGTGTTGGGCATCCTCATCAAGGTTCAAAAGCCACTAGCTACCATCGGGTGAGAGATGTGGTTGTAAGTCCTACCGATCATGCTTTCAAACAAAAAAGAAAAACAAGGTGCTGCGCACGGAGGGTTACCCTCCATGGCCGGAGAGTGAAATGGCTTATGTTGTAGTTGTAGACAATAGAGTATTTGAATCGAAATTGCTATTTTAAGACATTGACATTTTGTGAAGGTGATGGTACGCATTTGCATTAGTAAATTCCGCTTAGGTGTTGAGTTGTTGTTGTAGTAGGATGTAGTTGGACATATGGAGTTTGGGATTTGAGCGCAAGGTATTGGTGTTTGGTGCTTGGTATGGAACTAGGATGGCAGAAGCATAAGGAGAAGTGTAATAAAGGAGAGAATGGATGTGCATGTTTTGTGAAGCGGCTTAAATCGTAGTTGAAAGTTATGTTTTGACATTTTTTTGAAGTTGGTACTTTTAGACAATAGAGTACTTGAAACCATGAGTTTATTAATAGGATGATATACATTGGAGTACTTGATAGTTGATAACATACGAAACAATTTATGAAGAATCGAAATAGAGGAACAAGAGACTGGCGGTGGGTGTGTAACAATACATGGAATACATGGAAGTTCGAAGCCAAGTAAAGTTGTTTAAAAATATGAAGGGATGTCTTTTGTTGTTGTCACGGAGGGCTTAGATTCTTTTGTATATTTTGCTTCTCTTGCATACTTTGCATGGATTGACTTAAAGCTCTGTATAGAATGCAAGTTTATACTAATATGCCATAAAATAAGAACACTGTCAAATTCATGGCGTAATGAATCTAAAATTCGTGATGCAAGATTTGGTGAAAGTTTGCTTAGATTCTCTTGCAAATTTTGCTTAGCTTTTGCTTGTATCTATTGCACGCTTGTATGTTTATATGGATTGATCTAAGAGAGGAATTCTTAAACAAAATAGAATGTATCCTTGCACTAGTGTAAGTTTTGAATATAAATTTAAGCATTTTAATTGCTTTGTTATAATAGCAAATTTAGATACATGATTTATATATTGACTGTCGACAATGGTGTATCAACGCTGGCAAAAGGAGGATGATCCGTTACTGTTGCAATTTTGGGACATGGAGGAAAACAAGATGTTATCAGCGCAAAGAAGAGCAGTTGCATTCTTGGAAGAACATAGGCATATTCAAGTCTGCCCTGACACTGTAATAAAGCATGCAAAAAGATTGATGAGTTCAAAACAAAGTCAGCTGGTGTTTGGGCTAGACGTGCACACTAACCCATCAACAGTAGTGAGTAGCATGTTGTCTACCACACAAGAGGAAGCAGAAACAGAGCAGCATATAAGGGTAGATGCAGCCACTTCATCTGGTGTAGATGACATAGTAGCAGTCCCAGAAATCAGAATCGAACTACACCGCACAGGAACAGACAGTGGTACGCATCTGTATGCAACTGGCATGCAGTATCAGGCATGTTCGCTAATGGAACTTGGGCAACTACATCCATTGGCGCAATGCGCAAGAGATGAGCAGGCCGGGCTACAGGCGCCATCTCGAAAGCGTCGTTGGACAAATGAGCAGGATACGTTGCTGACGATGTTTATGGAACGTCAGGGCACTGTTGTTCAGCCCGCTGCAAAATACGCCCGTCTATTTATGAATGAGAATGCAAACATTGATATGTCCTATTCAAACGTACGCAAGAGAGTGAATAGCATACTTGATATGAGGCGTGCTTTAGAGCAGGAAGATAGCAATGTACAGCAGATTGAGGAAGAAGTTTACCTCGTAGATGGAAGCACTAAAAGCGATGGAGAGAATGGTCCAGCAAGTACATCGGGAGATGACAAAAACGAAAATGATGAACTAGATGATGATGCAGATACTGTAAAGATGGAAGCAGAGGAGTGCTTTAAAAAGTACAGTGCAGACATACCCATATTTCCATGTGCCAAGTGTAACATGCTTTGGTTCTCTAGCCAAATGACGTGCTCGACAACACATTGGAAGAATAGGCACAACTTGGTCAACGGTATCAGCTACTCCGCAGGGAACAATGTATGTAAGCGATGCCAAAGAAGCTCAAGGTTTGAGAGTCCCGAGCGCATACGAATGAATACAGTACCAGAATCTGTGAGGTCGCTTACAGACTTGGAAGAGAGATTGGTATCGGTGAGGATACCCTTTGCGAGAATAGCGTTATCAGACCAATGGGTTGGGCAAAACAAGTTGCACGGTTCTGTTATTCATGTTGCATCTAATGTTGAAGCAACGCATGTCATATTGCCCAGGCTCAGCGATGACCATGCATCAATTAGGTTGCAACTGAAAAGGAGAATGGCAGACGTATGCCCATACATGGAAGGACCAGTGAATCCAACTCTCGTGATGCAAGCCATGCACTACCTTCATAAGCAACCGCTGTATGTGGAAGCAGGCATCAAGATGAACGAAGAATGGGCTACACAGTTTAATGATCAATGTACAGTCCTCGAGCTGGATGGCGCAGGGCCTAATAGGAATGATCATGATCCAGCGCATGTGGGACAGACTCTATTGTGGAATATGCAGCCTGAGATCATCCAGGATTTTGACGACAACATTCTCGTCGTTGCACCAGGGGAGGGTTCAGACCCGATGGGATTTTATGTCGTCCCGAATTGCGAGGAGATGTGCTTTCCTCGCCTATTTGGGGGTATACAACGTGATGCAGCTATCTATCGGGACTTCACATACAAAGAGATATGCCAGTGGGAATTGCAAAATGTAGATCGGAGGTTTGCAAAGGATCAAACGAACATGTTTCTAAAGTTTGTAAAGATGAGATCCACTTCGTCGCGTAGCTCGCAAATTTTCGAATAAGACGAGGGAAGCATAATGACTTGAACCTATTCGCTGCACCAAGCGTGACAAAACCGCAGACCGGAGCTTGTGCAAAGATAACACCGCTACCATGACTTGAAATCGCTATGCGTGCATCACCCGACAAGCTAGATGCGGTTAAGAAGGATGCACTTGCCATGATCGCAGCTTTGGGCGTAAATTCCATTTTGGGCGACTTTTAGCATGGCAGAGTCCAATTGGCCAGACCTGCTTGATGCACTTAAGCACCTTAACCCTGATACGATGGCCAGAGCAAATTCAGAAGGTTGGAATGACAAGAAAGTTGCACTAGAACTCACGAGAGCGGCACCCAAAGGCGACGCGTACGAGATACTATGTGAACAGGGTGATGGGGCTGAAGAAGGTACTGCAAAAGCCGAATGATATGATTGGCAAGGTTACTGATTTCGTATGTATTACCCAGTTCCAGCATAGAGGAAGCCCACATGACCACATGCTGCTATGGATTGAAGGTGCCCCACAATATCCAAATGCAATGTATGATAGCATCATATCTTTCGTTGATAAGCTGATTACAACGGACATCGAGTTGCTTCCAGAAGAACTGCGTCCAATGCAAATACACACCCGCACATGCAAAAAGAAGCGGGGCATCGACTGCAGGTTCCATGTGCCACACTTTCCCGTTAGAAGCACATGTATCTTAGAACCGGAAGAGCACTCCCCTGAAGAAGGTAAGGCCTTGAAAGAAAATAAGGAGAAAATAAAAGCTTGGCTCAAGAAACATTGGAAGGACAAAACTAAGGCAATGGATGATTTGTTGCAAGACGTACGCCTCGATGAACATCATTACAAGAAGGTACTCGCATATGGAATCCAAAGGCCGAAGCTTTTCTTGAAGAGGAAGGTGAGTGATTGCAAGACAACTGCCTTTAATCCTCGCATCGCGACATTGTGGAGAGCCAACACAGATTTTCAGTATATCTTTAATGCCTATGTTTGTTGCCACGCATCGCCTCTATCTTACATAACGCGACGCCAGAGACGAGCATGTCCGCATCCTTGGAAAAGATTATAGATTCTTGCAACAAGAATAACCAGCATGTCGTTGAGAGGATACGACAATTAGGCAACGCAATCATACGTTCGCAGGAGGTTTCGATCTCCGAGGCCACAATGCTTCTCCTCAAGATGCCCTTGCATACCTAAGATGCTAACCAGAATTTTCATTGATACTGAACATGCCGCCGAAATAGGTCCAGGGTGTTGAAGATTAAAAAAGAGCTTGCAAAGCTTGATCCTAATAGCACGATATCCTCGCCCCCAACATTATCGACAAGTATAAGTGGCGAATCCATGAGCTTCGAACACATTAGCTCTCATGAAAGCAGCCATGTTATACAAGGATGAGCATGGGCAATTTGTGAATAAAATGAGGAGGGACAGATCAGGCAATCCGAAAGCGGCTGTAGTTAGGTATGTGAAGTTCAACGAGGATAAAGACATAGAAGATGGGCGTATGAACGGCTTCTGTTGCATGTGCACTTCAGGACGGCACATGATCTTCTGGACGGGCACTCGAGCTACTATAGTGCATACATGGCGAAGCAAGAAGAAATCGAAGCAGCTCATACAATGCTAACATTCCAGCACACCGGGGATTTGGATAGTTGGGGTGACATAGAGAGGATAGCCGACGAGATCGGTCACCATAGAACACGACGATCGAATGAAGCTGAGGAAGCGGAAGGCGAGGATGAGTTTGATGTAGGCGCAGACCTTCCATATTACACTGTACACCGGTCTCCTCAAGAGGTACATGATGCAGAATTGATTCCATCATTTATTAGAAACTCACCCCTTTCTGCCCATTGCAGGTGCAGAGGACGATGGTACCGAATAAACAAATCATGCCCAATGAGATGTACTACACAATGGTGCAGACGCTAAGGAAGGGTCAACGGTTACTCTACGACGATATCATGTACAAAAAGATACATAACCCAACCCACAGGTACAACCTGTTTCTTACGGGCGGTGCGGGTGTGGGTAAGTCGCGTTTGCTACAGTGCCTCATTGAGGGACAAAAGCGGCTTTTTCAACAAGATCTCCCCGATGCATTGAACAGGCCATCGGTTTTCATAGCTGCGTACACAGGCAGGGCAGCAGATAATGTTTGGGGGATCACGCTGCACTCGGCATTTGGTATAAGACCGACAGCGGCGTTTGGGAATAAGATGACGATGCCCACGTCTGCGACGCTACAAACGGGAAGGAATGCCTACGAGGCGGTGAGACTGCTGGTCATAGACGAGATCTCAATGGTCGGGCTTCGCCTTCTCTTCCATGTCGATGCATTATGCAACAAGTAAGTTATATCCCAGCTGACCTGCTGCCCGTAAGCCTACACGAGAAACAGGCATGTGTGACTAACTCATTTGCGTGATTCGGTTTCAGGTACAAGGCCACTGCGACGCCCATACCGTTTGGGGGCATGTCAGTGATTGCAGCTGGGGACTTTTACCAATTGAAGCCAATGTTTGACAAGTGGAATTTTTGCGACCCGGATGTTGACGACGCCGAACGACTAGGCTTCGTCCAGTTTCCAGACCTGTACCACTCATGGAAATCGAATTTCAGGTACTATGAGCTGACCGAGATCGTGAGGCAAGGAGACGACCTTCCCTTTGCACATGCGTTGTCCCATATGAGGATATCAGAGCAAACGGTAGATGATTTGCACCTCGTGAATTCCACCTGCATCCGGCCAACACCTAGCGATCCGCGTCTTCCGCATGTCTTCCATAAGAACAAAGACAAGGACGAGCACAATGACAAAGTGTACGCCAAAATAACAGAGCAAGGCATCCTCATCCAGTCTATAGACACGCACGAGGATGGCTGTCCGAGAAACATCAGCCTACCCACAGACTCTCGAAAGACGTACGGGTTGAGAGACAAGCTAGAGTTGAAATGGACTATGCTCGTTGAGCTGACGAGCAACATTGACTTATCTGATGGGCTTGTCAATGGTGCCGATGGTATCCTACAGCCGCACACGGGCGTGGGCGAGACAGAGGCACTCTGGATATTATTCATGAAGCCCGCAACAGGAAGAAACTGTCGAGATAGGCTGAAACACCTCTACGCCCAAGGGATCGAGCCAACATGGACGCCAATCCAAAAGTTGACGAAGCTATGCCAGGCAGGCAAAAACGAGAGGCACAAGATCATGAGACGCCAGTTCCCCGTCCAACCAGCTGCTGCTAGGACAGTACACAGGTCACAGGGTAGCACAGTAGAACAACTATGCTTCAACCCCAGAGGCATGCACATGCACGGAATGGCATATACGGCTATCTCACGAGTGAAGACAATGGCAGGACTGTTCTTGAAGCACCCGCTAACAAACCAAAACTTCACTGTTGACAACAGAGTTACAGAAGAGATTCAAAGAATGCAAAGAGAGATGCCGTGGTCGATGACTATGCCCAATCTCACCGACAAACGGCCACCGACACTCGTTGCAACAACGCTGAACACGCTAACGGCAACAAAGTACATCGACCACATACTAGCAGATTCACAGCTGATGTCATCAGACATCCTCTGTCTTCAAGAGACGAGAACGGATGACGCATCCATCTTCGAGACAACTAAGTATAAGTGCCTGCTCAACAGCAACGCGTGCGGAACAGCCACACTTTACGACATCGACAGGCTCGAGCTTCTCAACCACCAACTCGTTACGGAGCTCTCTGTGACAGCCATCCTTGCCACGTTTCGAGATCGCACCACGGGAACCATGCTACACATGGCAAATATATATAGGCACCACGGCGGGAGCATGCAGCAATTCCTTGACAATATTAGAGCGATTGCTGAGAGTTCAACATCGCAATCCATGCCTGGAGCCAATGCTGCTAGGACTGTCCTCATGGGAGATTTCAACATAGATGCCCTGCGACAAAACAACATCATCGCGGCGTTACAGGCCACGATGCCCGGCCATGTCCAACAAGTGAATGCCGCCACGCGCTCCGCGGCACTGCTTGACCACATCTGGACAAACTTCAAGCCTGCCTTTTGCGACATCGGCCATTGCTACTGGAGCGACCATAGACGAGCATATATAGTGTTCACTTGAAGGTGGCAATGTGTGGAGGAATTTAGTGTCCTTTTGCAAATTTAGCTGCTTTTAATATAACCAAATCTTTATCATTTAAGTTACGTATTGGATTTGTCTTTGAATTTGATAATGTTATAACTTAACTAAGAGTTGGGGCGTGAGATTTCGAAGGTTTCTTCTCTAATTTGGTTTTGGGTTTTGCTTGCTAGAGTTGCATGTGCTCGTGAATTTGAATGTTAGGTATTTCGTGACATAGTCATGCAGTGCTTTGGTTTGGTTTGGTTGCAGTGGTTTGGTTTTGAGCATGTTTTAAGAAATGACACTGTAAAGTACCAGAATTATGACACTAACCTGGACTTCTTGAAGCTGAAAGTTTATGTGAACAGCTCCTAGAAAATTTGATTGAGAGATTGGGTGATGTATAGACGAACCTGTAAAGAATAATATGTGGAGAGTCATTTTTATTGCATAGGGCAGCAAGGGAGAGCAAATACAAAATAAGGACAGCCCATACTTGATACTTCTCCAACGAAACTATGCACCTTAGATAACTTGGTTTACAAGCCATAGCATCGAGAAAAAGGCTATTCTAAATAGCCAACCAGATAATATTAACCAAAGAAAGATTGGACTCTGAAAAATCAATAGATGAGAATCAGTAACCATCATAGACATCTTTTCACGTAATAAAAATGTAAGAAATAATTTAAATTGCTAAAGCACATAAAGCAGAAAAAACAGCATAAGAAAGAAGACAACATATTAAAAGCCTAAATAAGCAGAATTGTCAATTTTCCTAACCAAATATAAAATTTATGCACCGGAAAGATGCATGTATATTATTTTTGTGCTATAAAACCAAGGTGAGCTAATAAACAGAACTCAAAATCTTTGCAGTCCCTTTGTTCAGCTTTGCCAAATTACTGGCAGAACAAATAACCGACGAGCAGATCTATTGACAGACATTATAATGCAATGGCCTTCAACAAACAGAGCGTAGAGTCCATCTGGAGGCGTTCGTTACATGACAATACCATTGTCAGGTGCAGCTAAGTAGTTTAGGGTGACGATGGATGATTCAGCACGTGGTCTTTTTGTTTGCAAACGTAGGACTATGTTTTTGCAAAGTTTAAGGAGGTCCATCTTCCTGCCTTGAAAATCTTATCTAGTTCAAACAATTTTCCATATTGGATAATCTTAGAAATATTGCAAGATCTAGCCAGAAAGAAATGCACGAGACCAAACAGGATATCTAAAAGGTGAAGGTTTGACAACAAATCCAGTAGCCAAATTTGTATAGCGGCAGTCATCTGGCTGGAAGTGATCTAAAACAGAAGTCCAACACCAGATATGTGACTCATTTAACATTGTTGTACATACTTGCAAAACGTTCCTACCACTTATCTTCAGTAGACTTTTAATGTGATGACACTAAACTAAACCATGTCAAATTTAAGATATAGACTTCGTTTTTGTAAGCAACGTACCAGCCGAAGAGATTGCTTATGGATCCGTTGCAAGGCATGTGTCCATCTTCGTAGAACCTCAGCAACATCTAACTGCGTTGATCATTTAGTTGATCGATCATCTCCACAACTACGAGAATCTTCATTAGCATAGCCTTCGCATGAGCTTTCCATAAGCTCAGGCCTCTCCTTCAGATATACTTGCTGGACGCCATCATCATCAATTCTCTGTCTACTTGTATCCTCGGACAATGATGAGGAAAGCCCCCCAATTGTTGTAGTAGAACTTCGATCAATGGCAGCACGCAATGCAACTCCATCAATACGATACCTACAATGCTAATTGTAATTGTTAACTCTCCTGCATCGAGTCATGAATGGCTGAATATTTAGATTTTTTACCTATGCTCCCGATGTGCAATCAGATCTTCTATCGTCCCAGATGATACCCCTTGACTGCCTTCAAATTCTTTAGCCTTTTATACAATGACTTAGCCTCTGCTACTCTTTCCAGCTTATCATTAAGCATGACAAGCAACTTCAATGTCAACATAACCTTCTTATGATTGGGACCTAACTCTGCTTCCTGTATCTTCAGGACTCTACACATCAACTTTTCTGATTCATCATCTAGTACCAATGAATGCAAAATTGCAGCTAAGCAATTGCATGCAGTTCCTGCAAATGACTTAGCAGCTTCTACTGCAGGATCAGCTTGTGAACAATCGCCACTGTCTGACAGAATCTTCATACCTCTCTGAAACAGCTCAATGGTAGCGTCAAAATCACCTAGAAACAAATATTAAGTGAATCTCACATTGACAAATCCAATTCTTGACTCATGCATGTATGACGACCAAAAGGAGAAACCCTACATGTGACATGCATCCATGTAAAAGATGCCAACTATTATACCATTCTCCCTCAGGCTATATTTAACATAGATGAGGGCAGCAAAATTAGCAGACTCAATTTTCTGTACCCAAGCTGCTAGCGATATTGGCATGCTTGAATAATGCAACTGCAATACAGAAAGAATCAGCTGCGATAGTAGGATTTTACTCTGCTTATTACCTTCTGTATGTTTAATTCGTGCAAGAGCATAGATAATAAAACCATATCTACAATCTAAAGCTCCATATAACCTTTCAATAAGGCTTCGGCCCCTGCAAGAAAGGTGAAGCTTAATAAAAATACTTCGCTCACGAAATTAATTTAGAGTACAATATATAACCATAATGGAAGATTATTTTTTGCTATAAGGATCAGATGTAGATTTCCACACTTTATAGTGGCATGGGAAAGGAAGATAGCTTGGCAAGCACTAAGTCTGCATCTATGTACCGCGGGAGAGGAGATTGCTAAATTATTTGCATTGACTGTATGTCTTAGACAAGCCAAAATACTCTTATCCACAAGCCAATGCCTGCATGATCTGACTTGCTAGCATTACTTGCTATGTGTAAAGGGTTTTAAATTTTGCACTTTTTGCATCTCATTTTTCATTTCCTTTCTGTTTGCACGATATTGTAGAACAAAAGCCAAGGCTGTGGAGAATCTGCACCTGCCTCTGCTACAATAACATGTAAGCTGCTTATACCTGAATAATTTCTCCATTAGAGTTGATTATTAGAGTTTCTCTATTATTATACCTGAATAAGTATTCTTCATTCTCTAGTCTGTTCTTGGCATTGGCTTCACAACAGACACAGACACAGGGCTATGCTTCTCCAATACTTTCTCCAATACTCTCTCCAATGGCAATAACTCTCTTGTACGTTATATTGACTTCGCTACGTACGGTTATATTGACTCTGCTATGCACATCTAAATCCAGCAGCCCTAGCAGAATGTCTATCATCTCATCTCTTGAAACGCAAATGCCAACTGCTAAAAGTCCCCTAGCAACATGAACTTACAGGCATTTCTAGTGAGATCTCCAAAGGAGTAAAATGGTATCACTTCACATTTCGCTCTAGCTGCTAGACAAGGATCTTAGTTTCAACATCTCTATCTTTTATTTTGATCTATGTCTTTAGATGACATTTTATTATATTAGTTGTTTATGAATCGCATTTGTATTGAATGGTCCTCAGATATCCAAACCGTCTCCCAAGATGTTCTCCTCGAATCCATCCGACAAAGAAATAATGAACTCAATTTGCATTCTCTCAACTGTCACAAGTGAATAGATTTATGCATCGTTCCCATCTTTTGTAATGACAACAAAGCACCTCAAGTAGGGTATAAGTAGTTGGCACCACTCTTCCCCACGGCACAGGTTGCAGGTCGTTTCACCAATTCTCTGCCATCAGTGACAGAATTTCAAAGACGGGTCAGCTTACCAATTATAATTCTTACTGACAGATGCTTTCCTTGGTGACATTGCTAACCTCCTTTTGTGCAAATCAAAGCACCTTCGATAGGGTATAAGTTGGCAGCACATTAGGTTGCTTGCTGGTGCTTTCACTAATTCTCTGGCATGCCATTGGGTACAGCATTTCATAGACAAGATTGAATTCATCAGAAGTAACTATTTCAGTGGGACAGTTCATGGTGTCTTCTGACCAGTTGGAAATCGAGGTTGGAAGGGCTAAGCATGTTAATTGGGGACAACACCGTTGCTCAGCTTCAGCCACTTTGTTTTCCACTTTGTTTTGGCAATAACTCTCTTGTACGTTATATTGACTTCGCTACGTACGGTTATATTGACTCTGCTATGCACATCTAAATCCAGCAGCCCTAGCAGAATGTCTATCATCTCATCTCTTGAAACGCAAATGCCAACTGCTAAAAGTCCCCTAGCAACATGAACTTACAGGCATTTCTAGTGAGATCTTCAAGGCCCTTTGATTCTTCCAGGATATCTAGGAGATGATAATATATCTGAACGCTTTTGGTTACGTTTTCCAGTTGAGTATGCACCCTGGCAAGGCCCAGCAGCAGTTTAGCTAGATAAGGACTGTCTTTACCTGTTCAAAAACAATTCTATAAATGCATTGCTTTAGAGTACTATTTGGGAGCAGAACAAAAATTATGAGGATGAAGAATGCCCTTGAATAATGTGGTTATATTAGAGACCATGCAAGGGGTTTCCATAAAAGCTTTCCGAAATTTAGGTGGGCAAGAGTATGCTCTTACATATGCTAGATGCTCCAACTTAGCACCCATACGAAGATGCTAGATGCTCCAACTTAGCACCCATACGAAGATGAAGGACAAAGGTTACATAAGTTAAAATCTGTCGAGAAAAAGGATCGAGCAAATATTCTGCTCAGACTAATTACATACCTGCTGACTATCCAGACGATAAGAGCTGCCAATAAGAGCTGCTTCCATATCGCTTTCTCGATCTCTGATGGCCGATCCCTGCCTTGCCAGTTACTCGGTTACAAGGAGTCGTGGAGTTCTTTACATCTGACCGAGAGTTTACAGGAAATAGGAAGTTTGGAGCAGTCACCAGGATATACCTAGGATATTCTAGCATATACCTAGGATATGCCAAAACCCCACATAAACAAGGGTTTGCCCCCTAGGGGCAACCCAAAAATTGCCATATTATATTATTCGAAACAGTAGTTTTTGCCATGTGAGAGGAGCTTAATTGATTGTTGCTATTATTCAAAACAATAGTTTTTTAGTTTTTGCCATGTGAGAGGAGCTTAATTGATTGTTGCTATTCTGGGTGTTGTTTTTTATTTTTGCTATTCCGGGTGTGAGGAGCTTAATTGATTGTTGCTATTCTCGGTGTTGTTTTTTATTTTTGCTATTCTGGGTGTTGTTTTTTGTTCTTGTATGGCATGTGCATGACAAGTTTTTCAGAGATCTAGATTTGGCAAGTTTTGTGCGACAGATATCTTGAAGGAATCGGATGTGCAAGCCATGCATGTATTTTTCTTGTGCAAGCCATGCACGTATTTTTCTTGGACCTTGGCTGTCACGAAGGCATGAATCGGATGAAGCGAGGTTTCTGGCCATGGCTTGATGGCAGGCTTAATGCTCTGGTCTTTTTGTTAATTTGCGGGATGAGTTCAGAACAGGAAGGCGAGTTTCTTTGCCAGGAAGATTCCCGGGCTCTGGTGAGGCCATCCTGACTTAGAGGTTCAAATCCCCGACCCTGATATTTTTGGTTCTTGCTATTCCTGAGGTCCAGATTTGGCAAATTTTGTGCGGCAGACAACTTGAAGGAATCGTATGTGCAAGCCATGCATGTATTTTTCTTGTGCAAACCATGCATGTATTTTTCTTGGACCTTGGCTGCCACGAAGGCATGAATCGGATGAAGCAGGGTTTCTGGCCATGGCTTGACAGCAGACTTAATGCTCTGAGAAAGATGATGCGTGTCCCACATGGATGATCCTTTGAGACGATGGCTAGGGTTTCCGCCTTCTAGGGCGGCGGCGGCCGCCGCCGCCCGATGTACTGAGAACGCCATATAGTGATTCGAAGCTGGAAGAGCAGCAATCTGGCTGCTATGGTCTTGGCAAATCTGTGGCGATTCTCAGGCCCTTCGGTCCTAGTCTAGGTGGAGCAAATATTGAGGGTTTCTTCCCCAAGAGTATGGCCGCTGCTCTTGCCTTTTTCCCGACTGCACGAGCTCGTGACTGGGTAAGAAATGGTTTCTGTGTTCTTGCCATTTGGTTGACGTCTTGATCAGCTTAGCTTAGCATGGTCTTAGATCTTTCTGCAGCTAAGAGCCGAGATGTTCTAGTTTGTTTGATGGGTCTTATCCATTGGCTAATGCTAAGGCACAGAAATAGTACCTAGGCAATAGTACCTAGGCTAGGTTTTTCAGATCAGACTAGCTCGTAGTCTTGCTCTTGGGAAAGTCTTTGTGTTGCACTCAATGCAACTTGAAGACCGCACCCATTGCGGTAATGTCTGTCTGCACTCATTGCAGCACATGGCTTTAGCAGTGCCTGCACTCATTGCAGAAGATGTACTGATTTTGGCAGTCTTAGACATGGAGCAGTTCATCTTATGTGTTGCTAGCCATAGTACTATTTGTGAGCCAAAGATTCGTTCCCCTCTTCCGTCCCAGCTGGAAAAATGGAGGTGTGGTGTGAAAGAAATTTGATCATGTAATATTCTATAAGTTGGACTTGAAAATGTGATTATGCATGCATTGGATTCATACTGATTGTAGAAGTCTTGATCCATGAGATCAAAGGGGAGACTGGAATACATTGACCTAAGAGAATGTTGATGGACAACAATTGCATGGCCAGACCCTAGCAGAGTTTGTCGAGTATTAACCTATTAACCTATGGTTTGGAGTTAGTGCCGAGAGGCAATGGTTAAAGGTTAAACTTAGTGGTTAAAGGTTGAAATTGACCATATTAAGTATGAAGATATGAAATAAGAAACTAGCTGATATATCTCGGCATTGGGAGCTCGGTACGGCTGATCGGCCGGACCCAAAGATAAAACAAAAAGATGTATTATGTTGCCGTCATTGATCCTGGTGCATTGCAGGGTATTTCGGATCAATTGGATCACGCTTGGGCTGTCGGAATTCATAGTCAAATGAGCTACAATGTTAATAGTCAATAATGGTGAACAGTGATATTTGCAATGGTTACGAAATCATATGAAGTTTGGAATTAGATCAAATAAAGTTGATATTTGCTAAGGGAAATAGCTTAAGCTTTAAACGTGTTTGTGTGATTGAAAAATAAATTTTGCTAGCAGGTTGTTGTCCCAGATCCTTCATTGGTATCAGAGCTATTGCAATAATATCTACAAGGTTTGGAGCTAATCTACTAACTTCCATTGAAGTGTTTAAAGGTGATGGTGGATTTCAGATATGGAAGCAAGGAATTAGACAGGTCCTAGAGGTTGAAAATCTGTGGTATCTCATAGGTGGTAAAAGTACCAGAAGATCTTCTGCAGCAGTGAGATCAAGGAATTCTATTGCAGGGGAGACTAGTGAGGAGTCAGTTGAAGGAGGAGGCAATAATCCCCCTGGAAACATGAGAAGTGCTGTAAGTTCAGAACATGATGATGAGTTTAAGATAATGGAAGCACAGGCCATTATAACCAGCAAGGTTGGAGCTGCCATAAAATTGAAATTAAGAGGCATGAGCCCGAAAGAAATGTGGGATTACATGGTGAGTCAGTATGAGGTAAAAACTTCATCACAAATTGATATGTTAGAGAAGCAGCTCAGAAAGTTGAAGCTATTTGAAAAGGATAGTATGACTGAATTTCTGGAAAAGTTTGATTCAATAATAGCAGACTTGGAGGGAGCTGGAGTAATTTTGAATGATCAATATCAAATCTTGTCTCTTGCAAGATCAGTCTCACACAATAACCAGCTAGCCACACTAATCAGAAATGTGGCAAGATCAAAGGAGCATGTCATACAAATGATAAGGACTGAATTCGAACAAAAGAGTGTTGTTTTTGAAGATGACACCACTGAAGTTTTGTATGCAGGCAAAGGAAAAGGAGGTGGAACATCAAGCAAGGAAAAACTCGGACCATGCTTTAGCTGCAACCAGTATGGGCATCTTAAATATGAATGTCCTAATGAAGGTAAAATCTTGAGGTGTTATAATTGTGATGGAAAAGGGCATGTGGCGCAAAGTGTCCAAGTCCCAAAGGGACTGTAGGCAGAGGTAGAGGCAGAGGGAGATCTGCAAGCACAAGAGGTAATTTTGGCAGGGGCAGACCTGCACAAAGGAGTAATCCATCTGTGAATGTACTTGCAAGTGAAGAAGAGGAGGTGGATGATACTACTGAGGTAAGAAATTAAGTTGCTTTGAATATTTCAAGTGATTTGCAAAGTAAAGATAACAAAATGTTAATCATAAATTCAGGAGCTGAGAAAAGCGTGACCTATAATCAAACAATGCTGAAGGAATGCAAAAAGAAGGAAGCTGGTCATGTACAACTGGGAGATGGAGCCATGCAAAAGATTGAAGACACTAGAATTCTTGAAATATTTGATTTAGATGGAAAGGCAGTAGAACTTAAGGATGTATTGTGTATTCCAGGCTTAGTGAGGAATTTAATATCAGTATGTCAACTTGTTGATTTGGGATACAGAGTTTTATTTGAGAAATTGGAATGTAAAGTGTTTTTGGGAAATAATATCAAGTTTGTTAGCAAAAGAGTGGGAAACTTATTTGGTCTTGATTGCAAGCATATTCCAAGTTTGAATATTGTTGAACTTCCATCTGTTAGAACTTGGCATAACAGGATGTGTCATACTAATTCAGCTAACATACAAATCTTGATCAAAAAAGGGTGGATAAAAGCAAATGCAGAAGACAACCAAAACTTAATATGTGCAGGCTGCATTCTTGGGAAGCAAACTAGATTGCCATTCAAAAGATCTCAAAAAAGAGCAAAGGGAATTTTGGAATTAGTTCACACGGATCTATGTGGTCCTATTAATGTAACCAGCATGGCAGGGCACAGATACTTCATGACATTTATTGATGATTTTAGTAGAAAAACAAAATGTTATTGTTTGAAAACCAAAGATCAGGCTTTGTTGCTGAAATGGAGCTCGAAACTGGGAGAAAAGTTAAGTGCATAAGGTCGGATAGAGGAGGTGAGTATCTGTCCTATGAGTTCAAGAGATTTTGTGCAAAGAAGGGAATTAAAAGACAATTGACATGTAGGTATTCTCCCCAACAAAATGGGGTAGCTGAAAGAAAAAACAGAACTCTGCTAAATGCTGTAAGATCCATGCTAAAATATTCAGGACTTCCTAATTATGTTTGGAATGAAGCCTTAGAAACTGTTGTGTATATTCAAAACATCTTGCCATCAATTAGTACTAAGGGAACTATACCAGAAATGTTATGGTCTGGGAAAATCCCAAGCTATGATCATCTGAAAGCCTATGGTTGTTTAACCTTTGCTCATGTTCCAGAACAGTTGAGAAAAAAGTTGGATGATAGGGCATATATCACATATTTGGTGGGATATGACACTTGCTCCAAAGGGTATAGATTATTTGATCCAGTTCATAGGAAAATAATTGTAAGCAGGGATGTAATCTTTGACGAGTTTCAGTTCTATAGAAAAATCAGAAATGTCAATGTGACAGATCAAGCTGAAAGTAAACAAGAAGAAAATATCAGAGAAATATCCATAACAGAGATAAAAGATGTGGAAAAATCAAAATATGATTCTGATGATGATGTCTTGGTTGAAGAAAATGAGAGAGATTCTGCTCAAAGCATATCAAAATGAGGATGAGACAACAAATAAACTAGAAGAAATTTCTGTTGTACCAAATGTGGCGGAAGAAGACAGCACACATCATGAGAAAAGTCTAAGGCTAAAACTAGAAGAACTGAAGTGCAAATATTAAGGGATGAGAACAAAATAGCTGCTGAATTGCATGGAAGAAATGAATTAGGTAGGAGCAGAAGGCTTCAGCCTCATGAAGGTGAAGTCGAGAACATATTTGATATATTAATACTGGAAAATGGTGATCTTCCAAAAAATTACAGTGAAGCTATTAATGGACGAGATTCTAAACAATGGCTTAAGGCTATGGAGGAAGAAATGCAGGCCTTTCAAAGAACTGGAACCTATGAATTAGTTGACAAACCAAAACATAAAAACATCATTGGAAGCAGATGGATTTTCAGAATTAAACTTGGGGCTGATGGGAAACCAACAAAATATAAAGCTAGATTGGTTGCACAGGGTTTTTCTCAGAAAAAGGGAAAGGATTTTGATGAAACTTTTTCTCCTCCGGTTAAGATAAACAGTCTGAGGATTTTGCTTGCCATAGCAAATTCTTGTAATCTAGAAGTTCATCATATGGACGTTAGTACTGCATTTTTAAATGCTGAGTTGGAAGAAGAGGTCTATTTGAGACAAGCACCAGGGTTTGAAGAAGGAAAAGAAAAGGTGTGGAAATTAAAAAGAGCAGTATATGGGCTAAAGCAGTCTCCAAGAGAATGGTACAAATGCATGAATAATTTTCTAAAACAGCAAGGCTTTGAAAAATTGAACTATGATGGAAATTTGTACAGGTTTAAAAATGGAGATGAATGGTGTATTATTGCTTTGTATGTTGATGACAACATTATGGTGGCGAAAGGAATGAAAACATTACTTCAATGCAAAGAAATTCTCAAGCAAAGGTTTCAGATGACTGATCTTGGTGAGCTTAAAAGGTTCTTGGGCATAGAAGTTTTCAGAGACAGGAAAAACAAACATTTGGCATTATCTCAACAAGTTCACATCCAGAACATGCTTGAAAGATTTGAAATGCAGAACTGTAACACAGCCAGCACACCTATTGTACCAGGTCACAAACTGTCATTATTATCAGGTCCACAAACTGTTGAAGAGCAAAGACAAATGGAGCAGGTACCATATAGATCTCTTATCGGTTGTTTGTCTTATGTAGCTAGTTGCACAAGGCCAGATGTTGCCTTTGCAGTAAACTTTCTTAGCAGATACAATCATAACCCTGGTCATGCTCACTGGGTAGCTGCAAAGAGAATCCTCAGATATTTGAAAGGTACAATGTTTTATGGCATTATGTATAATTCTAGTGATCTAAATTTAACAGCATATTGTGATGCTGATTGGGGTGGGGATCTAGATCAGAGAAAATCAACATCTGGCTATGTAACATTTTTAGCAGGAGCCCCAGTTGCTTGGAAGTCAAAGAAGCAGAGCAGCATTGCACTCTCTAGTGCAGAGGCAGAATATAATTCTGCATCATTGGCAGCAAAAGAAGTTCTGTGGGAAAGGAGGCTTATAGGTGAACTTGGATATGAGCAGCAAAGTCCAACTGCCATTTATTGTGACAGTAGCAGTTGTATAGCTATGTCAAAGAATCCTGTTATGCATGAGCGATCTAAACATATTGAAATGGAAGTTCATTTTATTAGAGATGGGGTTGAGAGAAATCTTGTACATCTGGTTTATATCAATACAAAACAGCAGATAGCAGATGTGTTAACTAAAGCACTACCAGGTAGCAGATTTGAATATTTGAGAAGTATGCTCAAATGCTGCAATCAGGAATTATTACATGAAGAGGAGAATGAAAGAAATTTGATCATGTAATATTCTATAAGTTGGACTTGAAAATGTGATTATGCATGCATTGGATTCATACTGATTGTAGAAGTCTTGATCCATGAGATCAAAGGGGAGACTGGAATACATTGACCTAAGAGAATGTTGATGGACAACAATTGCATGGCCAGACCCTAGCAGAGTTTGTCGAGTATTAACCTATTAACCTATGGTTTGGAGTTAGTGCCGAGAGGCAATGGTTAAAGGTTAAACTTAGTGGTTAAAGGTCGAAATTGACCATATTAAGTATGAAGATATGAAATAAGAAACTAGCTGATATATCTCGGCATTGGGAGCTCGGTCCGGCTGATCGGCCGGACCCAAAGATAAAACAAAAAGATGTATTATGTTGCCGTCATTGATCCCGGTGCATTGCAGGGTATTTCGGATCAATTGGATCACGCTTGGGCTGTCGGAATTCATAGTCAAATGAGCTACAATGTTAATAGTCAATAATGGTGAACATTGATATTTGCAATGGTTACGAAATCATATGAAGTTTGGAATGAGATCAAATAAAGTTGATATTTGCTAAGGGAAATAGCTTAAGCTTTAAACGTGTTTGTGTGATTGAAAATTAAATTTTGCTAGCAGGTTGTTGTCCCAGATCCTTCATGGTGAAGCAATTTTGCAGGAAGAAACATAGGTTACAGGACGGGAGGCCCGTGATCTTGGAAACTCGCCTTGTGTTGGTTAGGTTTGCCATGCCTCTGTGGGGTTGCAGCACCTTGCTTGAGGAAGATGGATGGCAATATCTTCTGGAAACGAAGAGGCCCCTCCCATAGTAGTTCTGGTTGTAGAGAAGTATGCTGTATTTTCCTTCTCAGCCTGTACTTGGAACTAGGTGCATGAACTGTAGTACTCTTGCTTTAATGAAGAGGTTGAGGCTGATATTGTAACGGAGTATGGGACTACTATATGTTAGTGGAACTCTAGTTTGATCCTCCATAGTACTGAGTTTGTGGGAAGAAGCGGAAACTTTTCTTAGAACAGACTGGATTTTCGCACTTAATATCTTTCGGTTTGAGCTTCAGGGTGGTGGTACTATCCTCTGGAAAAGGATCATAGCTGTTGTAGTACTATGAGCAGGGGAAGAGGATGGATCAACCGGACCTTCTACCCAGTATGGACTTCCATTACCTATGACGAGACTGCTCCTCTAGGTAAATCATTTGGGTTGTTCTTCATGATCATGAGTAGTAGTTTTTGAGGTGCTCCGTAGTCATAAGCAGCTTTCCATAGTAGCTGAAGCAGGTGGGAAGATGGTAATGCCTTACAGTACTTGTGGACACTGAGAAGGGGATGCCCATATCTACCTACAATTATAGTGAAGAGGTTGAGGGGGCTTGCCATAGTACACAGTTATGGCTCTACATCGACCTCTAGCATTGTGTTTGTTTTCCATCGTGTGCTAATTCTTCCAATCTGGTGACCATGAAATGAATTTTCCTGCCTGGCCTATTGTGGAGCCTGAATAAGGTCAATGTACCCTTTTTTTATCAATAAAATAAAAATATCTTGCTTCAAAAAAAAAAAAAAGAAGACTTAATGCTCTGGCTTTTTTGTTAATTTGTGGGATGAGTTTAGAACAGGAAGGCGATCTGCAAGTTTCTTTGCCAGGAAGATTCTCGGGCTCTGGTGAGGCCATCGCGACCTAGAGGTTCAAATCCTCCAGCCCTAATGTCGGAAGTTTCTGTGCGTGCGTGCGTGCGTGCGTGTGTGTTCCAAAGCTTGGCCCGGATGCTATGAACAAGATCCACTGCTAGCAACATGGCTGTAGATGCCTAGGAGTATCTGCACTAGCAGCCCAGGGAGTATGGAGCATTCCGACAGTCCCATTGAGCACATGCGATGGCAACCATTGAGTGCAAAACAAATTTTGGGGGCCTTTTTTGTGCTTCAACCATATGTTCGTTCTAGACCATTGTGGCCTGTGGGATTCACCTTTATCACATGAGCATATGCCACCTGTGTGCTTAAGGTGATAAGAAACACTCCTATATACGTACGCAAAAACGTTGGAAAAACACTCCTTCCGTGGAGAAAATACACTAGAATGTCAGTAAGAGGGGGATTTAAACCCCTGGTATACGTACGAAAACATCGAGAAAAAAACACCTTCCAGACACTCACTAGGTTTATACGGGTCTTCTGTGTGAATCCCCCGGGCATTGTGATTGAAAAGGAGGTCTCGTCTAAAAATTCTATTGGCATTTGATTTGGAATATGATCGCCAAATCAGAGGTCCAAACATAAAGATGCAAAAAAAACCCATAAAGATATGAAATATAGGGGAAAACTACAAAATAAATACCATTATGTTTATTAAGCTTGCCCAAACCCCTTCAACAATTGTTCGAACCCTGCAACAATTGCTGGAATTCTAGCCTATCCACGTGTGCCATTAATTTTAAAAACGATGTGGCATAATTTCATCCTTTAGATCCTCTAATTATTAAAGATCAGGAAATTTAGAAATTCTCTAAAATTTATCTTCTATAGTTCTTCTTTCTTCTCTGCACTGAGTTTCATTTTATTCACGGGATGCCCTTGCCCCTCTATTTTTACATATTTGTTGAGATGCCCTTTTGCAATGGAATGTACATCGGACTTTATTTGGTGCCTTTTTGGTGAAGGCGCTCATCAGTAACTGGATAGTAGCCCATCAGCTAATATTGGCAGCAGCTCAATGATTCAACCATGATTGCCTCCATCAATTTTGGAATTTAAAGGGCTGCTTATTGCCTCGTAAGTTTTGTGCTTCAGTTCATATACAGATTTATGGTTCCTTGCATGCATGATCTAGAGATCAAGAAAGAATTGAAGGCCGAATTCATTAACTAGAGGCCCAAAGCAAAGCAAGATTTTCTCAACTTTGATGGAACAGAGAATGCTGCATAGCATGTGGATTAGTCGGATGCACCATGTTCTAGTAAACTTGAGGACTTTGAACAGGCATGTTCATACCAATGTGATAAAATGAGAATCAAGTCTCATTCATTTGAAATTTAAGTAGCGAAAGCATTTGGTAAATTATCAGGAAATTAGGTGCATTTCACAAATTAACATAAATCTTAAGGATATTTGAGCAATTTAAAGAAAAATACAAAATATTGTATATATGAACAAGGGCATCCCATGAGCAAAATAACACTCAAGAAGCATCTCATGAATTTCGACAAAACATAAGGGTATTTTATAGTTTTTCCCTTCGTTATAAAAGAGAGAGAGGTAATCTTTATGTGATAGGGGGTACCTATCAGATACAATGGATATACCTAGTACATGTGGCCACATGTAACCATTTTTATGCTCCCTCCGTAGGTTCTTCGTATACTAATTTTATATGCAAGAGGAGGGAGCCTCCGATTGTTAAACATTTTTGTTAACCATTCGTTAACAAGCAGTTAACAGCATTTATGAAATTTGGAGAACATGAGAGAGAATCGAAGGGAGCGCTATAAAAAGATCGCCTCTTTCTGCATTCAGACAGGACAGCTCAGCTGTTGTGACTGAAAAACAAGTTAACGTTTTTGAAATTTTTTCTTCCCCTTGCAGAATCTACTTATTTCAAATGCACACATAATTCAAGGTTTTGAGCATGCATTTGAGCACCAAGGTCAAGACTTCGGATTTTCAGAAGTAACTTTTGAGCATGCATTGGAGCACCAAAGTCAAGACTTCGGATTTTCAAACGTAACTTTTTACTTTTGGCCATCGAAGAAACTCTTTTGAGTTATCATTTGCTAAATTTTAGTTTCTTCAAATGCAAACATAGATTTCATATTTTTGCCCATGCATTGGAGTAGCAACAAATGAGAGATTTTGGATTCCCAGAGGCACGTTCTTATCCGCTTCAACAATGTAAAAGTTGTTGACCAACCAATCTATGTTCTTCAAGATTTTATAATCCACTACTATGTGGAACATTTTGACATGCTAGATTTAACATAGTTCTTTGCCAATCTCATGGTCTTGTTTAAGATCTGCTCCTTGTATTGTAGTATAATTTGCTTGTCAATCATGTGGTACAGATTATACTTGTGCACCTCAAATAAATGGTCGACGGTATGGCATATTTCTATCTTGAACTATACTAAAGTGAATGGTCTGTCTGGTATATGCTTCAAATCCCACCTTTAGCCAGACTAAGGTGGTTTTCATATCATCTTCACGTCGGTAGGGTCCCTCCTTCGCCATCGGCGAGAATGTGGAAGTTGCATCCACATACAAATATTTGGGAGTGGAGTTTCCTTCTACTATGCACTGGGACACATCCATACGGCTACGAGTGACGGCAGGCTGGAAGGCACTATATGCAATGGAAAATAATAGTCATAGAGCGGAGTTGTATGATTGGGCCCATCAGTCACACCTGTTCAAGGTCTTAGTGGAGCCTGTCCTTTTATATGGGGTGGAAGTATGGGGCCCAGTAGTATCACTTGCTACTTGGAATGACTTGGAGCAGTCCGTAAAGCCTTCTTAGTACGAACACTAGGGGTGAAGTCCACAGTCCCATATCAAATTCTCTATCGCAGGGAGACAGATTCTTGCCTCTTCGTGAGGGGCCCCTTGATCGCCACATTGTCTATTTTCGGAAGGTGGTCAATATGGACGATGCTCGCCTCCCTAAACTAGCTTATATCATGGCAATGGGGCGCTGGCCCTCAAGGCCTGCTGGAAGGAAAAGAGAGCTCAATGGTTGGCTAGATGGAATGTGCGAGAGCACGTGCATACATGTGCAAACAGAGGCGATCGCCATAGCTTGAGGCAATATCTTGACGCTTGCTTCCTCAAAGAAGCTTTGGGATGCCAATGCCCTTGAACATGTCAAGACAAAGACACTACCGGTATACCACATAAATCCCACATTGGAACGAGGCCCGCAATGCTACCTCAAGCACCCACTTGCCCATGAAAAGGCGCAGACTCATTACCTCCATTCGCACAGGGGCACATCATCTTCGAATTGAGATGGGCAGATGGATTGGTGAGCCACGCCAGGACAGGCTCAGTCAATGCTGCCAAATGGAAGTCATTGAGGATGAATCTCATACCCTTCAAAGTTGCCCAAAGATATGATCAAATTCGGACGCTATGCCGAAGTTGGTCGTCCGCCAGCCGTTACATGTGACATTGAGCACAGCATCCGTACGGGTGCTGGGATCATACCTTCAGGAGGTTATGGACATGCGAGATCAGCTATGTCCTCGGGCACACACTTGACGTGTATATATACATTGATGTATACTTGTACGCTTTGACAAAGATTCTTATTATCGCCACGTTTTTCCTCGAAAACCCTTGGGGGGGTTTTTAACCCAGACAGTAATAAGTTTGATGCGCTCTTTATGGGTCCCATAGGCCGATTGGCCTCAATGGACGATAAAAAATCATTCTCATTCTCAGCTTTTTTATACAAGGTCCTATAAGTATGCTACTTTAACATATTCAGCTAGGTTAGTACGTATGTCAGTTGCAAAACTACTAAACATATGTCAGAGGATGGTTATGTTAGACGATAGTTATGGTATGCGTTGTGAGGAATATTGTGTTACTTTAAAAACTCAGCTTACATTGTTCAGTTCTTTTGAGTCCTCCTTCCATTTTGTTGACTGAATCGTTGATGCTTATTCCATCAGTTATTGTTGTCACTGCTTCTTTCTCCCACGTTGCTATTAATATTAGCAGTGCTAGAACTTCCAAGCTTTTTGCTATATTTCAGTGTCATGACGATTTGCACATCATCATTACCTTCAGCCATTTGCCTTTTGTTTTTATACCCTGCTCTGGAATGGCTAAATTCCACACAAATTGGGAGAAGAATTGGCATTGCCAACATAGAGCACCCTCTTCTTCTTGCTCCAAATAGCACAAGTTTAATATTGTTTTCACTTGCTTCTTTATTTTTGCCCATGCGCTTTTCTGGATTGAACACCTCTGGCTCATCCCATGATGATGGACTGTTTGCCAGATTCCATACATTCATTAGAACTTTGGTCCTTATAAGAATATCATACATACATTCACTGAACTTTGATCCTTGTAGGAATATTATAGCCTGCTACTTTTTCCTTCCTTATGTTCATTCGTTCGCATCAGAAGAGGAATGAAACATGTAGCCTTAAGGATTCTTTTACCATCGCACTTAAATATGGACATTTTGGAATGTCTAGCTTTGTTGTGATATTCCTTTATCTAAAACTTCATACATCTTCGTACAACCGCTACTGTAAGAAATGCCTTGCAAACTCCCCAATGTTTTGCTTGCAAAATCCCTCTCTGTTTTGCTTGCAAGAATCAATGACGGGAAACAAGACCGGAATTTCCATCAAGCGGCGGCTTACGTTTGGTAGCCGGCCAAATTTCGGGATTTCCGACCGGTAAACCGGCAGGGCTGCGCCACTTACCGGTTTATGGGCCAGAAACCCCTCAATCCGGCTAATTACCTAGCACAAAAATGTGTTTTGCAAGATAAGCAATGTTGGGGCAAAGAGTGGATACAAATATGTAAAGATCAATAGGTGGAAAAATAAACATGTGGAAGCAAAAAGCAAGTGGATAGCATGAAAACATAAGAAAAGATTGGATGGGGTCAATGAAAAGGTTAAACAACAATAAATTGAAAAAGTGGTTTAATTATAATCAAAGCATGAAGCAATGTGGGCAAATAAGACAAAAATAAACGTGGGCAAGAAAAGGTAAAAGCCAAATACGGCAAGAAGGAGCAGTTTTTTTTTTGCAAAGGCATGGCAAGGCATGGCACGGTTCTTTCTGCTCCTTAGCCTGATCTTTTGTAAACAAGGGCGCCGGATTAGTCGATTGTAGGACCGACCTTGCTGGCTCTCCCATAAATTATCCAAGAAGTGTTTTGATTTGTCTCTGCAGCATCTTCAACATCGTCTTTTTCCTCATTCTTCTTTACAGATCGGTTCAAGATAATAGGAGGACAACCATATAGGTTTGATTTTACAGTGTTAGGGATCCCAACAGGCATTCCCTCATTTAGCAAATATCTAGACAGTAACTAATCAAGGCATGGGACAGAAAAGAATGGCAGATGACAAAGAAAGAGAAAACAGGCAAATCGCAATGGCAATAGAATGGGGTAAAATAAAGGACAGAAAGAAAGCAGTACAAGAATGACCTTGGGAAAGATTACATCTCGGTAGAACCTCTATAATGATGACGGATTTTCTCATATCCTCATCATCCGGCCTCAAAGGCAAAGATGGGATCAGATCTGGAGCTGCTCCAAAGGGCAAAAGATAGAAGGCGGAAAAAAAATGGACGAGAAATTTTGGAGAGTTGTAAGATATGGAAAGTTGGAACAATGTAAAAAAAAGAGAGATCCATGGAAGAAAGTAGGAACCTCCAAAATGTTGAAGGTGTTCCTGACAAACCTTCAACCTCAATGGCTTAGAACCTCCAAGATCAAGAAGATTGCAAAAAGAAAGCTCAAATTTTGTGTTAGGACTGCTTTTCCAAAACCAGAAAAAGGGCCCTCAGCAAAACAGATGCCATTTGCAAATAGACTTGAGTTTTGACATGATTCCAATTCAAGAGGATACTCTAATACTCAAAGAATCTGTGGCCAAAAGTTAGATCTAAAAAATTATGCAGAGGCCTCTCAAATTTGCATTTCCGACCAAGTCAAAATTTGGTCAATGTCACTTGGCAGCAACATCCTCCCTTGCCTTGTTCCACTTAAATACTAATTCTCTAGTTTTGAGAGTACCTTGAAGCTTTTGAGCAGCCTTGAAGGCTGCTATGTCTTTGGCTTTCTTGATAAGAATTGCATTTTCAGCCTCAAACCTATGCTCTTCTAGCTGCATTAATCTCATACACCTTTCCTTTAGTGCATCCTCCATTTTCAAATTTAATTTGATATGCCAATCTAAGAGAGGGTAATTCAAGCTCAATAGGGACAATAGACTCAACACCATACACAACACTGAAGGGTGTGTGCTTGGTAGATGCCTTAATGGTGGTCCTATATGCCCATAAGGCAGCATGTAGCTTGATGTGCCAATCTGTTTTTGATACACTAATGGTTTTCTTGAGAATTGACTTGAGAACCTTGTTTGTAGACTCAGCTTGGCCATTACCTTGAGGATAGAAGGCTGAGGTCTTAGTGTGTTTGACTTTGAGAGTAGATAGCAACGTGGCTATGGTTTTGTTCATAAATTGGGACCCGCTATCAGATATGAGCTCGAATGGAATTCCAAATCTAACACACATGTTTTCATGGAGAAACCTTACAGTAGTAAAGGCATTAGCCTCCCAAAGTGGGACTGCCTCAACCCATTTTGTGAAATAATCAGTAGCTACAAGGATGAATTGATGTTGTGCTGATGAAGGAGGGTCTATGGGACCTATAAAATCAAGTCCCCATACTTGGAATGGGCCTGAAGAGGATATGGCAGTGAGAGGAGCTGACTGCAACACTCTTTTGCCAAAGATTTGGCATTTATGACAACACTTAATTACATCATAGCAATCTTTAAAGAGAGTAGGCCAGAAATACCCTGATCTCAAAATATTATTGGTTGTTGTATCAACAGCAAAATGGCCTCCACAAACACCCTCAAGGCATGCTTCAGTGATCATCTTAGCCTCCTCAAGGTCCACACACCTCAGCAACACTCCTTCCTTGTCAACCTTGCACAAAAATTCCTCTATCAACCTGAACTTCTTGGATTTTTCTTTGAATCTTTCTTGGTTGCTGGTCATATCTTTAGACACCTCATTATACTCCAAGTACTTCCTAATGTCACATTGCCAATCCATTTCCTTCTCATAGATTAGTAGCCAAAGTGCAATCATTCTCCTCCAATCCCTTTTGACCTTCATATACAAATAAAACATTGGGAAGATAGGAGCTTGGATTATTAACAAGATTGACTACTTTCACACCAATATCATAGGTTTGAATTTTGCAAGCCCATCTACATAGTTTAGCTTTTGGCTCAATTTTGACAAAGAGAAGGGACATGGAGTTTTGCTTCATGAGCACTTGAATGTGGCTACTTTGCAAGAGATGTCCCTGCCTATCTATCATAAACATAAGGGCTGCTGTACTCTTCTCCAACCTTGAGTACCTAAGCTCAGTTTCAAACAACATTTTGCTTGCAAAGGAGACAATTCTATCATCTTGGAGCAATGCCAAATCTATGGCCTTTTGGTAACACTAATGTAGGCTTGGAAAGGCTTTTCAAGGTCTGGTGGTTTTAGGAAAGTGGATTGGCATATGGCTTCTATAATTCTCTCAAAGGCTTCTTGACAAGTTCATTCCAATTTACTAGCATGTGCCTGCTCTCATTCTTTGTAAACTTCCCTACCTTTGTGAGGCTGGAAATAGGGCTGATAGTATGTGAAATGTGACGAGCATACATTCTTAGGAAGCTGGTCATACCTAGGAAGCTTTTGACTTGCTTAAGAGTTCTTGGAGGACCAAGCTTTTTCAAGGCCTCTACCTTGTTTGCTACTACTTGAATGCCATTGGTGGAGACCTCATGATCCAATAGATCCCCTTTTGAGCATAAGAAGACAAACTTCTTTGGATTTAGACTCACACCTCCTTTCCTGCACATAGAATACAACTTGATGAGATAGGCAAAATGATCTTTACAAGAAGTGCTCAAGCATAGGTCATCCACGAAAACTCTAAACAATGAGGAAGGCATATCCTTGAAAATGATGTCCATTGTTCTTTGGAATGTGGCTGAAGCATTCGCAAGTCCAAAGGGCATCCTTCTCATTGCAAAAGTTCCCCATGGTGTGATGAAAGAAGTCTTGGGTTGATCCTCCTCATTGATGTTGATTTGGTTGAATCCTGAAAATCCATCTAGAAAGGAATACATCTCCTTACCTGCAACATTATGCAAAACTTCCTCCAAAAAGGGTAAGGAATAACAATCTTTGATAGTTGCCTTGTTTAGGTCTCTATAATCAATGCATATTCTCATTGTTTTGTTCTTTTTTTCCACAAGAACAATGCAAAACAACCATTCAAAATTCACAATCTCTGAAATCACATCAGCATCCTTCATTTTGTATAATTCTTCTTTGATTACTCCAAGAAAAGATGCATTTATCCTTCTTAGCTTCTACATAACAGGTTTCATGCCTTTCTTAATCTTGATTTCAAATTCACACACTTTTATCAACACCTATCAGCTCATTATAGTCCCAAGTAAACATATCCTTCCATTCATCAAAGAATTTAACAACAAAAGCCTTATCTTCTTCTCTAAACAAGTCACCAATCTTAACTATTCTTTTGAACTTTTACCTCTCTTACTTGCTTTTCTTCACTTGCATTGATGACCAAGATTGGGTAGAGCTGCTGTAAATCATCGTTTTCTAAGTCCTCATCTTTTATTGCTCCCTCGGCCAAGTGTTCAAGAATAACACTTTCTACATAATGCATTAGCCTCACAATTTTGCTCTCTTGGCACATAATGTAACCTCCAAGACTTGAAGCTTGCTAACTCTTCCAAAACCTTATCTCTTAGCAAGATCATATCCTCATTTTTGGCCTGGTATTCTCTGAAAACCTACCTACAAATTAATTGCGAGCCTCCAAAAATAACAATGCTAGTTATGCCTAGATGCTTGGCTTCTTACAAGCCTGCTATGAGAGCTTTATACTCAGCCATGTTTGAGGTAATATTAGAGAAAATATTGCCTACTTTGGCCAGTAATCTATTAGAATGGTCCTTGAGAATTGCAGCAGAAGATGCAACACTTAACCTTTTAGATACTCCTCCATCAAACCACAAAAAGTACAATTTTTTCACCTTGAGATGTGTTGACCTCCATGGACAGCTTTGGTTCTGATATCTAAGCTGGGGAAGCAAGCTCATACTCACCGCAGGTGCTTGGTATTAAAAGATCCTCTTCAATAAAGTTTAAAGCTTCAAATTCTCCAACCTTGTTATAGAGGGTCACCTTGTTTCTTCCATCAGATATGGTACATTCTCCCTTTGACCATATAGGTCTTGCATCCACTGTAGACAACCATTTTCTTCCCAAAAGCAAGTCATAAATATCAGATTTCTCATCAACACCTTCAATGCAACCACAACAAAGTTAGCAGCTGCTACAATGCCTTCAACATCAATTGGAACATTACTTACAATGCCTATAGGGTTTGTCTTCCTTGATTTCTTGCTTTTCTTCCCTTAAATGATCCTTGTTCTCACAAAGATCTTCCCCGTCCTCATCTAATTCCATGGGGATATCTACCATATTAATGTTCAGAATGTGAGGTCCCATAGCAACAAAGGCTTCCTCAGGTGATTGTGACAGGACCCCTTGCAATATAAGATGTCAATATAAGAGGGCATCAATCGGTTCTATAGTCTCCTGGTGAAATTGAAGCAGTTGCTGTACCTCGGAGGGAAATTCGGCAGGGCTGAAGTCAATGAAGTCGTCCATACAATACTCAGTAAGCTCGTATAGGATGTTAGTTTTAATCTTGGATTTGAGGTCAGCTATTACGTGGTATGTCCACATAATATCCTCCTACAGAAGATATTCTTGATCCTCATGATGAATAACCGAGAGGGTGTCCAATCCAATAAGTCTAGCTCCCTGTTCTCGATGCAACGGCATTTGATCGGCTAACTGCCTCCAGCAAACAAAATCATCCTTATTGACACGCTCATCGTCCTCCTCAGACGATATAGCTGGTGCTTTTCCCTTCTCTGTAGGCAAGGCCTTGTCCTTGACGTACTGATCCATAAGAATGGCCAATGCAAAGTTGACGTTAAAGTACCTTTGGCACTCGTGTAGTATGATAGATGGGTGCTTCGCCCATCGGAGTTTCCCTTTAAGCATGTTGGTGGTGTGAGAGTCACCCCCCAACATCTCCCATAGTATATCCCTCTCCAAATAGAGGTGAGGCAGGTCGCCAAGGGGAATGCAATATGGAACCATTTCCTGAGTGTAGAACTCAAGGAATACAGTGTACTCCGGGTGCGCCTGCATGTTGGTAATCAAGTCGATATCTTGGAGCAAGAAGGGATGGAGCAACTCGAAGGGAACCTGGAGATCCCAGTGCTCACCGTCGATGTACCACTAGGCAAGGCTAGGAGCGTACATTTGCACAAGAGAGAGCAGAGAAGGAACAAGAGAACAAGGAGAGGAAAAGAGAAATGAAACCCTAAATTTTTTCAATGGTCACTTTATTTAAAGATATGCTGACGTCAGCGTTAGACATCATTAATAATAATTATTATTAAAAATTCCTCTCTTTTTTTGTAAATAATTATGAAAATATATACAGCAAGAAATTATGGGCAAAAATTGAGATTCCTATATTCACATCTGAAGATATATACAAGAAAATAATTTACAAGTGGTTTGAAAAAAATGGTGGGCTATTTGTGATCCCCCCTGAATCCTTCGTGCCAAAGCTAGATCCTTCAGGATGATGGTAACCCTCTTCGCATGTATGGTACAGAGGCTAGCATCCCCAAAAAAGGCCACCAGGTAGTCTTCAGCGGCCTCTTGGAGGGCGAGCATAGCATAGGTCTGGAAGCGAAGATCAGTCTGATATTCCTGTGCTATCTCTCAGACCAGGCGTTGGAAGGGAAGCTTTCATAACAGAAGTTCTGTGCTCTTTGGAACTTCCAAATCTCCCTCAATGCCATGGTGCTGGGTTTCCACCTATGCGGCTTTCTTGCTGAGACGACGGCTTGGGAAGCGTCTTGCCCTCGGACACGGGCGGGGTCAGGCGGCATCCACGTGATCCTGCTGGTGGGCAGAGCTCATGGCCTTGCCAAGATTCCCCACCACTTGGAGCTTCTGCTTGTAGGTGCTCCCCGACTTACGTGCCATGCTCTTCCGCTTCTGTCGGATAACGGGGACATCGGTTTGGTCCGGAGCCCGCTGGGTCTGCTGCTCCTCCACTGGCCGAATTTCGTGCTGGCTATCCCACTCAGTCTCCTACTGGACGACTTGTTCGGCTTGTTGCTGCCGTGCCCGCTCAGCTTCCTGTTGAGCGGCGTATATAGCTGCCATACGCTCTTCTATCTTGGCTAGGCAACGAGCGCTAATCCTTCTCAGCAACTCAGTCTTGTATCGGTTCGACCTAGCTTGCATGTCCTGCTGAATGAGTTTCATGAGTTCCGGGGTAAGGTATGACGGGATCTCGTCCCATTTAAAGGTCCCAGACTCATCATCAAAATGATAGAGGGGAAGGTAAATGGGATTCCCGTCAATTATGGCCCTACCATCTCCTAGGTAAATATAGTCTTTACCTCGAGTCTTTGGGTCTCCCGCTCCATCTCCCACACATCGTCAGTTATGGCTTCCATTTGGGCCTCCGCTCGGATTGCTTCATCTTCACTAACTTCAATGCAAGAAGGAGGATAGAACTTGACCAACTGATTAGGCAGCTCCACCAAGGTGTGCGGCTCCCCTAAAGCGATCAACTTTAGCAAGAAGCTCCTTCAGGTGAAAGATGGGGTAAGGCACCCTATTCCCAGCAGTGAATTGCTTAACAAGCTCAGTCAAGAGGAGCTCAAGTGTTTCAGCGTCCCCGGCGAGTTGGTCACCAGTCACCAAGCTCGCCAAGGATTTGATTCACGTTGAGGTTGGAGTAGCTAGCAAACTGCCGAGTACGGGCCATGGTCGCGTGTACTAAACGAGATGTAGGAGTAGGGTGCTGGTACGATGGCGGCAGCGGCGGTCATGGATCATGGCTATGGCAAAGCTTACGGCGGACAGACGAGGCGGTGGGAAGAAAAAGGACGAAAACAAAAAAGTAACCATCACTTTTTAAAATTTTAAAGGTTTTTTTATAAAAAAAAATTATACGGTAGAAAATATGTTAAGACCCGCAAGGCAGATGATTGAGGACGATCAGTCTTGAGACGGGAAAGAATTGTTACGGCACAAGCTCGGGGGAGTGGCTCAGAGGATTTGCAGAGATGAACACAGAGGCAAAGGTGTTAGTCACCATTTTGAAATCTAGATGTGTCGTGGAGTTAAAAGGAAGAAGCTGTTTTAATATAAAAAGGCCATGCCTGCTAAAAAAAGGCAAAAGTCGGAGAGAGATGTTGCCCTTTGGGGGCAACATCTCGCCAAAACAAGAAAATGGCTGGTCCCCTCAGCCATAAGGGGTCTTCAATTTTGTCCCAAAGTGTCTAAGTGAGAATTATGGAAGAAAGAGGGTATAAAGTGCAAGTGTTGATGAAATAGTGATGAATATGGTAGTGAGTGGATGTGAGTGAATGACAAAGGTGAGAATGAGTTGTGAATATAGTAAGATGGAGATGGAAATGGAGTGTATGGGATGAAATGAGTGTGTAAATGTGGGAATCTCGCCAAAACAAGAAAATGTGTGCCTCCCTGATCCTTAAAAATGCAACTCTGCTATGATGGTGAAGCTGAATTGTAGAGTGCTTTCTTTTGGGAATGAGAACAAGAATAAGGAGTTTAAATGGATAGCAGGACCACTTATGGCAGATGAATAAAGATGGAGAAAGGGTGCACCTGTCATGGAAACATACAAACAGGTTAAACTTGATCCTTGCAACTCTGCTATGATGGTGAAGCTGAATTTGCAGAGTGCACATTTGGGGAGATAAAATGAAAGAGCATGGCTGAATGGAGGGCAGGACCACAATGAGACAGATGAATGAAAATGGAAAAAGGGTGCTCCTGCAAATGACACTTGGCAATTAATAAAAATCCCTGTTTTGAAGCTATTTGATGGCTCATCCTTCATACTGGCTAATCTGCAAATATAAACTTAATGAAAGCATTAGTTCTAAATTTAAGACAAGTGAAATCTAATCCAACCTATCCAACCTATTCTAACTTTAATTCTAACTTGTCTAAGTTCTAGAACATAAAAAGAGACAAACATATATGCTGATCCCAATACCTTTTCAGGTGAATAGTGTTGATAGGATTTGGAAGTGGCATCCCTGAAGTTAATTCCTTCAACCAATAAGAATTGGTGCCTGCAGGTTCCAACACCTCATAGGGGCCCTCCCAAAGATTTTCAAACTTACTAGCCGAATCTTCCCTTGATTTATTCCATTTCAGAACTAATTCTCCAGTCTTGAAAGTCCCTTGTATTTTATGAGCAGCTTTGAAAGCAGCCAAATCCTTGGCTTTTTTAAGCAAATTAGCATTCTCGGCTTCCATTCTATATTCTTCTAAATGCAAACGGGTATCCAGTCTTTCCCCGCAAAGCATACTCAAAAGGCAAACACAACTTATGAGCTAACCTCGGAGATGGAAGCTCAAGCTCTCCACCGAAGCACAGCTTCAATGCCATAAACTAAGTTAAAAGGGGTATGAGTGGTTGCTGCTTTAATGGTGACTCTATAAGCCCATAGGGCATCCACCAGTTTGACATGCCAATCCTTTTGATTATCATCCACTGTTTTCTGCAAAATGCCCTTCAAAACTTTATTAGTAGCTTCTGCTTGACCATTACCTTGGGGATAGTAGGAGGAACTCTTGGTATGTTTGACTTTAAGAATGGTCAATAAATTAGCAATAACTTCATTCACAAAAGGGGTACCTCTATCAGAATGTAATTGTAGAGGAATACCAAACCGTGCACAAATATACTCATGTAAGAACTTTGTTGTTGTAATGGCATTAGCCTGTCTTAAAGGAATTGCCTCTGCCCATTTGGTAAAATAATCTGTAGCTACAATAATGTGCTGATGTTGCCCTGCAGAAGGGGGGTTAATAGGGCCAATATAATCTAATCCCCATATTTGAAAAGGTCCTGGAGAGATTATGGGGTTTAGTGCAGCTGGGAGAAGGATCCTCTTGCCAAATATCTGGCACTTGTGGCAAGATTTTATAGCAGTATAACAATCTTTAAATATTGTAGGCCAATAATAACCTGACACGAGAATTTTCTTGGCAATGAGTATCTCCAAAAAATGGCCTCCACATACTCCTTCATGCATTTCTCTAATGATCAAAGCAGATTCCTCTTCATTGACACACCTCAGTAATAGTCCATCCCTGTTGACTTTACATAAAACATCAATAATCATTTTAAATTGCCTGCACTTTTCTTTAAATCTCCTTTGCTGGCTCGAGGTCAGTCCTGAAGGCATTTTCTTGAATTGTAAGAAATTCTTTATAGGTAGCTGCCAATCTTGTTGATTCTGCTCTTCATCATCATCTCCTAAAATAGGCTAAGGCATCCACAAAGTCAACAACTTCTACTACATCCTCATGATCAAAGAAAATGTAAGGTAAATAAAGACTGGGACTCTTCACCTGATGTAACTCTTTTATGGAAATATCAAAGGTTTGTAGCTTGCAAGCCCACCTTTGAATTTTGGGTTTAGAGGTAGCCTTACCAAATAACAAACCTGTTGGATTTTGCTTCATATAAACTTGAACTGAACTTTTCAATAGTAAGTGACCTTGTCTGTCAATGAGGAACATGAGAGCAAAGCAAAGACTCTTTCTCCATTCTGGTGTATTTCTCTTCAGTTGAACTCCATTGTTTGCTAGCAAAAGCTATAGTGTGCTTGTCCTGCAGAATAGCTAAGCCTATGGCCTTTTTAGTAATAGTAATGTAGACCTCAAATGGCTTGTCCAAATCAGGTTTTTTAAGAAGAGTTGCTTCACAAATGGACTTTATAAGCAACTCAAAAGACTCTTGGCAATCTGATGACCATGTGACAGAAACATACTTGCTCTCGATTTGGAAATCCCGCCTATTCTTGTCGACTTTTAGAAATAGGACTTATAATGTGAGCAAAATTAGGAATATACATCCTAAGAAAACTAGTCATGCCAATAAAACTTTTGACCTGCTTCAAGTTTTGGGGGCACCAGTTTTTGAGGGCTTCAACTTTTCTTGTGCCACTTGTATGCCATTGTTGGATACCTCATGTCCCAAAAGTTGCCCTTTGGATGCAAAGAAAATACATTTCTTTGGGTTAAGATTGACTCCATTCCCTCGCACAAAGAACATATTTTTGCCAAAGAATTCCAAATGATTAGTAGGGTGAGATCCTAAACAAAGGTCATCCAAATAAACTCAATTCTTGAAGAGACATGGGCCTAAAAATAACATCCATAGCCCTCCTAAAAGTAGCAGGTGCATTCATTAGTCCAAAAGGCATTCTTTTCATTGCATAAGTTCCCCAAGGGGTAATAAAAGAGGTCTTGGGTTGGTCTTCTTCCTTAATGCCAATTTGATTAAACCCCTGAAAATCCATCTAGAAATGAGTATACCTCTCTCCCTCGCTACAAAGATATAAGATTTCTTCTAGAAAAGGCAAGGGGTAGCAGTCCTTGATGGTGGCTTTGTTGAGGTCTCGATAATCAATACGATCCTTAAGGCACCACTTTTTTTCTCTACAGTGTACAATGCAAGACACCCATTCGATTAATAATTTCAATAATAACACCTGCATCTAGCATTTTATCCAACTCATCTTTAATCAGTCCCATCAATGAAGCATTAATTCTTCTCGCTTTTGAAAAATAGGTTTACACCCTTCCTTAATCTTGATTTCAAATTGGCATACCTCTCGCTTTAATTCACAAAGTAAGCTCGAATAATCCCAAGCAAACACATCCTTCCTTTCTTCAAAGAACATTTGTATATTCTCCCTATTTTGGTATTCAATTAGATCTCCAACAAACAGGGTTCTAGTTTTACCATTTTTTGTAATGGTAATCTCTTCAGTATCCTTTTCTTCTGATGCATTAATGGTTAGAATAGGACAGAGAGCTTTTACCTCACTAGCATCAAGGTCTTCCTCTGGAATAGCTCCTTCAGTTAGGTGTGCCATGAGAGTTTCTTTGCATAAGGTATCAGCTTCCACATTTTCTTCCCTTGGTATGTGAGTAATCTCCCATGAAGCAAAACTCGAAAGCACTCCCATTACTTGGTTTTTTAAGAGCTCCATGTCTGCATTTTTTGTTTGGTAATCTTTGTTTGGGGTCCGGGCACGGGATCGCCTGAGGGACAGATCTCTGTGAGATCCTTGAAGTCCGGCAGGGCAAATCCTGAGACACTCTTGTCACGCGGGATTTTTGCTAGCAGAGGAAAGAACAAGAAAAACTCAGATAAAACAGCAATTGCAATACACAATGAAACACACAAGACACTTGTGGAGAACACGGCAATCCATTGATCAAAACAAGTGTACAATGAAGGCTCAAAAGAGCGCATAACAAAGCACGAAAGATGTCCGCTCAGAGTGACACAAAAGAACACTCAACCCTCCCAAGGAGCAAAAATGCTACAATATATAGGAACACCTGAGTGGCCCTACGGGCCTGAATCTGATCCTCATCATGACAACGCTGCGGCTCCACTACTTGGGCACTCGAACAGAATCTGAGCCGTCCCTCACCGTGCTAACAGACAAGTAGTGGCCCGCCCGTGGGTCCTACCTTTGGGTCTTCTCGCTTCTTGGAGGAGCTTTGACCCGCCGTGGCGCTTTTGTGGATCCCTCTTCTTGGACACCGTGGGCCAGTGGGGCCTCGCCTCATGCAGCAAGTATAGACTGTGTGTGTCCGCCAGCACGTGGGGCTAACACTCCCCTACCAAACTACACTTATTGGCTAGAAAAGGGGCATGAATTCGGGGTGGGAATCCTCGCTCATCTTTCCGATCTTGAATATAGAGATGAGGGAGGCTCACCATCAGATTCACCGAGTGTTGTTCGCCTCTTTTCAGATTTGCTTGAGTCCCGGATGCCAAACATTCGGCCGCTCCTATGAGAAAGCCTTCGAAATCATGTTCTCCAAATGGCGTGGATCTCGATGGAAGATTTGTGATCTCCATGTATAAGACAAGGTCCAACCCGAACTTTCCAAAGATTTGCATTGGGGTTGCAAAATGGATCCGCACTTATGCGTTTCGCATACTCCGGAGTATGGTCATGAGTGCGCACGCAATTACGCTTGCCGGGGCTCGATGGATCAGCTGAAGTTTTGGCCTTGGCAAGGAAGGTTACAAGACCGTAAATTGCATTCGGGCGCCTTCCACGAACACGCATTGGGCATGTATATCCAGCTTGTTGGTGTTGTCCAAAGTCTCATCCTCACGCCATTTGCCTCATGATGAAGCGTGGGTCCCAACGCTTGTCCCGCCGCAATTGCCGTGGGTGTCCAATCTGCATGTTCTTTGACTTCGTGAGTCCGTAATTTTGTCTCCATGCCGGGAATTGACCTTGATCGAGGTGGGCATCCAAAGCTTGCTAGTGTACTCGGGTTGTTTGGGGGTTGGTGCCGGTCATCCCGCATCTGCTCTTGGAATTCCAATAATATCTTCTCGTAGTAGTCTGTTTGGTAATCGCCTCCCATGCACCGAATGTACATGTGTCGTCCACACAGTACAGTGGTCCCACTCATCGTGGAGGACGCTCGCTTTCAGCCCGCGGTGCGCATCGTGGCAAGGAAGCATAATGTTGTAAGAACAACCGCGGTAAGGTCAAGTTCTTGTTCGAGTTGTATAGTGTCCGGGGAGCGTGCCAAGTTCAGCTAGCCATAGCTCCACTTCTTTCTCAGAGAAGAGGCATGTATTCCGGAGGTAACAGCTTGCGTAAATTTTGTATCTTGAGGTACTTGTTCTTCTTGGTCAAAAGAACCCGCCGCTTTGTATCTCCTTTAAAGTTCTCGGTCGCTTTGTCCGGATGAGCTCGAGTAACCCGTGCCGTGTAGAAGTCGCATGACATGACATAAGCCGGGGGCTATGGTTCGGTGAGCCAAATGGTCGAGATCCGCAAACCCGTAGGATATCAAAATTGACGAGCACAAAGTGTGCCTCGCTCGTGGACGTACATCAAGGGCCAATTTCGCTCGATCATCGCCTACCGGGACTTGTGGTATCACCCTTGTTTCTCACCGAATAAAAGAAAAGTGTTTTTCCTTGCTTGCACATAGTCATGGTAACCGGCCGGCTTCGATAGTCCAGGGGAATAGCGTAAGCAAGTCGATAGGTTTGTTCTCGCTTTTTCTTCCGCGTGATCATCTGGCCGTCCGCGCCAAAATTTTATCTGAAAAGCCGTGATCTTGTAATCTGCAATGATATCTTGTTGCTCTGGAGAGACCGGTCCGGCAGTTCCGCGACTTTGGCGTGTGAGGTGTCCGACTTGTCCGGAGAAGTTGGGAATCGAGGAGCTTGAAGCCCGAGTGGCTTGCAAGTCCGCTTTGAGTGCAGCTATTTCAAGAGCATCCGCAGCTGCGTGTTGCCGTGGAGCTGGTCTAACTTGCCTTGGAGAGATGCGATGTGAGCATCCTTATTCCGCAAGGTGGTTTCGAAAGTCGTGACCTTGGACTCAAGTATCAAGTTGGTCATCGGGCGTGCCGTTTCTACGAGTAGCATTATTCGTGACGACCCGATTGTTGTAGCGCGTCGCAAGATCGCTGTACTTGGTGTCGCTTTTGTTGAGGGACTCCTTGAGTTCCTTGACAATTTGGTCGGGATTGATGAAGGGTTTCTCGATGGATCATGAATTGATTGTGCAAGGCTTCTTCTCCGGCCTCACAAATACCAAATCAGCCTTCGTTTGTGACTTCAGCTTGAGTTGGTCCACGGACTCGTGGTCGCGTGCCCCGTGGCTGCTATGAAGTTCGTGATGATCACGGAGGTCATCAAGGCAAATGAGGACAGCTTCATCAGAGGTATCCACGGTGTGAGGAGGTGGATGGGATGGCTTTGGTCCGTCACCCTTGTTTATAGATCCTTGGTCATTGCCGTGGAGTGTCCTTGTGAGTACTCGTGAGATCAATGGGAGTTTTGTTGTGCCTTCCGCCGTTGTTTTTGCCGCTGCTGTCGCTGAGTAGGAGGTGGAGACTCATGGTTGTGAAATATTTCGTCTGAGTTGGTCGACGAGATTGATGGTGCCGAAAGGAGGAGAGTTTGGTTGAAGACCTTTCAAAGCATCAATAAGGTCGATGTTGGCTTGGTGGAGAAGGGGCATGATGGCGCTGGGGGTCCGATGATTAATGAAAGCCCGAAGTGGGCTCCCATGGGGCATTCCGAGGAAGAGTTAGGATTTTTTCCGAAGTCTATCAAGTTCCCGCTGAAATCTCCGATACAGAGTTGAGTCCAATTGATTGTTTCAAAGGGGTGTTGGTGAGGATATAGTACGATGGTAGAAAACATCGCTAATAGAGGTATTCTTCATGGAGTAACCCAAAAATTCCTCCAAAGAAACTTGGTAAAGGCATCATGTTGCTTTGGAAAGGTGGACAGCTTTTGGTTTGTGCAAAGATTATAAGGAATAGAGCGTAATTTGGAAATATCATATTTACCAACGCCAAGGTAAGACAAGGCATTGGGCGGATTGGGTAGAGAAAAGGCAGAGGCTATGGTTTGAGGGTTTAGGAGTATAGGGTTTCCATCGACTTGGGAGGCATATCCGCCTTCCGCCTTCACTGTGTTAGCCACAAATTGTCGTAATTTGTTCTTGTTGGGAGCCGGAGTTCTGTTGCAGAAAATGAAACAATCCGAACTCACCAGAGGTTATAGGTGATGCCGAGATGTGGAGCCGGTGCGTGCATGAAGAAACGAACTTGATATTTTCGAATTGCGCGCCGATCCATTGGTGCGCAAGGCTGAGTGTTGAGTTCTTGGAGGTAGAAGCCATCTTGAAGGTCGAGGTCACGGAGTAATAAGTCGGAAGGACGGAGGGAGTATGAGTGAAAAGTGAGGAGTGGAAGTGACTCGGTTGGGAAGGGTTTTTTTTTTTTTTTTTTTTTTTTTTTTTTTTTTTTGAGTCGGGGAGACACGTGTCGAAAGATCGTGGACGATTGAGAATCTCAAGAGACACCCTTCTTCGCACCAAGATGCGGAGAGTTCCCCGGCGAGAATAAAACTTTAATGGCGACGGTATTAACTCACCGGGCGCTTGTCGAATATTAAAAAAAAGGAGTCGAAAAAGTGTGCGTGTACAAAAATATCGGGGGAATGATTACGGAATATCCGTGGAGGTGACCTTTCGTGAACAAATACTAGGGGTTGGTATTCGCCTATAAATTGGAAGTTGGGTTCGCCGAGAAGAACCAAAATTCGTGAAGATGGAGAACTCGATAACAAATGTCCCAAGGTGAGCTTCCGCGACCGGATTACATGCAAGATGGACGACGCCGATCCGTGGCGCCTCGAGGAATCGCCGGATCCCTATGGATCCTTGGTTGGAGGCACCGCCGCCAACCCGAGATAAACTCGACGCCGAGGTGATCGCTCACCGAGTGGTCGCACTGTGGGGCTTCCGCATCCTCCGAAAGTGGAGTGCCCCCCGAGTAAAGGGCGAGTAGCAAAGATGATAGGGTTTTCCCAATTTTTGTTTAGTTTAGGACTTTTCGGGTGAAAAATCCCACAGCGAATTGTAGCCTTCGGGCAATTTTGTACATAATAGAAAAGTGTTTCTCATAAATTTGTACAAGTGGTATCTTGTTGTAAATTTTGTTCTTGAACTAAGGATGCTGCAGCAGGGGTTTGAAATTTCTTGAGTCGAAATCCATTGACTAATGTAGGAAATGGAGTGCCATCCAATGCTTGTAATTGTAAAACTCGTGGATGTGGTATCTCGAAATTTTGTATGGTCCCAAAATGCATCCGAGCTTGAGTTTGCCGTGATGTTGTTGATATCTCGAGTCGTAAAGAAGAACTAAGTCGCCAATTTGAAAAGTTTTGTTTTTGATGTGTTTGTCATGCCATTGTTTTTGTAGTCGCTTGCCTTGTTGAAGTCTAAGAAAAGCATCTCTTCAAGTTCATCCAAATTGTTCCAGCTTGATAAACTCGTTCTTGCAAAGTCAGCGATGGATTATGTTCTCATTGCTAACTGAAATTTGAGTGAGGGTAAAATGAACTCAAAAGGCATAAGAGCCTCTTGGCCATACACAAGTCGAAAAGGTGTTTGACCAGCTTGCTACTTTGTATGTGGTATTGTAAGCCCATAAAACTGTAGGTAACTTATCTTGCCAATCTTTTCTTGTAGGATCACAAATCTTCTTCGTAATGTGGATAAGCACCTTGTTTGTGCTTTCAGCCAAGCCATTACCACGGGGATAGTAAGGCGGCTTTTTCTCGTGATGAATGTGCGATAGTTAGTGAGTTCAAAGAATAGTGTGATTGATGAAATGAACTCCACGATCACTAACTAATTCTAAGGGACATCCAAATCGCGTGATGATGTTCTTCTTGTAGAGAACCTTAGCTGTACTAGCAGCCGTGTTGTCGTAGAGCACACGCTTCAGCCCATTTGGTTGCATAGTCCGTGAAGACTAGAATGTAGCGTGCCCTAGTGTTGATTGCGGTGGGTCCATGGGACCAACAAAATCCATACCCCATTTGGCAAAGGGGAGAGGCGTATATTGGCGTGAGCGCAGAGCGCCACGGGCCGTGGGTCTACTAAGCCTCGACAAACATCACACGCGGCGTGTGTATTTGTGAGCATCTTTGAAAAGCGTGGGCGCGGAATACCCGCAAGAAGGAGGAGTTTCCTTTGCTTGGTTGTCTCCGCCGAAATGACCACCGCCAAGTCCTTCGTGGGCTTGTTTGACTAGATCGTGGACTTCGTGAGGAAGAACACATCGTCGAGCACATTGTCTTTGCCACATTTATAGAGATGGCCAGCAACCATCGTGATAATCTCGTGACTTCGCGAAGGAATTGTTGTTTATGCGAAGTTGTCTTTTCTCGAGAGAGCGTGGGGTCACTTGACGGAGTGCGCCCGCGAGGAGAAAGCGCTGATAGTCGGGGTACCAATGAGGCGCGGCGCTGACCGTGAACAGCTTGAGCATCCTGGCGGCATCGTGAACTCCTTCCGAGGGATCATCCGTGTGTATGCGGAAAGATAGTCGGGGACCGTGGTGAGCGCCAGTCCCCTTGTGAATAATTTCAAAAGGGGCAAACTCTTGCAATATCAATATCCATCGAAAGCAATTCGCCCGTGGGGTTTGGCTTATTGATTAAATATAGAAGAGCTTGATGATCCACATAAAAGCCAATTTGACTACCAAGAAGATAGTGTCGAAAGCGTTGTACACAAAAAAGATAAGGCCAAGGGCTTCCCTTTCCGTGGGTCGAATAGTTGCGCCAAAGCAGATTGAGTTTTCTCACGGGCGATCCGATGGGCTTGTCCCGATTTGGTGCATACTCTTGAGCTAGAACAGCCCAATCGCAAAGCCCGAAACATCAACATGGACATGGAATGGTTTGTCCCATTGAGGTGGTACTAGCACGGGGGCTTCGTGAGCTTGACTTTGAGTTCTTTAAAAGCTTGATTTGCATCGATGTCCAAGTCCATGTGTATGGATTTCCAAATCGGTTTGAATTGGATCGGCAAATGGTGCCAATTCGGAATAAAGGTGGCATAGAAGTTGACTTTGCCAAGAAAGGAACGCGGTGTCCTTGATGTTCGCAGTGGATATGCTCGATGACACAAATGATTTTGGTCGGGTCCGTTGTAATGCCGTGGTCGACTCACGACATGTCCCGTATACACCCGAGGTGACACGTATGTGCACTTTTCCCGGATTGAGGCTAATTCCGTGATTCATCACGCAGCGCTGAAAAACTAGTTCAAGTTTTACCAAATGGTCCATAACGGGTGTGTAAGTGGAGAAGTCATCCCGAAAAGACTTGCGAAAGGGATGAACTTGCATGTACTCTTGAAAACAGCAAAGCATAATGCGCTGAAATGTGGATGGTGAGTTTGACAATCCAAAAGGAACGACTTTGTAAGCAAAGGTACCCCATGGAGTAGTGAAGGTAGTCTTTAGTTGATCTTCTTCTCGAATGGATATTTGATTATAACCGAGAAGCCGCCCATGAAGGAGTACATCTCGTGGCCGCTACATCTTCCAACACTTGATCCGCGGAAGGGGAGAGGGAAATGATCCCTTCCGCGGCTTGATTGAGTTTTCTATAATCCACACAAACGCCAATTTTTCCATTATGTTTGAGGGCAATAACAATAGGACTTACCCATTCTCAATGTTTGACCTCGTAGATAAGTCCAAATCCAAAAGCTTGTCAATTTCGGGCTTTAACCTTTTCACGGTAGTTTGGGTTAAGCCGCATCGCGTTAAGATAGATGGGTCTAGCATCCGCTTGGTGGGAATCGAGAGTTGTCCCAATTCTTTCTTGATACCTCTGAGGTCTTTGTAGCTCCAAGCAAAGATGTGCTTGAAACGCTTGAATAGCGCAATGGCTTGCTCCCCCAATCTTTCGGGCGTGAGGTCGCGTGCCAATCGGATTGGTTGATTTGTTCCAATATCAATTATGTCTCCAGCAGAGTTTGAATGTGTGGAATGACTTGATCATCCCGAACAAAGGTGGGCTGGCTCACGAGTACGACACAGATGTTCATGTTGACCAATTTTGAAAAATAGTGGCGTGCCACTAGGAGTTGGTGTGGTGTCTTCTTGAACAGAGGAGGAGCCGGGGTACCGCCTCCTCATGTGGAACCAATGTGACGTTGTTACAAGGTGTCAAATAGGGGTCAACCAAATAAGCTATGCCTTTATCAATATCCATGTCTTCCCATGGTTGATTGTATTCGGGTAAGCCGTGAGTGGCAAACCCTTGGCTTGTAACCGATAGGTGTTGCAAACTTGTTCGAGTCACCGATTCGATTCAAAGGGATCTACGTAAATGATCCGCCCGTGGTCGATCCATCGTGGGCGATGAGCTTGCCATCCGTGATAACAAGTTGATCTCGTGGGCCCAAGAGTGAATGCTTTTAGCTTGTCTCAAAAAGGGTCGCCCTACTAACATTTCATAATCTCCTGATCTTCTCCTCGCTTCCAAACACCGAATTCCATGGTAAATTGTAGATCTCCAATATTGACCGGTATTGGTTGTGTAACTCCTTGTGGTCGCTGGATATGGCCATTCGCAAGCTTGATGTCATAAGGGGCGATGGAGCCCCTTTATGCCCAATTGTCGCCCGAGATTATCCGTAATAAGATTGATCTACCGCCACCATCGACCAACATGGTGAACAGCCTTTGGCCCACGCGGTGCATGCACCGTGGGTGTTGATGTGGCGAATCGCATTAACAGTAATACAGTTTTTGTAAAATGTGCTCGTAGTGCCGACATAGTTGTAGGATAGTCGTAAGGCTGAGAGGAATTTTGATTTTAGCAAGTTCTTGTTGAAGTTCGTGAGGGATTGCGTGTAGTTGTGGTGGATCCGTGGGTTGTTGTTGCTCAGCAATAGATGTCGCTACATTGTTGAGGAGGTCGACTTCAAAGAATGAATGTTGAGTGGTGGTGTTGCGTATGTCGCGGGCATTCGTGGTCGTGGCTCCCCGATCGTGTGGTAGCATTGACAGACTTGAGTGCCTTACCTTCTCGCGACGCTCGATGAGTTGAAGCAGACTTTTGCGGTTTAGGTTGAACATGAGGAAGTAGTTGATCCGCATTGGGTGCAAAATGAACAGATTTGGTTGATGGCTCACCGGTACGTAATCGGCCGCAAAAAACTTGGTGCACGGGTGCTTATGGCGTGGGGAATGAGGGAGAACCTCAATCCAGCTTGGAGGATTCAAGGCCGGGTGTTGATTGCATGGTAAATTTCTTCTTGGAGTTGATCATCCAATTGTTTTTGAGTTGTTTGTCGCTGGTTGGTTGTTGTTGTGGTGGCCGTGGTGGCCGCTTTGATAATCGGGCGTGGGCCTTGCCTTCCCTTGGCTTCCCATACTTGAAAAGGTGTAAGACGACCGCCGTGGTTTGATTGGTGCCGTGAATTTGTATTTGAACTTGAGGAAGTTGAGGACAATCGCAGACCGATGACCCCATTGGTCACAGCTTGAAACATTGGGACTTGCTTGGATCAAAAGTGGAACGAGGAGGTCCACGCCAGGTTGCCGCTGTTGCCGGGGGTTGTTGTTGTTGTCGGGGCGTACTCGTGGTTCCGTGGTTGAGTTTGCGCGGGTACCTTCTCGCACTTGGTGAACAAGACGATGTCGATACGGATTTGGTCGTGGATTTGTACATTCTTCGCTGGTGTGGTTCTCGCATGTTGCGCCGTTTGCAATGGATCATGCTATCCACGAGTTACACTCATTCGCCGATGTCCCGAAAATCGGCAAATAGTACACCAAATGTTATTTCTGGGGAACCGCCGGGAGGCAAATGAGGTGCTGCGGGTGTAGCCGAGGGAAATGGGAGTATCGCGGGCTTGATCACCGCGTGAGGAAACATGAACAGAAAGTGATTGACTAATTCAATGGCTTCTTGTAATGTCTTGGGGCGCAAATACTCACCATAAATCGGATGTGAGAGGGTAAGCCTTGAAGAAACCACACTAGAATTTGGCTTTGGGTTGGAAATTCCTTCAACTTGTTGACTAAGATCCGCAATGGCCCGCAAAGTCTCGCGATTCTCCCGGGTTCTCGCTTTGAGTGTGTTGAGGTCGCTCAGCCAGCTTGTTGATCATCCGCAAGGGTGCCGTGAATGGGAAAGAAAAGAGGTCTTCATGTGTATCCAATCTTGTTTCCAAAGTGGCTTTTGTTTGCCATCAGCCATTCGTGGGTGCTCCACGCAGGTCGCCGAAAAGATGTGGAATTTTAGTTTTGGATCTGAGTGACCATTGAGATCCGCAAGTGACTCAAATTCATCCATGTGAGCCCGAGCACTCTGGTCTATGTGTTTACCTTTATCATTTCCAAAGAGTGGATATTGGAGTTTTAAAGCATGTGTAGGAGCTCGGCGATAAATGGGTGTTTGCATTTGTGGAAAAAAAAAGACAAGAGGGTGTTGGTTGCTTTGATAGGTACCGAACCGCATAGGTTGTGTGAGATTAGTAAAAAGAGGTAATCGGGCAGTTTGTAGTGGGAACAAAGGTTGTGACAGCATGAACAAATGTGGGGGGGGAAATTAAAGGGAAACGACGGTAGGGGGAATTGACAAAGGTGGAAGCGGTGGTACCGGGTTCCTAAAGAAAGATTACCAATAGAGAAAACATTTTGCGATGTTCCAGAGAAAATTGCGGTGGTTCCGCCGATCTTGAGTTGGGGATTCCGGTGGAGTAAATTCAAAGGGTCAGGGTTGCAGCCTCCTCGCAGGATGTGGCTAAACAGGAAACGGAACAATGGCGACCTTCCACACAGGAGGTCGGTCCGAAAGTTGTCGTGGTGTAGGTGGAACAGATTGCGCTCTCGTACACGGAGAAGAGACAATCGAACCAGAGTGTATGTGGACATATTCGCGGGAGGCGTCGCGCAGTTCATGGCGACGGCGCCTTGACTCCATCCGGTGTTGAATATCGCCGGAGTAAAGAAGGGATTGAACATGGTATCAATACAGCTTTCGAAGTGAGCCCGCAACCGCCGTTGTTTGGGGTCCCGCACGGATCGCCTCGAGGGACAGATCTCCGGAGATCCTTGAAGTCCCAAGCAGGGCAAATCCCGAGACACTCTTGTCACGGGGATTTTTGCTAGCAGAGGAAAGAACAAGAAAAAAAACTGATAAAACAAAGAATTGCAATACACAATGAAACACACAAGACACTTGTGGAGAACACGGCAATCCATTGATCAAAACAAGTGTACAATGAAGGCTCAAAAGAGCGCAAACAAAGCACCAAAGATGTCCGCTCAGTAGTGACACAAAAGAACACTCAACCCTCCCCGAGGAGCAAAAATGCTACAATATATAGGAACACCTGAGTGGCCTACGGGCCTGAATCTGATCCTCATCATGACAACGCGTGCTCCACTACTTGGGCACTCGAACAGAATTGAGCGGTCCCCGCGGCCGTGCTAACAGACAAGTAGTGGCCCGCCGTGGGTCCTACCTTTGGGTCTTCTGCTTCTTGGAGGAGCTTTGACCCGCCGTGGCGCCTTGTGGATCCCTCTTCTTGGACACCGTGGCCAGTGGGGCCTCGCCCTCATGCAGCAAGTATAGACCTGTGTGTCTGCCAGGCACAGGGCTAACAATCTTCTGAAACTTGTCTACAAATTAATTGTGAGTCACCAAAAATATGAATGTTGGCAATATCCATAGCTTTGGCTTCCTGAAGTCCTGCAATCAAAGCCTTATATTCTGCTACATTAGAGGTAATTTGGGGGAAGATCCTCCCTACTTTAGCTAAAAGTTTATGAGAGGAATCTTTCAGGATAGCAGCAGATGATGCAATATTTAGTTTTTTAGAAATGCCTCCATCAAACCATAGGAATCCTGATGGCCCTTGTTTGCTGGGAAGTGCACATTCCATGATGAGAGGAACTGTTTCATATTTCCTTGGTCTTGCATTTTGTATTCTGTAAAATCCCAAAGGTTCTTCAATTAACATTTCCTTAAAAAATTTTACCTCCTCATTGGAATTATAGGAGCCATCTTGATTATAGATTGTAGCAGTCTGAGAGCCATTGGAGATGGTACATCTCCCTTGAGACCAAATTGGTCTAGCATCCACAGTAGCCAACCACCTCCTTCCTAAAAGTAAATCATAGGTATCAGACTCATCCCCTATGTCTTCAAAAGCCACCACAATAAAGTTGGCAGCTACAATTATGCCCTCTGTATTAACAGATAATTGGGCACTTTAGTTGCCACACCAATGGGAGTGATCTTAGCATTATAAAAGGATCTCAATAGTATAGAAGCTTTCTTGTCCACCTCGAAACCACATTTCTTCATAACATGATATGGCATAATATTTAGGGGAGATCCCCCATCAAGTAACACATTTGAGAAGGTATAACCTCCTAAAGTAGCTAAACATATGAATGCACCGTGGTCTTCTTCATTCTGTGCTAGAACAAGGTTAGTGGCATCAGTAAAATTCACACAAGCATTTAATACCTCACCATTAGTTTGTTGAAGTACCCTTTTTCTGTAGCTAGGTGCAATCTTTAATAAGGTAAAGAGATCTACACTCACCTTGGAATTTTTAAGCAAAACATCAACCTCATCAAAGTCTTGATCTTTCTTACCATATTTTTGCTGAGGGGTTGGAGCTATGGTTTGAGCAGGTGATTCCACTACAGGTGGTGAAGGCCTGGCAGTAGAATGCCTACTTGGTTCAGCATGTACTTGAGCTTCATTCATACTTCTTTTTTTTTTTTTTTTTTTTTTTTTTTTTTTGAAAGCAAGAGACGGTTTTATCATTAATTATAAAATCTCAAGTACATAGCATAAATGTGTTTTGAAGGAAAACACATAATCAAAAATTATAATCAGCTTAGAGCTTCATATTATAAGGATTATGAGCTCAATGACAGTCATATGAAAAGCACCACGGTAGTGAAGATATGAAGATAGCCAAAGTGATCCAAGATACCGAAGATCGATCGAAGAATAGACATTACGCTTGTGATGGAACTTTCCTTGAACTGTAAGCACCTGCGAAACAGATAACCTTTCCCAAAATAAACCCCGATCAGAATTAGAAAAGAGCAGGAGCATGTGCAAAACAGGGGAGTGAGGAAGGTGTTTATGACTCAGGGAAGAAAATAGAGTTGAAATAGGCATTGAAGGGATCGGTGGAGCCAAAGAAGTAATGATCCGGGTCCCAATTGTTATTGTAAAATAGCCGAAATTTATCTTTGTCCTCCAAGAGTATCAGTAAAGATCCGTACAAATCAGCCAGCAGTTTGTGATTGTAATACATAGTTCTGTATCTGATCAGCTGCCTTTCATTGAGGATGAAATTGTGATTTGAAAGGAAAACCCAGAGACAATGAATCTGAACCACTTCTCTACAGAAAATGGAAGCCCACAAGTCCTCGCTTTCTTTGGATATCCTCCTCAGGCCCTCTTTTCATGAGATAGGATTCCATAGATGAAGCAATATCATTCTTCATGATGCTGTCTTTTGGAGATTGGCCAAATGGTGTACTGTCATCAAATTTCCTTGCCCCATCGCCACGAAGGAAGTTAAGATACTCTAGGATCATCAGAAAGAAAAGCATTAGAATCCACCACATTTAAATTTGAAGCAAAAAGATTTAAATAACCCTTGAATGTACCAAAATTCTCCCAGTTCCTGTCATGATTAGTCCAAGATTTTCTTTTGTGAGCAGTGGCAATAGTCTCAAAATCAAATTGAAAATGCATCTTTATCCAAAAGGTAGAGAAATTTTTATTTCCAAACAATACACGATTCCTAGCTTTCCAAATGTTCCAAAGAGCAATATATATAACTGTATTTTGAAAGCTATCATTCTTTTGGATAAGAGAAATTAAGTTTCCATCATACACAATACCAAATTTATCTGCAATCCATTGCCAAAAACTACTTAACTTTGGACAGTAGAAAATATGAGTCATGTCCTCAAGAGCATTACAACCCATCGGGCAGTTAGGCTGAATATTTGGATTTCTTTTTGACAAAAAATATAAATTATTCAAGCTGCCATTTGCAATAAGCCAAATAAAATAGGACATTTTAGGTGGACAGAAAGAGTTCCAGACATTATGGAAGAGAGACTTAAGTTGAGCACAATTGAACCCCCATTTTATCAAAGCTTTACTGCTATTGGGATCAAAGGAGAGAGCATTATAAACATCTTTTACTTTGTACTCAACTTTCCCCCTTAGAGTCCAATCTCCTTTACCAGGGTTTGGGGAAGGGTTAGAGATAAGAGGTTTGATAAAGGCATAAACCTTTTTATCAGAAGAGGTTCCCTTGATGATATTTTTGAGAGTAGTCCGAGAAATGAGTCTACCTCCAGAGAAAAGATCTTTAATAAAATAGAAGCCAGCTTCATGCCATTTCTTGCAGATCCTAGGGTGCTTGATGGCCAAAACAGAAGAGTTTTGGTCAGCCAGAATAGGGTTCCAGAAGATAGGCTGATCAATATGAAGTTTATCAGCAGAGGTGAATTGGAATTTTGGGGAAACAGAGTTCCAAGCCTTTATTAAATTGCTCATTAGAGGAGAGATGTTGGTAGCAGGTTTGATCTGAACAAAGGCCAAATTGGGAAATAAATGATCAATGGAAGGATGGCCATAGGGATGGCTTAGACTTACCCAGTATCTGATAAACTTATAAGCAGGGGATTGATTTCCATGAATAGCCTTCCAGACAAATTTCCCTGCAAGAGACTGTGCCTGGAGAAAAAGATTTTTGCAACCAAGGCCACCCAAATTCTTAGGCTTGCAAATAGATATCCAATTGACAAGATGACAGCCTTTCCAAATAAAATTCCTTATAATCTTTACAACTCAAGATAGACACTTTTAGGAGCAACAAGAGCAAAGAGAGAAGAAGTACACATGAGAGCTAGCAAGAACCGAATTGGCAATGATTGTCCCCGCCCAACCCGAGAAAGATAATTCCCAGTAGTTGTTCAACTTTTTCTTTATCCTTAAAAGAATAGGCTCCCAGAGGCCTTTTAAACTCTGATTCAAAGATAGAGGCATTCCAAGCAATTTAGTAGCTTGACCAGAAGGAAGAACTTTGATGCCAAGCAGCTGCTGTTGAGGAATATCCCCAATGATAAGACTTTTGTTGATATTGAGACAAATACCAGAAGCTGCTGAGAATTGATTTATGACTTTAAGAAAGCACTCAATATTGGCCAGATCAGCATGAAGAAAGGAGAAGGTGTCATCTTCATATTGAAGCATAGTCAAATATTCATTTGAGTTAGGCAGTTTTAAGCCTTTAATGAGTCCATTATCTTGATTAGACTCTATAATGCTGATGTCATCCTCCTTCAGGAGATTAAACTCCCCTCTTTTGAATGCAGTAATTTGGGGGAGTGGATTTATCCTAATTCCTCCTCCATTTGGATTGAGTCTAGTGTGGCCTTGCTATAATCTGGAAGAGAGATCTCAATCATATTTCTTTCTACAATGGTCCCTCTAAGTCTTGGCAGGCTGTTATTCTCTCTACCTCAAACTCTATCTTTGGCATTATCAATGTCTATGCTCCAACTAATCCTAAGGATAGGGAACCAATCTGGTCTGAAATTAACTGTTGGTTGGGTACTCAAAATATTGACAATTGGATCATTGCTGGAGATTTTAATAATACTCCATCTTGGGATCTCAAGCTAGGGAACAAAATCAATATGACCAGATCTGAAAGAGTAACTTGGGATTCTCTTATTACTGACAATGGCATGATTTATGTTCCTTCATCTTCTGCTACTTATACCTGGTCCAATAAGCAAAAGGACAAAGATAGGGTCTATTGCACTCTGGACAGATTCTATGTTTCCAACCCTTCCACACCCTTTTGGGATAACAGCTATGTCACTAGTGATGAAGGTACTTCAATCTCTGATCATCAGCCTCAGTTTCTTCATACTCCTCATATCACCAAAATTCAAAGGCAGGGAAGTACTCCTTATAAGTTTAATACTTCCTCTTCTTGATAATGAGAATTTCTGTTCTCAATTCATTGACTTCTATGAGAATCTTTCCCTCAACATGGATAACTTGGCTCATGATAATGGGTCCCAGCGCCCCAAAAACAACTTTTACTCTAAAATTAAAGCTATAAAGGCTTGGATCAAGAGTTGGTCTAAATCTATGTATCTCCACTGCAGTAGGGAGAAAAATCAGCTGATGATGTTTATGAAAGACATTAGATCCTTACTTCAAGATGATCCTTCTAATCTAAATTTGCATATAGGGGAAGAAATTCTAGAGAGAAAAATTAAAAGTATTGAGGAAATGGAAGCCAAGGGATCTGCCATAAGATGCAAGATAAAATATACTAATGATATGGATTCAGGCAGCTCTAAGTTCTTTTTTCGAGTATCTAAGAGCAGGGTTTTGAGGAAATCTATTGCTGAAGTTCAAGATGAAAATGGTAGAAACCTTACATCTCATTCTGATATATCTGATTTTTTTAAAGCTAGATATATGGACATTTTTCATAACCAGCCAATCCCCTCCAATAACATAGCAGAGGCAAATGATTTTATGAACATTGTGAACAATATTATTCCTTCTGCTCCTGATACTATGGATGATTCTATCACTGCTCTTCCTTCTCAACAGGAGATTCTGGCTACTCTTTCCTCCTTCAGTAAAGGAAAATCTCCTGGTCCTGATGGATTGCCTGCAGAATTTTATGTCAAATTCTGGGACATTCTAAAAAATGATCTCACCCTAATGGTTCATGACTTCTGGAAGAATGATTGTCTTCAAACATCCTTTGCTACTGGTTTTATCTCTTTGATTCCAAAAGTAGATCATCCTGCCAACTTCCAGGATTGGAGACCTATATCTCTAACCAATTCTACTTATAAGTTGTGTGCTAAAATCATTGCTCTAAGGATCAATAGCTACCTTCAAAGAAATATCAGCCACAATCAATCTGCCTTTCTTCCCAAGAGATACATTCTAGATAATTATGTGGCAGCTATGGAAGGTTTGCACTGGAATAATATCTCTAATCAAAATTGTATTCTTCTCAAATTGGATTTCAAGCGTGCCTTTGACTCTGTTAGGTGGGACTTTCTTCAATTTCCAATGTCTAAGCTTGGGTTCCCTGACAAGCTAATCAATCTTATCATTGGGTTGAACTCAAGGGCCAAATCGGCTGTTCTAATTAATGGGGTGCCCTCTGCTTTTTTTCCCCTGTCCTGTGGTGTGAGACAAGGCTGCCCCCTTGCTCCTTATTTATTTCTCATTGCTGCAGACTTGCATACTTCTTGTTTGCACCACCATAACCTCTTCAGATTTAGGAACTTCTGTAGCTTGAATAAATCTTATAGAGGTGCTTGGTTCAGCAAATCTCACAGGGGGTTTAGACTCTGGTCTCTTCTCTTTTTCCTGCTTAGCAAAATATTCCTTAACAGCACACCTAGCATCAGTATGGCCAACCTCTTTACAAAAAGAACAAACGGGGCATTCCTTTCCAAAGTGGCCTTTTCTATTACATTTGGGGCACACTTGCCAATAGCAAATTTCTGATGGGTGAGAATTCCTATTGCAATGAATACACTCAGGGTAAGTTTTATCTGTTCTTGCAGCCTTGAGTTCAACCAATTGTTTAGTTATTTCTGCTAGAGCTTCAGTAACTTTTGATAAATCTGACTTCACCTCTGCAACCTGAGAACTTGCTTCCTCATCTTTAGATTTCTTCTTTTCTTCCTGTATGGCATAAATTGGAATAGAAGGGTGGTGATCATAATGTGCATCAGTAGCATCAGGATAAAATGGGTCATGATTGTGGTGAGGAACATAATGCTTGTCAGGCAAGGTAGAGAGCATCTGAGTTAAATCAGTGGTTTTGGCAAAGACTTTGTATATGGAATCAAACCCTTCAGCAGCTTGAATTTTGAGCAACTTCCTTTGGATATCTGGTCTTCTTTCCAGACCATTATTAAACCTTGCAATTCATTAACCAAATCTTTTGGAGCAGCTAACTTACCAAATCTATCCAGAAACTTCTTGACAAGTTCATCCCATGAAGTGGTGCCCATTAACTTTTCATAAGTTAACCAAGCACCAGCCTCACTTTCCTCTTTGAAACATTTTTCAAACTCTGAGAGCTTGCAGCCCTTCTTGAAGCCATAGTCTCTGTAATAATCCTCAAAGATTCTCAAGAAGTTGTTAGCACTCATACTGGAATCAAAAGTAGGCAAAGGAACAGGGACATTCAATTCAAATTGATAAGGCATATTCTGAAGCAGGCTACTTGAGAAACTTGAATGCAATGGCCTTTCTCTGCAAAGATCTGATGCATCAATATCTTCTACTGGTTCTTGTTCTGCTGGAAATTTTTGTTTTAGAGCCATGAGTTCTGAGATCCAGGAAGATCTCGGTAGGACCTCCAAGATGTTGACCCCCAACCTGGCTTAGAGAGTCAAACACAAGAAGCCAACTTGAGTTTTCACTCAAGTTGGGGTTAGAACCTCCAGATCACTTAAGGTGATCAATCTACACAAGAATTTTCCAAAGAAAAAGCTCAGTTACAGAGTTTGCATACCTTTCCCAATTCTGGAATTTGGACCCCTTACTCAAATCGATGCAGATCTCATAAACAGATTGATTTTCCAGGTCAGATGACTGTGACTTGTTCAGAAAAGTTGTAGGCAAGCAAGGGTAAAGATCTTGACCAAGTCTGAGTTTTGATTTGTGAGATATTCGATCTCAAAGTTGGGTCAAATTTTGGTCAATATCAGTCAAAACTAAAAACAGAGCTCAGAGTTTTGTAACTTGAGTTGTAGGTTGAATTTTGAAGAAATTCCAAAACTAAGATGCAATATAGACTTCAAAGGTAAGGTGCATGCCGTCAAATCATGATTTGAATCATTAGAACTATTTTTTTTTGGCACTGTTTGTGGATATCAGTCTAAATTTGTATCAGACAGAATGCAAAAAATGGTAACTTGAGTTTGGAATGGAATTTTTTCGAAATTTTTATGCACACAGGTGCAAATAAGATGGGAGATGAAGTGCAGATGGTCATATGCAGGAAAAAATAAAGGAATTCTTTACTGTAAAAATGTTTGTGATGCAAAAATACTAAAGGATCATGACAGTCGACTTTTTGAATACTTGGCAATCAATTTTCATTGATATGAAGGTAATACAAGGTGAATAAGGATCTTAGGAACATAGATCAATCATCAAAATAGCTTAGAAGGTCAATAAATAGTATCAAATCAATAATATCAGTCCAGTCTTCTCAGATTAGACTGTGGAACACTCAGAGACTTCAAGAACGTCTTCAAATCATGCTCAGCATGTATCAATGTTGAGGTTTGATGCGTCTGGGCCTTCAAGAAAATTCTTTTGTCGAATCCCATATCTTAGTTTTCAAATGTTTGCTTAATCTTAGCCTTGATTGGTGGGTTTATTCGGTTCTTAAAGAGCGGGAAGGTGAAAATAGGTAGGTTCCGAGGTCTGTGGTGCCAAATCCGCGAGATTCGAGGTGGAAGCAGAAATTTAGGGTTCTTGGCTGTATTTTTTCAGAAATAGCGTGATACGATTCCGTATTTTCGCCCGTATATCCATGGAATATGCTGTATTCTTTAATTTTGCAAAGCTAAACCATGGTTTTTAAAAGGCCACTTATAGAAAATTGAAGAGATGGATCACTTTAGCAATGGCAACCCTAATTTTTCTTGGGAATATGCCAAGTCCTTGGGCATAATGATCAGGAATATTCCATAAGGTATACAAGTGGCATGGCATAATGGTAAGGAATTGCAAAAGGATTTTGGCTAGGAAAATTGCAAAAAGATGTGGCATAAGAAGTGAAAAGATATGGAGGCAATGGTGGGGGATAACTCATGGGGGAAATATAGGTGTATTAGAAAAAGGGAGAATGGGGCAAAACATAATGAGGTATGCATAATAACAAAAGTAGAGGACGCAATTAATGTAAAAGGTTCCATGACCTTCAAAAGCGCTTTTACATGTGATAGTATGCTTTGGTCTTCATGTAGCCAAATTGAATAATAGAATCCTTGATGGAAACCATCACATAAACTTGCAGAAGTTGCATAGTATGCATTGTCTTCTTACAAGCACTACAACGAAGAATTTCATCTGTATGAGAATGAGAATTCTTATTGATATTAGAATGCATTTTCAGCAAGAATTCAAAATCAACAACTTTTGCTTACCATTTATGAAAACTCCATCTATAGAAACTAGCAATCTAGCTTACTATATGTTCAGAGTAGAACATCTCGGCGATTAATAAATAAGAAATAAGATATGGCATGCATGGCCGACATTAAAACCTCACAAGTCAGCTATGGCAACATTATAGACACTCATTTTTTCCATAATAACAAGCATCAACATTAGTTCTACAATGCCATACAACTCCAGTTCAAGGAGGAGAGAAAAGTTCTTAGATACTTACTGACACCACTTCCTCTCGACTATGTGATAGAATCGCCTAGGATCGCCTAGGTGCATATAATCGCCGAGGGTCTCAATGCGACTTTTGTTTCAAAAAAGCATGTATCTCTTGTGCATCTTGTGCATAGAAGGCATGGAAGATTGTGAAACATTATAAATGAGTAACCAAAAGGAAATCAGATAGAACATCCAATATATCCTCCAATGGCGTGGTTGTCCGGTGGAAGAAAATCATCCTTTCAAAAGAAATTATACATTTAGTGAACAAATCGGTGAAATGTAGGAATGTAACATGACAAGCGGCATTACCCAAAAAAATTACCATCGAATGGATCACGTTACCGCAAAATTACTTGAATGGATCACGCCCGCATATTCTATTGCCAAATTAAGAGACATACATCGAAAGGTAAGCAATAGCATAGCAAACAGACCAGCTTTCTAAAAATAGCTCCTACTAGAAAAGGGAATTTTACAGCCAATATTGCCATCATTGAAGCAACACCGAGCCAAGAGAATGGCCTACAAATATGAGTGTTTCAACACGAGCTTTTCGAGTTTACGCCTCGTTGTTTAGCAACCAACAAAGCGACTCTCGGCCATGGTGCACATAACCCTCATTAATCTTTGTTTCCCTAACTTGTTGTCCCAAAAGACAAAATAATCTATTTCTCTGCAGACAATTAAGGCCTCTCATAGCCAACACAATTTACGTCATGATCAAGATAAATGAGATAGGGAGGCACAATTTCTTTCTTGGCGGTGTGGTTCACCTTTTATGCACGTTTTCAAGTTTTATTTGGTATCCACCGAGGGGGGCCCATTCGGATGACTTAGATCCCTGTTCATACACAAATAAAGTAAACCCGCATACGCGAGGAACTGGTTCAATTCATCCGCTTCACCAATTCCCATGAATTGCTATCCCCGATCACCGGTGCAAACTAAACAATACACTTTGCTTCCGCAATAGGGACTCCCACACCAAGGACATAAAAGGTTTAAAGGCGAGCTCAAGAGCAGACCTCCAATACGCTCATGATGTTCCATTTCAAAAAAAATCACATCGAGAGGCCACATTCCGCATCAATGAAGGGGCTCCAAAAGGCCGTCCCATCCCGAAGCCAGTTCCAATTTCTTCAAACCATAATCAAACCTTACACCAAGCGTGGCTGCTGGCGAAAGGTGAGAGAAACGAAGAGATGGGTTGAAGGAAAGGGGCAAGGAAGAGCGCTTGAGGTGCAAAAGGGCGTGGCGATCATGCCAAAATTTGTTTAAAAGGGGCGAGATCCTGCTGGGATCAAGGAAACATAAGCCGAGGAGCAAAAAGCGGGGGGGTGAACAAGGGAAGCCATAACCGGGGCCAAGGGAAGGAGCAAGGATACGAGCAAGGAAGGGCGGATTCTTCCCTCGTGCTCTGGCCGGGCGAAAAAAGTACTAATCGGACCTGTTCCGCTTGCATCATTCAAACAAGTTCACGCCTTCCCTTCACGCCCATACCCTTATTTGCTCAAATTTTTGCTTGAAGCCATATCCAGAGTTTGATAAAGAAATTTCTAACCCTAAAATTCCTGCATGCCATCTAGACCACTAATAATACCACCAGTTACAAAAAAAAAAAAAAAAAAAAAACATGGGTGCCCACCATTGAAAGAAAACATGAAAACACTATTTGTGTATGCGCGCTCTAGATGTACGCATTAGTACATCAATTGAAATACACCACAAAATCATAGCAAAACCTTAGTGAAAAGCGTACAAAAATACAAAAGTAACCCCCAACACAAACCATTAACATCCAACATATAAAAATTAAATCCCCCAACACATAACATCCAACACATAACAACCATTGACATTAACAATCAACACATAACTACCATTGACATTAATTAACACAACCATTGGGTCCAGCACATTTAAATTAAAATCCCCCTTAAACCCCCTTTGGTTTGGGTGCATATTCACACCTGGGTGACTCTAGCAACGAGAGTGTTGGATAGGCATATTCGCCCCTTATTCCTTAATCTATACCGTACATAAAGTTCCTCGTTTGTGGGGTATGCAAGTACAAAATTTGCTATACTATATAACAAGATTCGCAAAATACTATAAGATTTCAAGCAGAATACTATATGGTGTTGATTTCGTACGTGCAAAATACAATTATGAAGGCTCTCCGCCCTCGTCACCCCCGGTGAATATGCACCCAAACCAAAGGGGGTTTAAGGGGATTTTAATTTAAATGTGCCGGACCCAATGGTTGTGTTAATTAATGTCAATGGTAGTTATGTGTTGATTGTTAATGTCAATGGTTGTTATGTGTTGGTTGTTATGTGTTGGGGATTTAATTTTTATATGTTGGATGTTAATGGTTTGTGTTGCAAAAAATTTTTTTGGCCCCTTCGGGGCCTTAGGACGCCCCCCGTGTGACAAAAACTTTAGAATTCAAACCCGAAAAAAAACTAGAACTCATTTGAGGCTTTCATCACCAGTAGCTTTTGAATTTGATCACAATAAAACAAATAGAACATAAAGTAAAATTTACCATAAAGATAGAGCAGATTGATCCCTTATTCTGAAAGTCATAAAGTTTGCAACACAAAGAAAACCCCCTGTTATTATGCTACATATTGTTACTTCCGCTACAACTATTTCTCTTTCACAATGATACCATTGTTTATCAATCCATATGATTTTGGATGCTCCATCTCTAGCTTAAAGGTAATGCATGATTCACCTTACGGTTTGATTAAAGTTCCAAACCTACAATCTAAATGCATTCTTGTAGCCCTTTTACTTGACTGATCTACGTGACATGGAAAAGGGCGTGGAATAATCCACATGTTGTGTGCATAAGAATCCATTTGTTGATTGAAGCTAAAGGCTGGCTACTATGAAATAACATTAGTCGGAGTAGAATAGATATGATTTACTTCTTGCCACCCATCAACTCTTAGAGTTGGTGTGAGTCAAGCACGTCCATGCTTGGTCATAAGCTTTTAGAAGACAAAATGAACAATCCGGCAGCCAGGAATATCCAAGAGTTGGAAGCAAACAGAGGGGCCTAAACTTGAATCTGCGGAAAATCTTAGGAAGGAAACAAAAGGGGTTTTGCAAAGACTACATTGTAGAATCGGAAACCAATACCTTGTAAAAAAAATTATGCTAATCAAGAAACATTAAAAACAAATACCTTTGTAAGTGTGAGCAAAAAATCCATCTCGTGGTAGTAAAATCCACTCCGGCAATACGAATCCAAGAGGGCAAGTACACATGCATATGCACACATGCACATACATGCACACATGCACTTGCACTTGCACATGCACATGCACACACATGCACATGCATGTGCACATGCACATGCATACACATGCGCAGTGTTTCATGCACAAACACATATGCGAGAAAAGACAACAACCCTCGGATTGTTCCCACCAACGAAAATCAACGTCCCATAAATGGTGCACTCTAGAAATACTATTTAGTACACCTCAACGAATACAACAACGAAATCATAGAAAAACCATGTGAAAAAGCGTATAAAAATCTAAAAGTAACCCCCTGTTATTGTGCTACATATTCAGAGCTTGGGGTTTGAACCCAAGTATGCCAAGTCTCTGTCTCCTTCAAACCCACCCGCTCCTAAAACTGCATACACACACCTGTATCTGCACTCAGCTCCTTATTTTCTATCACCATCATTCATCTATATATTTTCTTATCAACCTGGATATATCCACATGTCAAATCGTGCATGCCCCTCCTATAGAAAGTTTTCCAACTTACCTAAATAATAGGATGCCCTGCTGTCCTTAAGTTCCAGCTATCAAAGTCGTTGACTTTGACCCATTTGACCAGTCAAAACCCTAAGTGGCGGGCAGGGGGTATCACGCATTTTCTGGCGGCCGTAGCAACGTCTGGGTAGTACCTGCCCACCACTTTTCAACTTCTATGTTTTTTTCTTGCATTCATCGCCCACGCTTCTCATGAATGCTTGTATGAATCCTCATTAGCCTAGGGGAGCCAAGATGTGGTCACTAATCCCCTTATATGCTCGAATATCACATGACACATAATTTTAACATTCCCCCTTCATGTGATATTCCTTGTTGTCACAGTGTAGTAAACTTCTTAATTCCACAAATCTGGACAATGGTAAGGCTTTTGTAAGTATATCTGCTCGTTGATCTTGTGAACTAACATAAGTTAAATGCACCTGATCCTTCTTTACCATATCCCTGATAAAATGAACCTCCATATCAATATGTTTTGATCTTTCATGCAATTGGGTTTTGTCATAGCAATACAACTAGTATTATCACAATAAATGATTGTTGGTCCTCTTTGAGCAAATCCAAATTCTGCCATAAGCCTTCTTTCCCAAATAAGTTCCTTAGTCAAGAGGGCTGCTGAGTTGTACTCAGCTTCAGCACTAGATAAAGCAATGCTGCTTTGCTTCTTGCACTTCCAAGCAACTGGGGCTCCACCTAATAAAATAACATACCACACGGGTTGATTTTTCGTTTATCTAAATCTCCTCCCCAATCAAAGCATCACAATAAGCCCGCAATTGCAAGTTGGTTCCATTAAATACTATACCAAAATGCATTGTACCTTTCAAGTATTTGAGAATCCTTTTTGCTGCATTCCAAAGTCCTTTACCAGACCTTGTCATTGTACCCTCTTGAGAATATTAACTGCAAAATGCAATGTCGGGCCTAGTACAATTGGCTACATAGGACAAACAACCAATCAAACTTCTGTAAGGTATTTTCTCCATTTGTTTGCTTTCTGTTTCTGTCTTTGGGCTCATATCTGCAGAAATTCTGTGACCCGGAACCATAGGAGTATATGCCATATTGCAATCTTCCATATGAAATTTCTTCAACATGTTTTGAATATGCCCTTGTTGACTCAAAGCTAATATCTTGTGATTTCGTCCCCTGTAAACATCTATGCCCGAAAAACCTCTTTAATTCTCCAAGATCACTCATTTGGAATCGTTTCTTTAAGATATCTTTGCAATGATTTAGTACTTGAGTTCCCTTTGATATCATAATATTGTCATCAACATATAAAGCAATAATGCACCGGGCATCTCCCATTTTGAACCTATAGATATTACCATCATAATTGAGCTTCTCAAAACCTTGTTCTACAAGATATCCATCCATACATTTATACCATTCCCTAGGAGACTGCTTTTAAGACCATAGGACTTGCTCTATTCAACTTCCAAATTTTTCCTTTGTCCTCTTCAAACCCAAAAGCGTGTCTTAAATAAATTTCCTCCTCTAATTTAGCATTCAAGAATGTTTGTACTTACATCCATATGATGGATTTCAAGGTCACAAGCATTAGCAATAGCTAATAACATTCTTAAACTATTTATCTTTACCAATGGTGAGAATGTTTCATCAAAATCTTCCCCTTTTTTTCTCGTGTAAAGCCCCCTGCAACAAGTCCGGCTTTGAATTTCTTAGTATTTTGTCTACTCCTGGTTTTATTCTATAGATCCACTTACTTCCAACTATATTCTTATCAGAAGGAATATCTACCACTGTATAAGTGTTTGTTCTTTTGAATGCTCTCATTTCTTCTTCCATAGCACATTTTCTTTCCATTCATATCTTGAACTCGCCTCCATATAATTTTGTGGAATCTTGTCTGCTTCAAGTATCAAAATGTCAAATACAAGATTAATTTCTCCTACCCGAGATCTAAGTCTTTTACTTTTCCCAAGTTCAGTCTACCATGAGACTCTAAATTATGTTTGGCTTCTTACGCCAACATTTGAGCTTCGTTTCGTCTGGTTTTCTTTTTGGTCTATCGATTTATCACCCTCCTCTCTTGGTGTTCAATCTCTTGCTCAAGACTTGATTCCACTTCGGCTCAACAACATTACTTGGAATCATTTCTGACTCATTATCAGAGTCACTCAAATCTACCTGCTTCAATCCTTGAGTTTTCTCCTCTTCACTTATTGACTGATTTGCTTCTTCAATACTATCTTTCCTTTCACTTTCACATCTTCGATTATTTATCTTGGAAATTTTCCTATAAAATTCATTTTCATTGAAGACCACATCTCTACTCACTATAATTTTTCTTTCTAGCGGGATCATATAATCTGAATGCTTTCGAAGTTAGAATCATACCCTACTAGATAAGATATGTATGCTCCATCATCCAACTTTTCCTTAGTTCTTGAGCACATGTACAAAGCATAAACACCCATATGCTTTTAATCTATCATAAGAAGGTGACTTACCAGACCAAAGCATTTCTGGAATTGCACCTTTAATACTTGATGAAGGTAACAAGTTTTGAATGTAGACAGCCGTCTTCACAGCTTCATCCCATAAATAATTTGGTAAGCCAGAGTACTTCAACATGGACCTCACAACATCAAGCAATGTTCTATTTTTCCTTTCTGCAACTCCATTTTGTTGTGGTGAGTATCGCATGTCAATTGCCTCCTGATTCCCCTGTTTGCACAAAAAGCTTTAAATTCATCAGAGATATATTCATCTCCTCCTCTATCTGACCTTATGCACTTTATTTTCCTTCCAGTTTCTAGCTCGGTTTCAGCAGTAAATAACTTCAAAGCATCACAAGCTTGGTCTTTTGTTTTCAAAATATAACACTTGGTTTTTCTGCTGAAATCATCAATAAAGCTCATGAAATATCTATGCCCACTCAAACTAGTAACATTTATAGGACCACATAAATGCATGTGCACCAAATCCAAAATGCCCTTTTTGCTCTTTTGTGTGACCTTTTAAATGGCAATCTTGATTGCTTTCAAGTTGACAACCCCCACATAAGAACTTTTCATTTTGTACCTTGGCGATATTAATCCCTTTTCTCCAAGTCTTTTAATTGTTGCAAAAGATTTACATGACATAACTGCTATGCCATATTTTCACATCCGAATATTCCACAAGGTTAATTTCATGAAGATGCTCCATATCCAATCCAAAGAGATTACCAACTCTTTTTGCCAATAAACTTTAATTCACCATTAAGAAATACTTTTACAATGGATCCTGTTCAAACAAGACTTTATATCCCAAATCCACAAGCCGGCATACGGATATGAGATTTCTAACAAGACTAGGCACACACAAAACATCTCTCAATTTTACATTTTGCCAATTAAGTCAAACAACTCTAAAACTCCCAGATCTTCTATTTTCTTCAAACCCCATCACCAAGTTGCACATGTCCTTCCTTCTTTTCCCAATCCTTAAGCATATGCAAGTCACACATTGTGACGCCCCCTCGCTAAACATACGGGCCCCACCAGATACCCAGAAAATCCCCATCCCGCTCAAGAACCGCGATGGGCTCCTTCGCCTACCCCCGCACTCTCGAGGTGACTCTTAGTGCGGGAGGGAACACGAAGGTGTCTTTATGCCCCCCTTCCCCATGGGCTCCTATAATGTAGAAGCGACAACACGCCATAACTAGCATAAACATATACAAATACTACCTTGAGGGTAGTGCATCGACATAAAACCAATGCATAGATGATAATCACGACTCATAAAAAGAGAGAGCTCCTACCCTCCCGCACTCGTGGGGAGGGTGACCGGACCGCTAGGCCTCAAGATAGAGCAGCACCGAGTCATGGCGATGGCGCAGGGCTGGCATAGAACAATGGCTAGGGTTGACCACTCCATCCGCCTCCCCGCATACTTTGCATGGGCTAGATCGTGCTCGACAGACTCCTAGCCTTCCTGATACGCAATCCCATGGCATCACCCATCTGGGACTACTCCGTGTTGCATCTCCCTCGGTCCGATGAGGCAGAAGGGTTGCATCTCCCCTTCCTGTGGTCTAGAGGTGCCGGGGCGGCTAGAGAATCGCGGGCGACACACGATTCTGCACTGAACAAACCCCCAAAATGAGAGCCAAGCCAACACTTGCAGCCTCCCGAGAGGCGTGGCAACACCATTGCCCCAGGAGGTGTCAGACCCATGCTCGCCCACACCAGGGGTGACCGACCATAAGCCTAGCCCACTATGGGATCCCCCGGCCCCCCCACTCTAAGCAGGGATCCTCCCTCCACTTTCCCTCTAGCCCCTGTTATCCGTCTTTGAGTCATATCATAGCCTCAATAGCCCGGGTGGGCTCCTATGCACAAAGCCGCAACTAATAGGAACTAAGGGATCTACTCTAGGAGCATACTACATATGGCCCTAGGTCTCTACCCCCTTCCCAATACAAGAGGAGCAAACATGATCAACCAATCATCACATAATCATCACATCATGAGAGTAATCATAAGAAGAACATCTTAACCTAATCATACAACTAACTAATAGTTAGGGTTCCTTGATTAGGGTTCAAGATGTTGAATATGGGTTCTAGGATGGCTCTACTCTAGATACAAAATACTAGCACATCCGGAATGCTAATCCCATGAGCTATCACAACTACTATCCTACATACCGCCCTCCCGATGCTCTCCCTCCAGATCCGGCGCCCATGGTCTTCGCTCACAAGCTGCTGTTCCTACCCAAGAACGGGTCCACCCCTCACAGCTGCAGCTGACCAGCCCCTATGCCAATAACGAATCCAGGTTCAAACGGGGTTTCAACAAGTAGGTGAGTCTCGGGGTGCTAGGGCTGGAAAGAGGTCTAGGGTTAGGGGTTTATGCCTATATAAGTTAGGGTCCACCTAGGATGCCACGTGGCACCAATCGGTGAGTCCCGTGGTGGCGGCGTCCCCAATAGGTTAAGGCCACGTGGATAATGGTCTAAGTTTATGGTTGGCTAAGTTATGAGAATAACTTAGCCATGCCCCCTAGTGCCACAATCTATGGTATACAAGGCTATAAGGATAGACTTGTATGGTGATTTGATCCGGAATATACGATTTATGGCGATATTCCCCCGACCGCACATTCTCCCCCCCTTAGGACAATGCCCCCCTCAAAGATTAAGCTTAAGGTGACGAACCTACCTTTATGCCCGCAAAATAACAACATGTCATAACCTTTAGCTTAGCTTAGCAATCAAGTTTTTATTAGTTCAAGTCAAAATTTTAGGCCATATTTGTACTTATACAAAATTATATAGCCTTAACATCGTTATTTCTTATAATAATTCAAAATACTATTATAAGAGTTATTAGGGTTCATAATCTAATTATGGCTCCCCTATCTTCTCGCGACGCCTCGTTGAAGTCCTCCTTCTACTTGCCCGCAAAAGGAGCACATTACGCTAGTTTAGTTAATAATTTGTGGTTTTAGGGGACCACCCTTTACCTCCTTGAGCCGAACCACTGCTCAAGGTTGTCCTACTACCCTGCCCAAGATCATGGCCCTTTCGGATTTGAGCTTAGGGATCATTTAAGATGCTCCCATCATTGCCCATGATCGAGTGCTACCTTGTACACGATCCCCCCCGGATCGAGTACACCCCAGTGCATCATGCCCCCGGGGTTTCAAATAGGGAACGCCTCACGATCCCATCATCGCAAGATGATCACTTAAGCTTCACCATGACCCCTCCACGCCGTGTGTGCGCATTCCCGCATCGTGGCATAGAGATCATCCCATCGATGTCCCATCATTGCCCACCATGCCTCATTCTCACCGCATGACCCTAATGGTCATGCGCACTCTTGGTGCGTGGCCTGAGAATGCCCTAAAGGCGATCCCATCATCGCCCACACGATCCAGGTTCCGCACATGCATCCTCCTAACTAGAATGCATGCGCCAAGCTCAAAGCTAACTATCAACATACTAGCTAACCACCGGGCAAGTCGGGTCGACCAAGCCTGGGAGACGCACTCGCCATCAAACTCCTTCATAAACTCGGGTATTGCTTCTCCAAATCTTGCTTCAATACCCATGTCGCGATCTTCCACCTGTAAGTGCTTCCACTTAACCAAATATTGGAGGAACTGAGACCTCCTAGTCTTCTTGAATGACTTATCAAGAAGTAACTCGCACTATTTCTACTTGCTCCTCATCATTTCCAACAAGGTTGGAGTATCCAAAACCTCCTCGGGTTAGGATTGTGCCTTTTAATAAACTTACGTGGAAGACCTTGTGGACCTTAAGATGGGCTGGAAGATCCAACTTATAGGCTTGAGAGCCCACTCTCTCTAAAATCTTGAACGCCCAGCCACCTAGGGGCAAGCTTCTTGCAGCTCCCAACTGGGCAGCCTTGGCTTGCTTCACCTTGATCTTCAACCAAACGGTATCGCCCACCTTAAACTCCCTTACGGTCCCTCAGGCTTGCCTCGGCTACACTCTTCACACTTCTGCCAGCAAATAACCCCTCTTCCTCTACTAGCTGCTGATGTCTCCTAACATCCTGGCCGGGACACTTCTACCTTGGACACAGGATTGTGCCGTGTCCTGGGTTAAGCACCGTACCCGTAATTCACCATGAAAGGAGACATCCGAGATGACTCCTCGCTTGGCAATCGTTGTGGCGAATTCCACCAAGTGGATGTACTCATCCCACTTGACCGCTTTGTTCCACACATAGCTTTAAGCATGTCTTCAATGATCCGATTGGTCCTTTCCGTCTCGGCCATCTCTGCTTGGGGATGATATGCCGCACTCATGGAGAGCTTCGCCCGGATGGTGCTAAAGAGATCCCGCCAAAAGGCACTCATGAACTTAGAATCTCTATCCGATATTATCTCCCCGAGGCATGCCATGGAGTCTAAAAATCTCCCTTACAAATAACTTGGCAAAGTGTCTAATGCGGTGTCCGTTGCCTTGCAAAGGCACCTAAATGTGCCATCTTAGATAACTTATCTACGACAACCATCAATGCATCCTTGCCTCAAGAGTTCTAGGAGTCCCGTGATGAAATCCATGCTTATGACCTCCCACTTTGCATTTGGCACCCCCAATGGCTCTAAAGCACCCTGAACCGGTTGTTCGCTTTGGTCTCACGACATAACCGGGTAATCCCGAATATATGCAGCTATCCGCCTCTTCATTCCCCGCCGGTAACTACTTCAATCTTGAAATAGGTCTTCATGAAGCCAAAGATGCCCCGCTATTGGGCTGTTATGTGTGTCATGAAGAATTAACTTCCTTACCCCTCAAGATTCGGCACACACAACTTATGCTTGTGGTACAACAAAGTTGCCTTCCTTTTAAAATGCTTGAAGGCTTCCCCTCGCCCTTGTCTCTGCTCTGGCTTCCTTTGGAGAGGCTTTCCCCACACCTCCTTGAAGTCCACATCGTTGGCAAGGACTCCTCAATCTTCTTGCCAAACTCACTTTCGAAAGAGTGGAAATCGCATTACAATGCGCCCTTGTCTGAAATGGCCTCCTAGAGAGGGCATCCGCTACAACATTAAGCTTACCAGCTTTATATATAATATCAAAATCGTACTCCTCAAGGAATTCCATCCACCTCCTTTGCCTTAAGTTGAGGAGTGGTCGGGTGAAAAGATACCAAGGCTCGTGATCGTTATCTAACCAAACTTCCTTCCCAAAGAAATAATGCCTCCCTATCCTCAATGCCCCGACAATGGCTAGGAGCTCCCGATCATGGGTTGGGTATGCTGTTCTGTCGTTCATCTTCTTTGAGTCGTGAGGCGACTACCCCTTCCTTCTTGCATCAAGACCGCCTTGTTGCTATCTTGCTTGCATCTGCTGCTATCAACTTATCCTTACTGGATCCGGAGAACAAGCACCGGTGCTGTTGTTAAGGCCTCTTTAAGCTTCTCAAAAGAAGCTTGGACTTTCTAACCAATGGCTAGCCCAATCCTTAATCTTCTTGGCCTTAGTGAGGTCCGGCCAGAGGGGACGCCCACTTAGCAAAGTCCTTCACTTAACTTTTCAGAGTATCCCCGCCAACCCGAAAGCTTCTTACTGCGCCACATTCCTTGGAGCTGGCCAATCAACTATTGCCTCAATCTTAGATGGATCTGTGGAGATTCCCCTGATGTTACTACATGCCCCAAGTACTCCACCCGCCTGTTGCAAAGTGGCACTTAGAGAGCTTCCCATACAACCGATGACGCCTCAACTTTTCCAACACTTTCCCCGAGATGTCGACAATGCTCTTCAAGGGACTTGTCAGATTAGATGTCGCCGAAGAAGACAATAACAAACTCATCCAAGAAGTCTCCTCAAGATATCGCTCATGAGGCGATAAAACGCTATGGAGCTGCTCGACAATCCAAAGGGCATTATCAGAACTCAAAATGACCATACCGCTGCTCAAAGCGCCTTATGGATGTCCTCTTCCTTTTATTCTTATCCGATGGTATCCTGATCTTAAAATCAATCTTAGAGAATACCTTTGCTCCTTTGTAGCTGATCCATTAGGTCATCCGCCCTTGGCAATGCATATTTATTCTTTATCGCCCCGCTTGTTGAGCCGGGCGATAGTCTATGCACATTCTTAAGCTTCCATCTTTCTTCTTGACAAAGAGTATAGGTGTCTCAAAGGAGACACACTTGCTCTTATAAATCCAAGCTCTAGCAATTCTTGAAGCCGCTTCTTGAGCTCAATCAATTCTCGGGTGCTCATTCTATATGGTGCCTTACCGTAGGCTTTCTCAGATCCGAGCCAATGTGATCTCACATTCTACACCCCTATAAGGTGGCGGTATGCCGGATTTCATCCCGAATACATCCTTGAACTCGAAATAAGCCTTGCTATCCGCCTCAGTGCTTTTCCTTTGTGTCACTTCCATCCCGCTTGCGCCTCAACCGATTCCATCCTCAAGATGTAGTCCACCTTATTCCTTTCTATACTCTTCCTTAGCCGCTTCAAAGAAATACACCGCATGGGAGAATCTAGCTTCTTACCTTTCACTATCAACTTGCCGCCGCCTGGTGCGCCATGGTGACTTCATTCCTGGCCGAATCAATCATGGCTTTGGCTGGCTTCAAAAATTCCATCCCCACTATCAAATCATATCTTCCATGTCCATGACTTCGCCCCCATCGGCCACTTAGCCCCACTAAGGTCTATGTCAAAGGTGATCCTCCTCCCCTTAGTGTGCCGAATGGCGCCTGGCCATAGCTACACGGGCCTTGGCTTAGACTTCAATACCTTATTCTTCATTAGAGCAGCCAATCTAGGAGATGCAAAATTATGAGAGCTACCTCGTATCTATGAGGACTACATAAGGATTACTATCTATGATCCCATCACCGCGATGACGCTTGATCGATTCTCTATCTCATCTCGACTCAATGTTTGCACATATGTGACACTCACCATCTATGAAGTCGCGGGCTCCCCTGCTGGTCATCGCCCCTCGCCCGCTTCATTGGGGAGTCCCACCCAAGAGTTCTCGCCAAAGCCGACCGCATGACTAATGGACAATCATGTGTCCGGTGCCCCCGGCTGGAAGCACCTGGGCATAACTTCTTCTCAATGCATTCTCGCTCTTTTCCTTCGGCAGACCGTTTAGAGACGCTTTTTAAGAGCGCCCCTCGATGCGCTCGCGTAAGGGTTTACGGTCCCCAAAAGCTTTGCTTCCACCCTTACCTTGTCACGACTCGATGGTGTAGTCAGCTGATTGCTTACCCTCGATATTGCCCCCGATACGCCCCCAACTCTTACCCCTAAAGGTTGATCGCTTCTCTGAGTTGTCGGTGCCTCCTCCAAACTTATAGCTTTATCTTCGCTCAAGGATCGACTTGGGTTGATTGCTCTAACAAGCCTCTTGATATTGCTGTTCAACCCCTCAATGTAAGTATCCACGGCTTGCCTCTCTCGAGAGACTCCGTGAACATTCAGCCCGAGCCTCATAAATTCTTCGTATACTTAGCCACCGATAAGGTACCCACGATTCAACCTCAGAAAACCGCCGGATCTGCCTACTAGTATGAGACCTTTGTACATAGTGCTTACTTTAAAGCCTTGCTAAAAGTCTTAAATCTGCAATTGTTCCTCTTCAGCTTTTGTTAGACTTAGCATATCCCTTCCACCGCATCCTTGCCGGGTCCAATGAGGTTAGTCAGAGCAACTTTCCCTATATCCTTGTCTTTCATCCCGTAAGAGTTACCAAATTCTTCCATTTCATCAAGCCATGCTTCAGCTTCCATGCCCGATCTGTTTTTCCCCGAAACCGCCCGCCTTCCTTGTCTTCCATACATTGCTCATAGCACTATCCACCTTTTTCCGGTAATCATCCGCCTTTTCTTGCCCTTTTTTTGCCTTAGGTGTGCCGTGAGTCACTATCGGAGCTAGAGCCGTCCTCACCGGAAGAGCCGCCCGATGAGCTGGAGCTAGATGATGATGGACTCTGGTTCTCCTCTTCCTTCTCCTATCCCCGACATTCCCCTGGTTGCCCTCCCCTTCCCGCCGAGGAACTTCGCCACCACCCTCAAAACAAGGTGGAGGTGGGTGACCATCTTCCCCGCATTCATGAGAGGTGTCGCCAGCTTGATGAGGTGTTGCATCTGATTCTCATCCGCACTAACCTTGCGTTGATCCTCCCTCCGGTGACATATCCTGCTCAACATCTTCTTGTTCCCCGCCAAAATGCATTCCTTGGAACCCACTATGCGGTCGGTGGCGGTCCCGAGATCCCCGTGACTTGAGTTCCTTGCAAGGATTGATCATTAATAGATGTTATTAGGTTAGGCAATGATCATTTTGCTTACAATTAAATTGTTGTTAGGTACAAAAGAAATCATATGAAAATTCATTTACAAGTCAAAATCATAGTAATACATTAATTAGTATATAGAAATACATTTAATGGACATTTATGATAATACTTAAAAGGAGTTACAATGTACTTTTAATTAAGTTAGCAAACAATTTTCCATCAATGGCGCCGCTTTGAAGAAGTTCTTGATTTTCTTGAATCGTGCCCTGCCCATGTTCTCAGATTCTAGGCACGATCCCCCTCCAATGCCTCTTGCTACCCGGTGCCGGGAGTTCTCGGTGCGCTTGCCACCACTCACCGACAAGCGCGCATCTCAGGTGGCCCCTTGAGAAGTCGAGGGCATGAAGGGCTACCGATCTTTTGAAGAGTATCACATGGTCCATTCCAAAATCTATCCCGCATGGTGTCCAAACCCCGAGAGTGCTATGAGGAGCCACACGGATTCTTCACCCCTTGGGCTGAATTCCTTGTGGAAGACTATCATCCGACCTTGACTAAGGGCCGGAAGGTAGTACCGAAAGTGATTTGCCCCCTTGGCTGCCCCCGCGCCTCCCCGTATTCTTCCTTTGTGCCGCCAACACATCTAGTGCAATCAGATTTCGGATCCTCCACATAGTTGTTTGCGTTCTCCAAGTTGATGCCGCTAGATGCTTCGGCGATACTGGAGCGACCGGTCGGCTGGAGCTTGGGCCTCTTCCCGCTTGTACAACCTTGCTTTGGATTTCTTGAAATTCTTCTTCCTGGATGATGGGTTCCTCGCTGCAAACATGTACCTAATCTGTGATATGCCCGGATGTCCGACATGGTTTCCCTCGCATAGGAGTGTCGCCGCCTACCTCCCCGTGGGATCTCTTTGGTAGAGTAGTCGATGAAGTCACCGCCTGCGCTTCTTGTGCTATGAGGCTTAGAAGCTCATCGATCCTCGAGGCCCTCCTCCCGACAAGGGGAAGGTTGAGGGATGTCGGTGGGCGAATATGTACTCCTCGGGCCGATAATCACCGGGGTAAGGGCCGCATTACCCCTGGTGGCTCAAAGTCTCGCTTTAGAACTTCTTGTTGTCGAAGCTATGCGCCTCTCCATTCTTCCCCCTCCCTCATCTCCCAACTTGGGTTCTCTTCCTCCTCCTCTTCATAGTCGTGGTTCGATGCCGCAACATAGGTGTTTCCTGGGATGTGGAGCCGTAGTGTTCGTATGCTCGAGGTCTCAATCTCCTGAATGCTTATCCAGGCCGCCGGTGGTGTCGAGTGGTGCCAAATCCAAGGGTTGGATTGATGGCCCCCGGGTTGGTTAACTGCCCTATACTGCATGAACAATGCTAAGGTCGCTTGGCCCTCAAAGATACCTATGCCTATGATGCTTACAGGTCATGTAGTCTGGCATGTTTCTAGTTCTATCCCACAGCTTGTTCTTGCCCTTGGATCCCCCACCTATGGCTTGAGCAAGAGAATCTAGAGAAACCCATTTCCCTCCCCTAGGTGGCAAGCTAACTTCCGAGGGCAGAATTTGCTGATCATATTGACACATGATGTCAGTGTAATAGGGGGTTCTGGTTAAGGTGGCATGAAGATCAAAGAGATGATCAAGACATGAAAGGCTTGCTCAACAGGAGTTCACTGATGTGATTAGAGTCATTGTACCATCTAACAAAGCTTGATGGCCATTGAGCAGAGATGGCTATGAAAAATGGCTGCTGGATTTGAGCAAGGGGTTAGAAAATCGCCACAGGAGCTAGGAGCAGTTCTGATGGGGAGAAAATGACAAATGAGGCCCCTTTTTATAGACTAGGGGTGCCTCGGGTTTCGTGCACAAAGGTTCTTGATGGGGAAGACTCCAAATCTATGGCCCTGGGTGTCCAAATGAGCTACCATGACGCAGCAATTCTAGACAAATCAAAGCAAGAAACACTACATGAGAGTTTGTTGGGTCAAAATTGGTCAATCTAGGCAAGATTGAGCGAAATCGGGTGGCGTCGCGAGAATTGGCTCTCCGTCGAGGACGCAGGGTGGTTTTTTTCATGACGCCAATCGGCTTTCGGTCAATTTACTTTCTACGAGGGGATTTTAGGAAAATTAAACATCCTAACATGACTTTCAAAGCACGATTCTACCCTAACTAGCAACTTTTCTTACTTTAATTGGACATTTCTAGCATCAAATGTCGGAAACGGTGGCGTCATGCCAAGTAGCCCTCAAGGTCGAGGGCTAGACCCCATTTTCGCGACGCATGAATCCGGTTTCGCTAATTGGCGGTTTTTGAACTAATTGGCTAGGGTTTTGAACTAATTAATTTTTTTCTTCAACAATGCAATTTTAATGGTCAAAAATTAAAGTGAAATTTGAGCTATTTAGACATAATTTCATACAAGAATTGAGGTCAATTTACAAACAAAATTTTATATTTATAGGAGACTTTAATAATTACATTACTTTTGAACAAAAAATGCATCCTCAAGGGTATTCCTTATGATGCGACGCCCAAGTATATATCCTTGGGTATCAAGGTCACCCTCTTTCGTGGATCGCTTCAGTTCCCTTCCTCAAACAACCGGGTGAGCTCGGCCTCACGGCTACTTGCAAAGACTCGAAAGGAGTGAGCGACGCCACTCAGAAGCCTCCGATCTAACCGCCGCATCACCTCCGCATGAGTCGCTCAAAGGGTGCCTTCCTAATAAGGAGATTAGTGCACCGCTGAAAGTGTCTAATCTCCTGGAAGACACGGAGTGTACCCTTAGGCCCATGGTGGGTCTTCTTCCGCTTTCGGGCCGTGGCTACGGGGTGGCTTGGGTTGGTTCTTTGGCTACTGCCTTCCTTCCACGGCATTGACGCTTCACGGCAAGACAATCATTATACCTTGTCCACCGACGTAAGGTATTCTTGGTATGCTCTCGAGGCTACAAATGAGGCGGTCCTCTTCACATGGCGGCCCGCCACCGCTTCTCGCTTTTATATCACCTTAGGTGGCTTGGGGCTACACTGGGTAAGGTGGTCTCTGGGTCCGGGCCCCTTGCCCCCTCGGCCATCTTCTTCTCTCCCTCCTCCACCTCGCCCTCACAAATGGGAGGCTCCTCTATCACTACCTGCCTCTACGGGGACCGCCGCTTTCTTCTTCTTCGCTCCTCCGGGCTTTTCCCTGCCAAGTAGCCTCGCTCTTTCCTCCTCCTTGCGTTCTCTTCAGCTACTCCGCCACCTTCTCTTACCTTCTGGGGCCGGGCCCCGCTTGCCCACTGACCTCGCCTCCTCTGCTCCTCCACTTTCGTGGGCCCCGGGCCCCGGCGCAGATTCGCCGGTTCTTTGTGTTCCGCCGACGGCGGGGTCGTTTCCTAAGATCGGTAGTACGACCCGTCGCCGCCGCTCGGGCCGGTAGGGGAAGCTCCTCTTCCCCTTCTTGGGCCGAGGTGCTCTGGTATCTTCTTCACATGCCGCCGCCGCTCTCGGCCATGGAGAGGGTAGGCCTAGGGCCGCCTTCCTATAGGTTTGTTTGGTTCGGTTTCATATTTAACGGCCTAGAAAAACAGTGGGGATAGGGTGGTCAAGAGAGAGAAGGTAGAGGAAAGTTTGGAGGGAAAATGAGGTGTCGAGATATTTAAAGAGGAGGGTCCCCGAGAATATTCTCCTACCATAATTACCCCCTATTTATTAGCCCCCTTATTAATTACAAGATATTTAGTGCTTATTTAATTATTAATATATATGTTAAATCCATATTAATTGATATTATACTTGAATTTCGAATTTTTCTAATGGTTCGAAGTGCAATCTATGAATTTGCGCCATTTTTTCACCTGGTCTCCGATTGGCATGATTCTTTTCCCATTTTAGGTGAAATTTGATGCAAATGCATGATTTTCACTCCAAATTTACTAGAAGGTGCGTTTGACTCACTCAAACCTTCGTCTAACACTTAACCTAAGTCCCGACCCACTACCTAGGGAGAAAATTTTTTTTTTTTTTCCCATTTTCAAGGGTTCGATGGTGGAAATGTTTATTTCACACCCCTATAGGCCTGTTAGACTACTTCATGGTTATGGTCAGTGCTGTTCTTGGTCAACCAAGAACATTGCTCGATACCATTTAGGACGCCCCTCAAAAACATACGGCGCCCAGACACTCCTGGCAGAAATCCCCCATCCGGCCAAAGAACCGCATGGGCCCTTCGTCTACCCCCCGACACTCGAGGTGACTCTTAGTGCGGGAGGGGAACACGAAGGTGTCTTGCGCCCTTCCCCCATGGGCTCCTATAACGAAATGAAGCGATAACACGTCGTAACTAGCATAAAACATATACAAATACTACCTCGGAGGGTAGTGCATCGCATATAAACCAATGCATAGATGATAATCAACAACCATAAAACAGAGAGCTCCCACCCGCCTGCACTTAGTGGGAGGGTGACCCACTAGCTAGGCCTCAAGATAGAGCGTAACCAGTCATGGCGATGGGCGGGGCTGGCATAGAACAATGGCTAGGGTTGACCACCCATCCGCCTCCCGCATAGCTACTTTGCATGGGCTAGATCGCTGGCTCGACAGACTCTAGCCTTCCTGACACGCAATCCCATGGCATCACCCATCGGGACTACTCGTGCTGCATCTCCCGTCCGAGCGAGGCGTGAAGGGTTGCATCCCCCCCCTTCCTGTGGTCTAGAGGTGCCGTGGCGCTAGAGAATCGTGGGCGACACCCATTCGCGGCCACTGACCGAACCCCCAAAACGAGCCAAGCCAACACTTGCAGCCTCTCGAGAGTGGGCAACACCATTGCCCCTGTGAGGTGTTTCCGACCCATGCTCGGCCCACACGGGTGACCCCACCATAAGCCTAGCCCACTATGGGATCCCCCCGCCCCCACTCCTGGCAGGGATCCTCCCTCCACTTTCCTCTAGCCCCTCAATCCCGGTGCCGAGTCATATCATAGCCTCAATAGCCCGGTGGGCTCCTATGCAATGTGCCGCAACTAATAGGAACTAAGGGATCTACTCTAGGAGCATACTACATATGGCCCTAGGTCTCTACCCCCCTTCCCAATACAAGAGGAGCAACATGATCAACCAACATCACATAATCATCACATCATGAGAGTAATCATAAGAAGAACATCTTAACCTAATCATACAACTAACTAATAGTTAGGGTTCCTTGATTAGGGTTCAAGATGTTGAATATGGGTTCTAGGATGGCTCTACTCTAGATACGAAAATACTAGCACATCCGGAATGCTAATCCCGCATGAGCTATCACAACTACTATCCTACATACCGCCTCCCATGCTCTCCCTCCAGCATCCTGGGCCTCCATGGTCTTCTCGCTCACAAGCCGCGTCCTACTCCAAGAACGGGTCCACCCCCTGCTCGGTCCGCTGACCAGCCTATGCCATGAATCCAGGTTCTAAACGGGTTTCGAAACAAGTAGGTGAGTCTCGGGGTGCTAGGGTCGGAAAGAGGTCTAGGGTTAGGTTTATGCCTATATAAGTTAGGGTCCACCTAGGATGCCACGCGGGCACCAATGGTGAGTCCCGTGGGTGGCCCCCAATAGGTTAAGGCCACGGGATAATGGTCCTAAGTTTATGGTTGGCTAAGTTATGAGAATAACTTAGCCATGCCCCCTAGTGCTACAATCTATGGTATACAAGGCTATAAGGATAGATTTGTATGGTGATTCGATCCAGAATATCATTATTTATGGCGTATATTCCCCCCGACCGCCATCACACACATCACACTTTTTCTGCTCTCGAATCTATAACAACAAATTGGTTATTGCTTTTCCTTTGGAAACTCTGAAACATTACAAGCTAAATTCTTCCTTACCTCCAAAGGTATCATTCTCAAGTTCACCTTCACTACTATCTTGCTTTTTCTACCACATTAATACTTGAGCCTCTTTGAATTTTCCCCACACTTCTGCCACCTCATAAGTTTTCCTCTGCAGAATCCCCCCGACCTCTTTTAGAACTTGGGCAATCAAAACAAAATGCCCTTTGCCTTCTGGTTGAAACATCTAAATTCCTTCCTACTATTGTCACACATTCACTCTTTGGTGACCAAATTGATTGCATGCATAACAAGGTCCTACTTTCCCTTTTACAAAACCACCTCTTTTTAGTCTTCCCGTATACAAGACCTCCGAGGATTGATCAACTTCCTCCCTCGCGGTAATAGCAGACCTGCTCAAACTTTGTGTATCATTCCTCGATAGCATGCTCCTTGGAAGTGGCTATACTTCCGAAAGTAAGGCTGCTGGCACTATTATGAGATAATCGCCTTGCTAAAGCAAGTATTTGATACCGTTTCCATTCAAGATATTTCCAGCCCCCCGAGATCCGCACAATGGAATCAAATCTCCAAAAGTCAACACAAGTTATCCTTCTTAAACAATTTCATCTTCCTTAACTATTTTTCTAGCACATCTATTTGTGAAGAACTTTTGTTCATAGTGCTTTATCAAATAATCCTACACATTTCCCTTAGGCTTCATGCTCAAGCTTCAGCTTTTAAAGCAAGGTTTACCTTACACATGATTATGGCCTGGGCTCTCATAATCTTAGCTTCATCTTCTCGGCCTGCAATCCCGTGAGAGAAGTTGCCCTTGCAGAGACAATAATACACCTTCACCAAGTCTCCACTGTGATTGAGTGATTACCACTACTAGCAAAGTAGCTGAATTCATCTGAGTTAGTTGTACCCTTTTAATCGGACTATCATCAAACAAATACCACAACTTTCTCAAACTCCAGCACACCTCTAATACCCAATCTGGGATTTGAAATCCTCCCATCTCCTTTAAAGACTTCAATAGAGTTCAATAGATTTGCCCCTAACTGGGTTAAGTCATTATCACTTGGCAAAGAAATCCAGTTAGCTCTCGATACCAATGTTAGAATCGAGCTTGGGTTTGGAACCTAAGTATGCCAAGTCTCTCAGTTTCCCCTTCCAAAACCCACCCGCCCCTAAACCGCATACACACACACCCTCGTATTTTACACTACCTCTTATTTTCTATCACCATCATTCATCTATATATTTTCTTATCAACCTCGATATATATCCACATGTCAAATCGCAGCATGCCCTCCCTATAGAAAGTTTTCCAACTTACCTAAATAATAGGGATGCCCTCACCGCCCTTAAGTTCCAAACACAAAGTCGCTGACTTTGACCCATTTCCGCACGGGCCAAAACCCTAAGTGGCTATGTGGTATCACGTGATTTTCCTAAGTACCGTAGGCAACGTTCTGGGTAGTACCTCGGCCACCACTTTCAACTTCTATGTTTTTTTCTTGCATTCATCGCCATCAGCTTCTCATGAATGCTTGTATGAATCCTCATTAATTAGGGAGCCAAGATGTGGTCACTAATCCCCCTTATATGCTCTCAATATCACATGAGACACATAATTTTAACATAAATAAAGTACCTCATGTGAGTTTTGAACCTTTGAGCACTTGTTGACTTGAAGAATGAACACCTCTTTGACTTCATACCAATGTGTTGACTACCAAGTCTTCCTTTTGACTTTAAATTCTTCCTAACTTTAACAAATAATCAATTAGTATGTTTCCCTTTGGGGCACAAGGACTTAAAGGTTCACTATGTTCCCCCAAAGAAAACAAAAGTACCTCTTTAAAGCAAGACTTGATATAATTTATAAGTATAAACTTATCGGTATTGAACAAAGATATCTTCTAAACTTACATTCAAACAATGCGTATACAAATATCATATAGAATTCAACATCATATGTAATAGCAATAAGTTTGGGGTCCCACCTGGACCTCGAGACAGATCTCCTGAGGTCCCGAAGTCCGTGGCAAACTCGAGATACCTTTGTCACGCTGGATTTTAAGCAATCTATAAGAACAAGAAAAAATCTCCGATAAAACAAAGTTGAATTGTAATAGCGCCACGAAATGTATAAGACACTTGTGGAGAACACAATCCATTGATCAAAAACATGTACAATGAGCTCAAAGAGCGTGACACAAAGGCACCAGTGTGTCCGGCCTCAGAGGTGGACACAAAGAATACCTAACCTTTTGAAGGATAAAAATGCTGCCAGCCATGGGAATACCAGGTCACGGCTCAATCATCCCCATCATGATAACGCGTGGCTCACTACTTGGGCACCCAACAGAACTGGCCGGCCCGCGCCTGGCACAGACAAGTAGGTGGCCCGCCAGGGGTCCCACCTGGGGTCTTCCGCTCTGAGAGCTGACTCACGCGGCCTTGTGGACCCTCGGACACTGTAGCCCAGCGGGGCCCCGCCCTCATGCAAAGCAGCAGACCTGTGTGTCCAGTAATAAAGGAACACCTTAATTAAAACTTATTATTAGAAAGCAGCGCTTAAATTGGGTGGAACCGCCCATCTCCGATTCTGAACATAGAGATGAGTGGAGGCCGGCCCACCGTATTCAATCGAAAAGCTGTCTGTCCTCCAGGATTTGCTTGAGCCCCTGATGATCAGCTGCAAATGATCCGCACTATGCTTCGCAAGACACCGATGGCCGCGAGTACCGACAGACCGCTGGTTTAAATACAGATGGATCAATCAAGTTTTGGTCCCTGGCAAGGAAGGTTACAAGACCGTAAAACTGCATTCCGGGCGTGTCTTCCACGTAATACCATCGGGCATGTATATCCGGGCTGTTGTGTTGTCCAAAGTCTCATCCTCACGCCTATTCAAAGTTCTGCGATGAAGCGTGGTCTCCCAACGCTTTGTCTGCCAAATTTCAAGCTGTAGAGTCCAATTCCTGTATGTCTTCACTTCTCGTGAGTCCAATTTTGTTCTACGTCGGGAATTGACCTTGACTTAGGTGGGTAACCAAAAGTTTTGCTAGTGGACTCTGTTGTTTAAACAGCGGCCATCCTCAGAATCAGTTTGAATTCCAATAATATTCCTGTGAAGCCGCTTGGTAATCGCTCTCCCATGACCGGAATGTACATGTGTCAGTCACGTACAGTGGTCCCACTCCATCAGGAGGACGCTCTGCTTCAGCCTGCAGTGCATCAAGGCAAGGAAGCTATAATGTTGTAAGAACAAACCGTAAGGTCAAGTTCTTGTTCGAGTTGTATAAGACCAAGAGCCGTACAGTTCAACAAATTTAGCCATAGCTCCACTTCTTTCCTCAGAGAAGAGGCATGCATTCGAGGTACGCTTTGCGTAAATTTTGTATCTTGGAGGTACTTGCTCTCTTGGTCAAAAAAGAACCTGCCGCTTTGTATCCTCCTTTAAAGGTCTCAGCGCTATCCGTATGAGCCCCAGTAACACGCCGTAGAAGTCGCATGACATAAGCCGTGGGGCTATGGTTCAGAGAGAAAATGGTCGAGATCCGTGAACCCGTGATATGAAACAATGAGAGCACAAAGTGTGCCTCTCTGCTCGTGGATGTATCAAGGGCCAATTTCGCTCGAGATCAGCCATACCGGGACTGGTGGTATCACCCTTTGTTTCTAAAAGAATAAAAGAAAAGTGTTTTTCCTTGCTTGCACATAGTCATGGTAACGCTTGCCGGATAGTCCAGGGAATAAAGCGTAGTCGGGATAGGTTTGTTCTCGCTTTTCTCTTCCTCGTGATCATCCGGTCATTCCCGCTTCACCATCTGGAAGCCGTGATTGTAATCAGTAATGATATCTTGTTGCTCTGAGAGACCGGGTCCGCAGTTCCTGACTTCGCGGTGAGGTGTCCGACTTTGCCTGGCGTGCTGGGAATCAGAGGAGCTTGAAGCTCCAGAGTGGCTTGTGCAAGTCCTGCTTGAGTGCAGCTATTTCAAGAGACCGCGATCGCGTTGCCGCGTGAGCTGGTCTAACTTGGGTTCTGGAGAGATATGTGAGCATCCTTATTCCTCGCAAGGTGGTTTCGAAAAGTGGTGAATCGGACTCAAGTATCAAGTTAATGCACGGGGCAGGCCGTTTCGGGCCGAAAGTAGCATTATTCGCGACTCCACCAGATTGTTGTAGCGGTCGCAAGATCGGGTAATTATGTCAGTTTATGGAGGGGACTCCTTTGAGTTCCTTGACAATTTGTCGGGATTGAAGGGTGCTCTTCATGGATCAAGAATTGATTGTGCAAGGCTTCTTCTCCTCGCCTCCTGTACCAGCCACAACCGGCCGCGGTGGTGATTTCGCTTGGAGTTGGTCCTGTCCACACTGACTCGTGTCGCGGCCCCTCGTACGCTTATGTAGTTCCTGTGGATGCATCACGAGGTCATCAAGGCACTGGCGGTTACTGTTCGTAGGTATCCACGGCAGAGTGGAGTGGATGGGGATGGCTCTTGGTCTGGCCACCCTGTTTATAGATCCTTGGTCATTGGCCGTGAGTGTCCTCGTGAGTACTGTGAGATCAATGGAGTTGAGTTGAAGCCGCTGTTGTTTTTGGTCAAGGCTGCTGAGTAGGAGGTGGAGACGGTGGTTAGAAATATTTTCTCTCGCCCTGAGTTGGGACACGAATTGATGGGTGCAAAGGAGGAGAGAGTTTGGTTGAAGACCTTTCGTGCCATCAATAAGGTCGGATGTTGGCTTGGTGGAGAAGGGGGTGGCTGATGGCGCTGGGGTCCGACGGATTAATGAAAGCCCGAAGTGGGCCTCCCATGGGGGCATTCCGAGAAGAGCAGGGATTTTTTCCCGAGTCTATCCAAGTTCCCGCTGGAAATCTCCACGGTGAGTTGAGTCCAATTGGATTGCCAGCAAGTGTTGGTGAGGATATAGTACAGATGGTAGAAAACATCGCTAATAGAGGTATTCTTCATGGAGTAACCTAAAATTTCCTCCAAAGAAACTTGGTAAAGGCATCATGTTGCTTTGGAAAGGTGATACAAATTTGGTTTTAAAGATTATATGAATAGGAGCGTAATTTGGAAATATCATATTTACCAAATGTCAAGGTAAGACAAGGCATTGGGCGGATTGGGTAGAGAAAAGGCGTAGGCTATGGTTTGAGGGTTTAGGAGCATAGGGTTTCCATCGACTTGGGAGGCATATCCATCTTTTCCGCTTCACTAAAAGTTAGCCACAAATTGCTTTAATTTGTTCTTGTTGGGAGCCGGAGTTCCCGCAGAAAATGAAACAATCCTAACTCACCAGAGGTTATAGGTGATGATGTGGGAGCTGGTGCAGATGAAGAAAACGAACTTGATATTTCGAATTGCGCTCGATCCATTGGTGCGCTGAGTGTTGAGTTCTTGGAGGTAGAAGCCATCTTGAAGGTCGAGGTCACGGAGTACCTAAGCCCAAGGACGGAGGGAGTATGAGTGAAAAGTGAGGAGGGAAGTGACGGCTGGAAAGGGTTTTTTGAAGAGTCGGGGAGACACGCAGGTTTAAAGATCGGACGATTGAGAATCTCAAGAGATGTACCTTCGCACTGATGATGCGGAGAGTTCCCCGGCGGGAGAATAAAAAAATAATGGCGGGGATTTTGTGATAACTGGCCGGGGCCATTTTATTAAAAAGGGAGTCGGCAAGTTTATGTACAAAAAAATACTGGGGAATGATTACTAATATCCGTGGAGGTGACCTTCGCGGAACAACCGCAGGGTTGGTATTCGCCACAAATTGGAAGTTGGGTTCACCGAGAAGAACCAAAATTGAAGATGGAGAACTCGATAACAACCGGGTCCCAAGTGAGCTCCGCGACCGATTATATGCAAGATGGACGACGCCGATCCGTGGCGCTCGAGGAATCGCCGGATCCCTATGGATCCTTGGTTGAGGCACCGGCCGCCAACCCGAGATAAACTCCCGACGCCCGGAGGTGATCGCTCACCGAGTGGTCGCACTGGGGGCTCCTCCGAGTGGAGTGCCCCCAGTAAAGTGCCCCGTAGCAAAGATGATAGGGTTTTCCCAATTTTGTTTAGTTTAGGACTTTTCGTGAAAAATCCCCACAAATAAGTGTAGCTCTTTCGCAATTTTGTACATAATAGAAAAGTGTTTCTCATAAATTTGTACAAGTGGTATCTTGTTGTAAATTTTGTTCTTTGAGCTAAGGATGCCGCAGCAGGGTTTGAAATTTCTGAGTCGAAATCCATTGACTAATGTAGGAAATGGAGTGCCATCCAATTCTTGTAATTGTAAAACTCCGTGGATGTGGTATCTCGGAAATTTTGTATGGTCCCAGCCATCCGAGCTTGAGTTTGCCAGATGTTGTTGATATCTCGAGTCGTAAAGAAGAACTAAGTCGCCAATTTGAAAAGTTTTGTTTTTGATGTGTTTGTCATGCCATTGTTTTTGTAGTTGTTTGCCTTGTTGAAGTCTAAGAAAAGCATCTCTTCAAGTTCATCCAGCTTGTTCCAGTTTGATAAACTCGTTCTGCAAAGCTGCGCTGGATGGATTATGTTCTGTTGCTAACTGAAATTTGAGTGAGGGTAAATGAACTCAAAAGGTATAAGAGCCTCTTGGCCATACACAAGTCGAAAAGGTGTTTGACCAGTTGCTACTTTGTATGTTGTATTGTAAGCCCACAAAACCGTAGGTAACTTATCTTGCCAATCTTTCTTGTAGGATCACAAATTTTCTTCAAAATGTGGATAAGCACCTTGTTTGTGCTTTCACCTTCCATTACCACGGGATAGTAAGGCGGTTTTTCTCATGGGATGAATGTGTAGATAGTTAGTGAGTTCAAAGAATAGTGTGATTGATGAAATGAACTCCACGATCACTAACTAATTCTAAGGGACATCCAAATCGCGCGGATGATGTTCTTTGTAGAGAACCTTAGCTGCACTAGCAGCCGTGGTTGTCGTCGTAGAGCAATACGCTTCAGCCCATTTTTGTTGCATAGTCCGTGAAGACTAGAATGTAGCGCAGCCCTAGTGTTGATTGCGGGTCCATGGGGACCAACAAAATCCATACCCCATTTGGCAAAGGGGAGAGGCGCATATTGGCGCGAGCGGCAGAGCGTCACGGGTCGCGGGTCTACCAAGCTCGACAAACATCACACGCAAGGCGTGTATTTGTGAGCATCTTGAAAAGCGTATTTAGAATACCCAAGAAGGAGGAGTTTCCCGTCAGTTGTCTCCGCCGAATGACCAACGCCAAGTCCTTCGTGGGCTTGTTTGACTAGATTAGGGGACTTCGTGGAGGGAAGAACACATCGCCGAGCACATTGTCTTTGCCACATTTATAGAGATGGCCAAAGAACCATCGTGATAATCTCTTCAGACTGGCGAATTGTTGTTTATGCGTAAGTTGTCTTTCCGAGAGAGCGCGGTCACTTGACGGAGTGCTCGCGAGGAGAAAGCGCTGATAGTCGGTACCAATGAGGCGGCAAAGACTGTGAACATGGGCTGAGCATCCTGAAGGGCATCGTGAACTCCTTCCTCGAGGGATCATCCGTGGTGTATGCGTGAAAGATAGTCTCTGGGACCGTGGTGAGCGCGGTCCCTACCAGAATAATTCAAAAGGGGCAAACTCTTGCAATATCAATATCCATCGAAGCAATTCGCCCGTGGGTTTTGGCTTATTGATTAAATATAGAAGAGCTTGATGATCCACATAAAAGCGAATTTGACTACCAAGAAGATAGTGTCGGAAAGCGCTTTGTACACAAAAGATAAGGCCAAGGGCTTCCTTCCGTGGGTCGAATATTGCGCCAAGCAGGATTGAGTTTTCACGGGCGATCCGATGGGCTTGTCCCGATTTGGTGCATACTCTTGAGCTAGAACAGTCCAATCGCAAAGCCCTAAACATCAACATGGACATGGAATGGTTTGTCCCATTGAGGTGGTACTAGCACGGGCTTCGTGGAGCTTGACTTTGAGTTCTTTAAAAGCTTGATTTGCATCGGATGTCCAAGTCCATGTGTATGGATTTCCACCGGTTTGAATTGATCGGGCACGGTACAATTCGAATAAAGGTGGCATAGAAGTTGACTTTGCCAAGAAAGGAACGGTGTCCTTGATGTTCGCAGTGGATATGCTCCGATGACACAAACCGATTTTGGTCGGGTCCGCTGTAATGCCGCGTCGACTCAATGATATGTCCTGTATACACCCGAGGTGACACGTATGCGCACTTTTCCGATTGAGGCTAATTCCGTGATTCATCACAGCGTTGAAAACTAGTTCAAGTTTCTACCAAATGGTCCATAACGTGGTGTAAGTGGAGAAGTCATCCCGAAGACTTGCGTAAAGGGATGAACTTGCATGTACTCTTGAAAAACAAAGAAGCATAATGCGTGAAATGTGGATGGTGAGTTTGACAATCCAAAAGGAAATCCACTTTGTAAGCAAAGGTACCCCATGGAGTAGTGAAGGTAGTCTTTAGTTGATCTTCTTCTCGAATGGATATTTGATTATAACCTGAGAAGCCGGCCCATGAAGGAGTACATCTCGTGGCCTCGCTACATCTTCCAACACTTGATCCGTGAAGGGAGAGGGAAATGATCCCTTTCCGTGGCTTGATTGAGTTTTCTATAATCCACACAAACGCCAATTTTTCCATTATGTTTGAGGGCACAATAATAGGACTTTACCCATTCTCAATGTTTGACCTCGCAGATAAGTCCAGCGTCCAAAAGCTTGTCAATTTCGGGCTTTAACCTTTTCACGGTAGTTTGGGTTAAGCCGCATCACGCTGCTAGATGGGTCTAGCATCCGCTTGGTGGGAATCGAGAGTTGTCCCAATTCTTTCTTGATACCCTGAGGTCTTTTGTAGCTCCAAGCAAAGATGTGCTTGAAACGCTTGAATAGCGCAAATGGCTTGCTCCCCATGCCGGGCGTGAGGTCGCTGCAAGGCAATCGGATTGGTTGATTTGTTCCAATATCAATTATGTCTACCGCAGGAGTTTGAATGTGGAATGACTTGATCATCCCTCGGCGCTGGTGGGGCTGGCTCACAGAGTACGACGTGATGTTCATGTTGACCAATTTTGAAAAAATAGTGGCGTGCTACTAGGAGTTGGTGTGGTGTCTTCTTGAACAGAGGAGGAGCCGGGGTACCGCTTCCTCATGTGGAACCAATGTGACGCTGTTACAAGGTGTCAAATAGGGGTCAACCAAATAAGGTTATGCCTTTATCAATATCCATGTCTTCCCATGGTTGATTGTATTCGGTAAGCCGCGAGTGGCAAACCCTTGGCTTGTAACTGGATAGGTGTTGCAAACTTGTTCGTGAGTCACCGCCGATTCAAAGATGGATCTACGTAAAATGATCCGCCCGTGGTCGATCCATCGTGGGCGTTGAGCTTGCCATCCGGTGATAACAAGTTGATCCGTGGGCCCAAGAGTGAATGCTTTAGCTTGTCTCAAAAGGGTCGCCCTACTAACATTTCATAATCTCCTGATCTTCCCGCTTCCAAACACCGAATTCCATGGTAAATTGTAGATCTCCAATATTGACCGGTATTGGTTGTGTAACCTCTGTGGTCGCGTGATATGGCCATTCGCAAGCTTGATGTCATAAGGGGCATGGAGCCCCTTTATGCCCAATTGTCGCCCCGAGATTATCCGTAATAAGATTGATCGCTACCGCCACCATCGATCCGAACATGGTGAATAGCTTTGGCCCACGTGGTGCATGCACCGCGGTGTTGATGTGGCGAACGACAATGTAATACGTGTTTTGTAAAATGTGCTCGTAGAGGCCGGACATAGTTGTAGGATAGTCGAAGGTCGAGAGGAATTTTGATTTTAGCAAGTTCTTGCTGAAGTTCGTGAGGGATTGCGTGTAGTTGTGGTGGATCCGCGGGGTTGTTGTTGCCTCAGCACAGATGTCGCTACATTGTTGAGGAGGTCGACTTCAAAGCAGAATGTTGAGTGGTGGTGTTGCGTATGTCGTGGCATTCGTGGTCGGGCTCCCGATCGCGGTGGTAGCATTGACAGACTTGAGTGCCTTACCTTCCGCATCGCTCGATGAGTTGAAGCGCACTTTTTGGGTTTAGGTTGAACATGAGGAAGTAGTTGATCCGCATTGGGTGCAAAATGAACAGACGGTTGATGGCTCACCGGTACGTAATCGGCCGCGAAAAACTTGGTGCACGGGTGCTTATGGCGTGGGAATGAGGGAGAACCTCAATCCAGCTTGGAGGATTCAAGGCCGGTGTTGATTGCATGGTAAATTTCTTCTTGGAGTTGATCATCCAATTGTTTTTGAGTTGTTTGCTGCTGGCGGGTTGTTGTTGTGGTGGCCGTGGTGGCCGCTTGAGAATCGGGCGGGCCTTGCCTTCCTTGGCTTCCCATACTTGAAAAGGTGTAAGACGACCGTCGCGGGTTTGATTGGTGCCGTGAATTTGTATTTGAACTTGAGGAAGTTGAGGACAATCGCAGAATCGATGACCCCATTGGTCAAATAGCTTGAAACATTGGGACTTGCTTGGATCAAAAAGTGGAACGAGGAGGTCCACGCTGGGTTGCCGCTTGTTGCCGGGTTGTTGTTGTTGTCGCGGGCAGGCCTCGGTTCCGTGGTTGAGTTTGGCGGGGTACCTTCTCGCACTTGGTGAACAAGACGCTGTCGATACGGATTTGGTCGCGGATTTGTACATTCTTCGCTGGTGTGGTTCTCGCATGTTGCGCCGCTTGCAATGGATCATGCTATCCACAGAGTTACACCATTCGCCGATGTCCCGAGTAATCGCAAATAGTACACCAAATGTTATTTTGGGGAACCGCCGTGGAGGCAATGAGGTGCGCCGCGGGTGTAGCCGAAGGAAATGGGAGTATCGTGGCTTGATCACCGCCAAGTGAGGAAACATGAACAGAGTGATTGACTAATTCAATGGCTTCTTGTAATGTCTTGGGGCGCAAATACTCAGTCATAAATCGATGTGAGAGGGTAAGCCTTGAAGAAACCACACTAGAATTTGGCTTTGGGTTGGAAATTCCTTCAACTTGTTGACTAAGATCCGCAATGGCCCGTTCAAGAAAGTCTCGGGCAGATTCTCCCGGGTTCTCGCTTTGAGTGTGTTGAGGTCGCTCAGCCAGCTTGTTGATCATCCGCAGCGGGTGCCGAATGGGAAAGAAAAGAGGTCTTCATGTGTATCCAATCTTGTTTCCAAGGGCTTTTGTTTGCCATCAGCCATTCGTGGGTGCTCCACGCAGGTCGCCGAAAAGATGTGGAATTTTAGTTTTGGATCTGAGTGACCATTGAGATCCGTAAGTGACTCAAATTCATCCATGTGAGCCCCAGCACTGGGTCTATGTGTTTACCTTTATCATTTCCAAAGAGTGGATATTGGAGTTTTAAAGCATGTGTAGGAGTCACAAGATGAATGGGTGTTTGCATTTGTGGAAAAGAAAAGACAAAAGGGTGTTGGTTGTCGACAGGTACCGAAACCGCATAGGTTGTGTGAGATTAGTAAAAAGAGGTAATCGGGCGCTTGTAGTGGGAACAAAGGTTGTGACAGTATGAACAAATGGTGGGGGGAAATCAAATGGTAGGAACAGACGGTAGGGGAATTGACAAAGGTGGAAGCGGTGGTAATCGGGTTCCTAAAGAAAGATTACCAATAGAGAAAACATTTTGCGATGTTCCGCAGAAAATTGCGTGGTTCCGCCGATCTTGAGTTGGGGATTCCGGAGTAAATTCAAAGCACGGCTCGTTGCCTCCGCATGATGTGGCATAACGTGAACTGAACAATGGCGACCTTCCATGGGAGGCCTACCTCGAAAGTTGTCGCGGGTGTAGGTGGAACGATTGGCGCCTTCGCATTAACGCGAGAAGAGACAATCGAACCGCCAGAGTATGTGGACATATTCGCTGAGGCCGCCAGCTCATTCATGGCACGGCGCCTTGACTCCATCCGTGTTGAATATCGCCTGAGTAAAGAAGGGATTGAACATGGTATCAATACAAATTCAGAAGTGAGCCCAAGAACCAAGCCAAGTTTGGGGTCCGCACGGATCGCTTCGAGGGACGCATCTCGCGGAGATCCTTGAAGTCCCAAGCAGGGCAAATCTCGGTGACACTTTGTCACGCCGGGATTTTTGCTAACGAGGAAAGAACAAGAAAAACTCAGATAAAACAAAGAATTGCAATACACAATGAAACACACAAGACACTTGTGGAGAACACCTGCAATCCATTGATCAAAAACAAGTGTACAATGAAGGCTCAAAAGAGCTTACAACAAAGCACCAAAGATGTCCGCCTCAGAGGACACAAAAGAACACTCAACCCTTTTTTGAAGGAGCAAAAAATGCTACAATATATAGGAACACCTGAGTGGCCTACTGGCCTGAATCTGATCCTCATCATGACAACGCTGTTCCACTACTTGGGCACTCGAACAGAATTGAGCCGCCCGCCGCCGCTCAGACAAGTAGTGGCCCGGCCAGGTCCTACCCCTTTGGGTCTTCCGCTTTTGAGGAGCTTTGACCCGCCGTGGCGCCAGGATCCCTCTTCTTGACACTGTACAAGTGGGGGCTCCCCATGCCCAGGCATAGACCCCGCGGTGTCCGCCAGCAATGTGGCTAACATGAATGTGTACAAATTAATGTAGTGGAAGATCACCAAAACTTTTTGTACCAAGGCTACTTGAATATTAACTTTCAGCACAAGACTACTTGGAACATGAACCGAAAAGAAAGATTTTGTATTGGGAATCCCCTAGCCATTTGGCAAAGAATATCAATATGTATTCCCCTGCTTTTTGAAATTCTTAAGATAAAAGTTGTAATACTACTACTAATAAAAAAAATTGTTGTAGGTACATAACCCAAAACAAGGACACTTGTCAAAAGATAGGAAACCAAAAAGAGACACTTGGTATGTATAGAGGAGGAAAATAGAGATATTAGAATCATTCATGCTACATTTTTCCAAAGCACTAGAGAAGTTCAATATAAAAAGATTTTTCACATAGTACTTATGGAAACTCGGGCAAGAAAGAGGACTAGAACTACCGGAAAAAATTTTTTCCTCCTCATATATTGAATTATCAAACACAAGGTATATAGGCCATATAATGTATTTGCAGATGGAAATGAAAAACTCATGTCCATGTAGCAAATCCCTAACCTAGCCAAATTTGTAGACCAAATTGGGGCATATATAAGGACCATCAATTTGATATCATACATTGTGGCAAACCAGAAAGGCCTTTGAATATGGGCTGAATCATATTCCCGGATAGTAGCTTCAAGGCCCGTGAGTTTATGAATGATTTCACAAGACTATGTCAAGCAATTTTTGCTATTCACAAATTTGACCTCGTTGGATCCGACATTTAAACTTTATATAGAATATATCTGATATGTTGATACAATAGCATATGGAGATAGTAGAGTTCAAAAGAACCTTCCAGCGTAAGATACTTGTGGAATGATAAAGAGGTAAAGAAAATGTAGAATGGCTCCAACAAAACCCTCGATGTTGAGATTGACAAGGCAGCCTAAGTAATAACGCTTTATATATGTCAAACATATTGCAATGGCCAAAAATGTTTTTAGAAAGCAATGATTTCCAAAAATGTGAAATATCCCCAAGAATGCATTAAACTATGTACTTAACATTGCAAATTTCTAGTGTGACGCCAATGTCCAATAGTAAAATTGCCATACTTGATGGCCACATACAAAGCACATAAAGCAGATTCAGATGGCTAACCAATGCTTATGACACGATAACATCATTACTGGATACTTAATAATTTTATGGACATCCGGGCCGATGGTATGTAAAGGGGACCGCTATTTTCAGATTGTGGGCTAAAAAACCTATCAATGCCAGCTTGATGATAAACTCAGATATGATGTACTTAGTGAATATGCAAAGTACACAACGTGTTTGCAAATGATATCACAAAGTTTGTAAACATTCCGAATGGGAATGAAGGAATTCTAGAGATTATGAACAAAGTCACGATATGATCCGGATATACATGATGGAAGAAAACAGCTTATTCGACATTATGATAAAAGAAAAGCATGCAAATATCATGGTCAAATGGGCTAAGAATTACGATGATAAAGAATTTGCTAGTTGGAAGCACGCTTCAAGAACTCAATTTAGAGATATGAACCAAATGGGCATTAACTCATCATTATTTACAAATGGGTAAATAGAATAGAATAGAATAGTTTTTTTTAACGTCCAATTTAGACCAATCCTCCATGGGATCCATACAATCCGCATAAATCATTGGCTTGTAGGATTAAAAACTACATAAGGTTTTCAGATCTCGAAAACCTTGCCTTCAATGATGATACTAGACAAGATTAGATAATGAAACCCGAGGGCTCATGAATCCTAACGTTTATCTAGAACCCATGGAAGCCCACAAGTCATGCACAGATGGTGATATCCTCTCAGTTGTGGATACATGAAGAAGGGATTCCATAGATGGGGCTGCCCATCATGGTTCATTTGTACCTTGGTTGGTATGATTAAAAAATGGTGAACCTGGATACAATTTTGCCCCATCGCCATTTAAGGAAGTTAAGATACTCTGTGATCATCAGAAAGAAAGCATTAGAATCCACCACATTTAAATTTGTAAGCAAAAGATTTAAATAACCCTTGAATGTACCAAAATTCTCCCAGCCTCGCCATGATTAGTCCAAGATTTTCTTTGTGAGCAAAGGGCAATAGTCTCAAAATCAAATTGAAAATGCATCTTTATCCAAAAGGTAGAGAAATTTTTATTTCCAAACAATACACGATTCTCCTAGCTTTCCAAATGTTCCAAAGAGCAATATATATAACTGTGATTTTGAAAGCTATCATTCTTTTGGATAAGACAAGTTTCCATCATACACAATACCAAATTTATCTCAAGTAATCCATTGCCAAAAACTACTTAACTTTGGACAAGAGGAAAATATGAGTCATGTCCTCAAGAGCATTACAACCCATCGCGCTAGGGGTCAATATTTGGATTTTGACAAAAATATAAATTATTCAAGCTGCCATTTGCAATAAGCCAAATAAAATAGGACATTTTAGGTGGACAGTAAAAGAGTTCCACATTATGGAAGAGAGACTTAAGTTGAGCACAATTGAACCCCCATTTTATCAAAGCTTAATCGCTATTGGGATCAAAGGAGAGAGCATTATAAACATCTTTTACTTTGTACTCAACTTTCCCCTTAGAGTCCAATCTCCTTTTACCAGTTTTAGAAGGTTAGAGATAGAGGTTTGATAAAGGCATAAACCTTTTTAATTTAAGAGGTCTCTTTGATGATATTTTTTTTTGAGAGTAGTCCGAGAATGAGTCTACCTCCAGAAAAAGATCTTAATAAAATAGAAGCCAGCTTCATGCCATTTCTTGCGTAGATCCTAGGGTGCTTGATGGCCAAAACAAGAGTTTTGGTCAGCCGTATTAGGGTTCCAGTAAGATAGGCTGATCAATATGAAGTTTTATCACAGAGGTGAATTGGAATTTTGGGGAAACAGTTCCAAGCCTTTATTAAATTGATCAATAAGTCTTGGAGAGACAACTCTCCTTTGATCAACCTCCAAAGATGGGAAATAAAGATCCAAACCCCATGTTTGCTTAGGGATGGTTTTGACTTATCCAAGATCCATAAACTTATAAGCTGGACGATTGATTTAGGCAAATGAATAGCCTTAAGCATACCCCTAAGAGACTCCCACGGCCCTCGAGAAAAGATTTTGCAAACCAAGGCCACCCAAATTCTAGGGCTTGCAAATAGATATCCACTGACAAGATGACAGCCTTTCCAAATAAAAATTCCTTATAATCTTTACAACTCAAGATAGATACCTTTAGAGCAACAAGAGCAAAGAGGAGAAGCACACATGAGAGCTAGCAAGAACCGAATTGGCAATGATTGTCCCGCCACCAGAAAGATAATTCCCTCAGAGTTGTTCAACTTTTTTCTTTATCCTTAAAAGAATAGGCCCTGCAGGGCCTTTTAAACTCGATTCAAAGATAGAGGCATTCCAAGCAATTTAGTAGCTTGACCGTATGAAGAATCTTTGATGCCAAAGTGTCACTGCTGAGGAATATCCCCAATGATAAGACTTTTGTTGATATTGAGACAAATACCGTAAGTCACGAGAATTGATTTATGACTTTAAGAAAGCACCAATATTGGCCGACGATGAAGAAAGGAGAAGGTGTCATCTTCATATTGAAGCATAGTCAAATATTCATTTGAGTTAGGCAGCTTTAAGCCTTAATGAGTCCATTATCTTGATTAGACTCTATAATGCCGATGTCATCCTCCTTCGTGAGATTAAACTCCCCCTTTGAATGCAGACCTGGGGAGGGATTTATCCCAATTCCTCCTCCATTTGATTGAGTCTAGTGGCCTTGCATAATCCTGAAGAGAGATCTCAATCATATTTCTTTCTACAATGGTCCCTCTAAGTCTTGGCGTGTCGCTATTCTTCTACCTCAAACTCTATCTTTGGCATTATCAATGTCTATGCTCCAACTAATCCTAAGGATAGGAACCAATCTGGTCTGAAATTAACTCGCTGGTTGGGTACTCAAAAATATTGACACTGGATCATTGGCGGAGATTTTAATAACATTCCATCTTGGGATTCGAAGCTAGGGAACAAAAATCAATAATATGACCCGACTGAAAAGAGAACTTGGGATTCTCTTTATTACCGACAATGGCATGATTTATGTTCCTTCATCTTCTCCTACTTATACCTGGGTCCAATAAGCAAAAAGGACAAAGATAGGGTCTATTGCACTGACAGATTCTATGTTTCCAACCCTTCCACACCCTTTGGGATAACAAATATGTCACTAGTGATGAAGGTACTTCAATCTCCTCGATCATCACCCCCAGTTTTACATACTCCTCATATCACCAAAATTCAAAGGTGGAAGTACCCTTATAAGTTTAATACTTCCTCTTGATAATGAGAATTTCTCGCTTCAATTCATTGACTCTATGAGAATCTTTCCCTCAACATGGATAACTTTTTCATGATAATGGGTCCCAAAACAAAACAACTTTACTCTAAAATTAAAGCTATAAAGGCTTGACTAAGAGTTGGTCTAAATCTATGTATCTCCAATCGCAGAGGGAGAAAAATCACCGATGATGTTTATGAAAGACATTAGATCCTTACAAGATGATCCTTCTAATCTAAATTTGCATATAGGGAAGAAATTCTAGAGAGAAAATTAAAAGTATTGAGGAAATGGAAGCAAGGGATCTCGCCATAAAGATGCAAGATAAAATATACTAATGATATGGATCTCAAAGTAGCTCCGTTCTTTTCGAGTATCTAAGAGCAGTGGTTTTGAGGAAATTCCATTATCGGGTTCAAGATGAAAATGGTAGAAACCTTTACATCTCATTCTGATATATCCGATTTTTTAAAGCTAGATATATGGACATTTTTCATAACCACCCATCCCTCCAAACATACAGCATAGGCAAATGATTTTATGAACATTGTGAACAATATTATTCCTTCTCGACTCCCCGATACCATGGATGATTCTATCAATCGCCTTCCTTCTCAACAGATTCTCGCTACTTTTCCTCCTTCAAGAAAGGAAAATCTCCCTCGTCCCGATGGATCGGGCTCGCGGTACTCTTTATGTCAAATTCCCTCGACATTCTAAAAATGATCTCACCCTAATGGTTCATGACTGAAGAATGATTGTCTTCAAAACATCCTTTGCTACCGGGTTTTATCTCTTTGATTCCAAAAGTAGATCATCCCCGCCAACTTCCGTGGATTTGAGACCCATATCTCTAACCAATTCTACTTATTGTGTGCTAAAATCATTGCTCTAAGGATCAATAGCTACCTTCAAAGAAATATCAGCCACAATCAATCCGCTTCTTCTTCCCAAGAGATACATTCTAGATAATTATGTGGCAGCTATATGGAAGGTTTGCAATCGGAATAATATCTCTAATCAAAATTGTATTCTTCTTCTCAAATTGGATTTCAAGCTGCCTTTGACTCTCTAGGGTGGGACTTTCTTCAATTTCCAATGTCTAAGCTTGGGTTCCCCGACAAGCTAATCAATCTTATCATTGGGTTGAACTCAAGGGCCAAATCGGCCGCTCTAATTAATGGGTGCCCTCCTTTTTCCCTCGTCTCCGTGGTGAGACAAGGCTGCCCCCTTGCTCTTATTTATTTCTCATTGTCACAGACTTCAGACATATTTTGTTTGCACCACCATAACCTCTTCGTGATTTAGGAACTTCAGAGAGCTTGAATAAATCTTATAGAGGTGCTTGGTTCAAAGAAATCTCATTGTGGGGTTTAGACTCCGTCTCTTCTCTTTTTCCCGCTAGCAAAATATTCCTTAACAAAGACACCTAGCATCAAGATGGCTAACCCTCTTTACAAAAAGAACAAACGGGCATTCCCTTTCCAAAGTGGCCTTTTCTATTACATTTGGGGCACACTTTGCCAATAGCAAATTTCTGATGGGTGAGAATTCTATTGCAATGAATAATACCCTTGTGGTAAGTTTTATCCGTTTCTGGTACTTGAGTTCAACCAATTGTTTAGTTATTTCTCGCTAGAGCTTCAAGAACTTTTGGATAAATCTGACTTCACCTCCTAACCCCGAGAACTTGCTTCCTCATCTTTAGATTTCTTTCTTTTTCTTCCCCAGATGGCATAAATTGGAATAGAAGGGTGGTGATCATAATGTGCATCAAGAGCATCGATAAAATGGGTCATGATTGTGGTGAGGAACATAATGCTTGTCGTGCAAGGTAGAGAGCATCCGAAGTTAAACTGGTTTTGGCAAAGACTTTGTATATGGAATCAAACCCTTCAAAGAAATTTTGAATTTTGAGCAACTTCCTTTGGATATCCGGCCTTCTTCCGCACCATTATTAAACCTTGCACCATTAACCAAATCTTTTGAGCAGCCTAACTTACCAAATCTATCCGTAAACTTCTTTGACAAGTTCATCCCATGAAGTGGTGCCCATTAACTTTCATAAGTTAACCAAGCACCAAATTTCACTTTCCTCTTGAAACATTTTTCAAACTCTCTCGAGCTTGCGTACCTTCTTGAAGCCATAGTCTCCGAATAATCCTCAAAGATTCTCAAGAAGTTGTTAGCACTCATAACCGAATCAAAAAGTAGGCAAAGGAACAGGGACATTCAATTCAAATTGATAAGGCATATTCTCAAGCAAAGCTACTTTGAGAAACTTGAATGCAATGGCCTTTCTCCGCAAAGATCCGATGCATCAATATCTTCTAACGGGTTCTTGTTCCGCTTGAAATTTTGTTTTAGAGCCATGAGTTCTCCGAGATCCGTGAAGATCTCTGTGAGGGACCTCCAAGATGTTGACCCCCAACCGCTTAGAGAGTCAAACATTAAGAAGCCAACTTGAGTTTTCACTCAAGTTGGGGTTAGAACCTCCGCATCACTTAAGGTGATCAATCTACACAAGAATTTTCCAAAGAAAAAGCTCGCCACAGAGTTTGCATACCTTTCCCAATTCCTCGGAATTTGACCCCTTTACTCAAATCGATGCATCTCATAAACAGATTGATTTTCCAGTCGATGACTGTGACTTGTTCTTAAAAGTTGTAGGCAAGCAAGGGTAAAGATCTTGACCAAGTCCGAAGTTTTGATTTGTGAGATATTCGATCTCAAAAAAGTTAGTCAAATTTTGGTCAATATCAAAAACTAAAAACAGAGCTCGAGTTTTGTAACTTGAGTTGTAGGTTGAATTCTTTGAAGAAATTCCAAAACTAAGATGCAATATAGACTTCAAAGGTAAGGTGCATGCCAAAATCATGATTTGAATCATTAGAACTATTTTTTTGGCATCGCTTGGATATCAGGGGTCTAAATTTGTATCGCATGTAATGCAAAAATGGTAACTTGAGTTTGAATGGAATTTTTCGAAATTTTATGCACACAAAAAATAAGATGGGAGATGAAGTGCGTGATGGTCATATGCAGAAAAAATAAAGGAATTCTTTATCAGAAAAAATGTTTGTGATGCAAAAATACTAAAGGATCATGACAATGATTTTTTGAATACTTGGCAATCAATTTTCATTGATATGAAGGTAATACAAGGTGAATAAGGATCTTAGGAACATAGATCAATCATCAAAATAGCTTAGAAGGTCAATAAATAGTATCAAATCAATAATATCACCCAAATTTTCTCGATTAGACTGCGGGAACACTCGTGAGACTTCAAAGAACGCTCTTCAAATCATGCTCAAAAGATGTATCAATGTTGAGGTTTGATGCCTGGGCCTTCAAGAAAATTCTTTTGTCGAATCCCATATCTTAGTTTTCAAATGTTTGCTTAATCTTAGCCTTGATTGGTGGGTTTATTCGGTTCTTAAAGAGCCGAAGGTGAAAATAGGTAGGTTCCGAGGTCTCAGGTGCCAAATCAAGATTCGAGGTGGAAGCGTAAATTTAGGGTTCTTGGTCAGATTTTTCAGAAATAGCGGATAATGATTCCGTATTTTCACCGTATATCCATGGAATATGTCAGATTCTTTAATTTTGCAAAGCTAAACCATGGTTTTAAAAGGCCACTTATAGAAAAATTGAAGAGATGGATCACTTTAGCAATGGCAACCCTAATTTTTTTCTTGGGAATATGCCAAGTCCTTGGGCATAATGATCGTGAATATTCCATAAGGTATACAAGGGTATGGCATAATGGTAAGGAATTGCAAAAGGATTTTGGCTAGGAAAATTGCAAAAAGATGTGGCATAAGAAGTGAAAAGATATGGAGGCAATGGTGGGGGGATAACTCATGGGGAAATATAGGTGTATTAGAAAAAGGAGAATGGGGCAAAACATAATGAGGTATGCATAATAACAAAAGTAGAGGACGAATTAATGTAAAAGGTTCCATGACCTTCAAAAAGCTTTTACATGTGATAGTATGCTTTGGTCTTCATGTAGCCAAATTGAATAATAGAATCCTTGATGGAAACCATCACATAAACTTGCTGTTGCATAGTATGCATTGTCTTCTTAAGCACTACAACGAAGAATTTCATCCGTATGAGAATGAGAATTCTTATTGATATTAGAATGCATTTTCAAAGAAGAATTCAAAAATCAACAACTTTTGCTTACCATTTATGAAAACTCCATCTATAGAAACTAGCAATCTAGCTTTACTATATGTTCGTGAGTAGAACATCTCTCGACGAGCTAAGCAAATAAGAAATAAGATATGGCATGCATGGCCGTGACATTAAAACCCGCAAGTCAGCTATGGCAACATTATAGACACTCATTTTTCCATAATAACAAGCATCAACATTAGTTCTACAATGCCATACAACTCCGAGCTCAAGGAGGAGAGAAAAGTTCTTAGATACTTACCGACACCACTTCCTCTCGACTATGTGATAGAATCGCCTAGGATCGCCCCTAGGTGCATATAATCGCCGGGGGTCTCTGCATGACCTTTGTTTCAAAAGCATGTATCTCTTGTGCATCTTGTGCATAGAAGGCATGGAAGATTGTGAAACATTATAAATGAGTAACCAAAGGAAATCAAGATAGAACATCCAATATATCCTCCAATGGCGTATTTGTCCCGTGGAAGAAAATCATCCTTTCAAAAAGAAATTATACATTTAGTGAACGGTCGCTGAAATGTAGGAATGTAACATGACAAGCAAAGATTACCGCAAAATTACCGAATGGATCACGCACCAAAAATTACCGAATGGATCACGCCCCGCATATTCTATTGCCAAATTAAGAGACATACATCGAAAGCGTAAGCAATAGCATAGCAAAGCAACCCGCTTTCTAAAATAGCTCCTACTAGAAAAGGGAATTTTACAGCCAATATTGCCATCATTGAAGCAACACCGGAGCCAAGAGAATGGCCTACAAATATGAGTGTTTCAACACCGAGCTTTGAGTTTACGCCTCGTTGTTTAGCAACCAGAAAGCAGCTCTCGGCAGCCATGGTGCACATAACCCTCATTAATCTTTGTTTCCCTAACTTGTTGTCCCAAAAAGACAAAATAATCTATTTCTCTCAAGATTAAAGGCCTCTCATAGCCAACACAATTTCTGTCATGATCAAGATAAATGAGATAGGGGAGGCACAATTTCTTTCTTGGCAAGTGTGGTTCACCTTTTATGCACGCTTTCAAGTTTTATTTGGTATCCACCAGGAGGGGCCCATTCGATGACTTAGATCCTGTTCATACACGCCTAAAGTAAACCCGCATTACGCGAGGAACTGGGTTCAATTCATCTCGCTTGCAGCCAATTCCCATGAATTGCTATCCCGATCACCGGTGCAAAAAATAAACAATACACCGCTTCCGCAATAGGGACTCCCAAAAAGGACATAAAGGTTTAAGGCGGAGCTCAAGAGCGTGACCTCCAATACGCTCATGATGTTCCATTTCGAAAAAATCACATCGAGGCCACATTCGCATCAATGAAGGGCTCCAAAAAGGCGCCGAAAGGCCCATCCCGAAATTGGGTTCCAATTTCTTCAAACCATAATCAAACCTTACACCAGCGGTGGCCTGCATGAAAGCGGGAGAGAAACGAAGAGATGGGTTGAAGGAAAGGGGCAAGGAAGAGCGCCAGAGGTGCGTGTGGGCAGGGCGATCATGCCAAAATTTGTCGCAAAGGGGGGCATCCTGTGGTTCCGGATCAAGGAAACATAAGCCGAGAGCAAAAGCAGGGGGGGGAGCAAGGGAAGCCATAACCAGGGCCAAGGGAAGGAGCAAGGATACGCAAGGAAGGGCGGATTCTTCCCTCCGTGGCTCGGGCCGGCGAAAAGAGTACTAACTGACTGTTCCGCTTGCATCATTCAAACAAGTTCCGCCGCCTTCCCTCGCCCATACCCTTATTTGCTCAAATTTTTTGCTTGAAGCCATATCCGAGTTTGATAAAGAAATTTCTAACCCTAAAATTCCTCGCATGCCATCTAGACCACTAATAATACCACCACCGCCAAAAAAAAAAAAAAAAAAAAAAAAACATGGGTGCCCACCATTGAAAGAAAACATGAAAACACTATTTGTGTATATGCTCTAGATGTAAATGCGCATTAGTACATCAATTGAAATACACCACAAAATCATAGCAAAACCTTAGTGAAAAGCGTACAAAAATACAAAAGTAACCCCCAACACAAACCATTAACATCCAACATATAAAAATTAAATCCCCCAACACATAACATCCAACACATAACAACCATTGACATTAACAATCAACACATAACTACCATTGACATTAATTAACACAACCATTGGGTCCAGCACATTTAAATTAAAATCCCCCTTAAACCCCCTTTGGTTTGGGTGCATATTCACACGGGGGGTGACTCCGGGCAACGAGAGCTGTTGGATAGGCATATTCGCCCCTTATTCCTTAATCTATACCGTACATAAAGTTCCTCGTTTGTGGGGTATGCAAGTACAAAATTTGCTATACTATATAACAAGATTCAAGAAAATACTATAAGATTTCAAGCGTAATACTATATGGTGTTGATTTCAGACGCAAAATACAATTATGAAGGCTCTACGCCCCCTACGCCACCCCCGTGTGAATATGCACCCAAACCAAAGGGGGTTTAAGGGGATTTTAATTTAAATGTGCTGGACCCAATGGTTGTGTTAATTAATGTCAATGGTAGTTATGTGTTGATTGTTAATGTCAATGGTTGTTATGTGTTGGTTGTTATGTGTTGGGGGATTTAATTTTTATATGTTGGATGTTAATGGTTTGTGTTGCAAAAATTTTTGGCCCCTTCTGGCCTTAGGACGTCCCCTGGTGTGACAAAAACTTTAGAATTCAAACCAGAAAAAAACTAGAACTCATTTGAGGCTTTCATCACCTGTAGCTTTTGAATTTGATCACAATAAAACAAATAGAACATAAAGTAAAATTTACCATAAAGATAGAGCAGATTGATCCCTTATTCTGAAAGTCATAAAGTTTGCAACACAAAGAAAACCCCCTGTTATTATGCTACATATTGTTACTTCCGCTACAACTATTTCTCTTTCACAATGACACCATTGTTTATCAATCCATATGATTTTGGATGCTCCATCTCTAGCTTAAAGGTAATGCATGATTCACCTTACGGTTTGATTAAAGTTCCAAACCTACAATCTAAATGCATTCTTGTGGCCACTGTTTGACTGATCTACGTGACATGGAAAAGGGCGTGGAATAATCCACATGTTGTGTGCATAAGAATCCATTTGTTGATTGAAGCTAAAGGCTGGCTACTATGAAATAACATTAGTCGGAGTAGAATAGATATGATTTACTTCTTGCCACCCATCAACTCTTAGAGTTGGTGTGAGTCAAGCACGTCCATGCTTGGTCATAAGCTTTTAGAAGACAAAATGAACAATCCGGCAGCCAGGAATATCCAAGAGTTGGAAGCAAACAGAGGGCCTAAACTTGAATCTGCAGCAAATCTTAGGAAGGAAACAAAAGGGGGTTTTGCAGCACTACATTGTAGAATCAGGAAACCAATACCTTGTAAAAAAAACATTATGCTAACTGAAGAAACATTAAAAAACAAATACCTTTGTAAGTGTGAGCAAAAAATCCATCTCGTGGTAGTAAAATCCACTCCGGCAATACGAATCCAAGAGGGCAAGTACACATGCATATGCACACATGCACATACATGCACACATGCACTTGCACTTGCACATGCACATGCACACACATGCACATGCATGTGCACATGCACATGCATACACATGCGCAGGTGTTCATGCACAAACACATATGCAGAGAAAGACAACAACCCTCGGATTGTTCCCACCAACGAAAATCAACGTCCCATAAATGGTGCACTCTAGAAATACTATTTAGTACACCTCAACGAATACAACAACGAAATCATAGAAAAACCATGTGAAAAAGCGTATAAAAATCTAAAAGTAACCCCCTGTTATTGTGCTACATATTCAGAGCTTGGGGTTTGAACCCAAGTATGCCAAGTCTCTGTCTCCTTCAAACCCACCCGCTCCTAAAACTGCATACACACACCTGTATCTGCACTCAGCTCCTTATTTTCTATCACCATCATTCATCTATATATTTTCTTATCAACCTGGATATATCCACATGTCAAATCGTGCATGCCCCTCCTATAGAAAGTTTTCCAACTTACCTAAATAATAGGATGCCCTGCTGTCCTTAAGTTCCAGCTATCAAAGTCGTTGACTTTGACCCATTTGACCAGTCAAAACCCTAAGTGGCGGGCAGGGGGTATCACGCATTTTCTGGCGGCCGTAGCAACGTCTGGGTAGTACCTGCCCACCACTTTTCAACTTCTATGTTTTTTTCTTGCATTCACTGCCACTGCTTCTCATGAATGCTTGTATGAATCCTCATTAGCCTAGGGGAGCCAAGATGTGGTCACTAATCCCCTTATATGCTCGAATATCACATGACACATAATTTTAACATTCCCCCTTCATGTGATATTCCTTGTTGTCACAGTGTAGTAAACTTCTTAATTCCACAAATCTGGACAATGGTAAGGCTTTTGTAAGTATATCTGCTCGTTGATCTTGTGAACTAACATAAGTTAAATGCACCTGATCCTTCTTTACCATATCCCTGATAAAATGAACCTCCATATCAATATGTTTTGATCTTTCATGCAGAATTGGGTTTTTTGTCATAGCAATACAACTAGTATTATCACAATAAATGATTGTTGGTCCTCTTTGAGCAAATCCAAATTCTGCCATAAGCCTTCTTTCCCAAATAAGTTCCTTAGTCAAGAGGGTCACTGAAGTTGTACTCGGCTTGAAAGACTAGATAAAGCAATGTTTGCTTTTGCTTCTTGCACTTCCAAGCAACCGGGGCTCCACCTAATAAAATAACATACCTCAAGTTGATTTTCGCTTATCTAAATCTCCTCCCCAATCAAAGATCACAATAAGCCCGCAATTGCAAGTTGGTTCCATTAAATACTATACCAAAATGCATTGTACCTTTCAAGTATTTGAGAATCCTTTTGCTGCATTCCGGTGTCCTTTACCAGCCTTGTCATTGTACCTACTGAGAATATTAACTTGCAAATGCAATGTCAGGCCTAGTACAATTGGCTACATAGGACAAACAACCAATCAAACTTCGTAAGGTATTTTCTCCATTTGTTTGCTTTCTTTTACGTCTTTGGGCTCATATCTGCCGAGAAATTCGTGGACTTAACCATAGGAGTATATGCCATATTGCAATCTTCCATATGAAATTTCTTCAACATGTTTTGAATATGCCCTTGTTGACTCAAAGCTAATATCTTGTGATTTACGTCCCTGTAAACATCTATGCCCGAAACCTCTTTAATTCTCCAAGATCACTCATTTGGAATCGCTTTTTTAAGATATCTTTGCAATGATTTAGTACTTGAGTTCCCTTTGATATCATAATATTGTCATCAACATATAAAGCAATAATGCACCAGGCATCTCCCATTTTGAACCTATAGATATTACCATCATAATTGAGCTTCTCAAAACCTTGTTCTACAAGATATCCATCCATACATTTATACCATTCCCTAGGAGACTGTTTAAGACCATAGACTGCTCTATTCAACTTCCAAATTTTTCCTTTGTCCTCTTCAAACCCAAAAGTGTGTCTTAAATAAATTTCCTCCTCTAATTTAGCATTCAAGAATGCTGTACTTACATCCATATGATGGATTTCAAGGTCACAAGCATTAGCAATAGCTAATAACATTCTTAAACTATTTATCTTTACCAATGGTGAGAATGTTTCATCAAAATCTTCCCCTTTTTTCTGTGTAAAGCCCTGTGCAACAAGTCTGGCTTTGAATTTCTTAGTATTTTTGTCTACTCCTGGTTTTATTCTATAGATCCACTTACTTCCAACTATATTCTTATCAGAAGGAATATCTACCACTGTATAAGTGTTTGTTCTTTTGAATGCTCTCATTTCTTCTTCCATAGCACATTTTCTTTCCATTCATATCTTGAACTGCCTCCATATAATTTTGTGGAATCTTGTCTGTTTCAAGTATCAAAATGTCAAATACAGTATTAATTTCTCCTACCTGAGATCTAAGTCTTTTACTTTTCCCAAGTTCAGTTCTACCATGAGACTCTAAATTATGTTTGGCTTCTTCTGCCAACATTTGAGCTTCTGTTCGTCTGGGTTTTCTTTTTGGTCTATCAGATTTATCACCCTCTGCCTCTTGGTGTTCAATCTCTTGCTCAGCACTTGATTCCACTTCTGGCTCAACAACATTACTTGGAATCATTTCTGACTCATTATCAGAGTCACTCAAATCTACCTGCTTCAATCCTTGAGTTTTCTCCTCTTCACTTATTGACTGATTTGCTTCTTCAATACTATCTTTCCTTTCACTTTCACATCTTCAGTATTTATCTTGGAAATTTTCCTATAAAATTCATTTTCATTGAAGACCACATCTCTACTCACTATAATTTTTCTTCTAGCAGGATCATATAATCTGAATGCTTTCGAGTTAGAATCATACCCTACTAGATAAGATATGTATGCTCCATCATCCAACTTTTTCCTTAGTTCTTCAGGCACATGTACAAAGCATAAACACCCATATGCTTTTAATCTATCATAAGAAGGTGACTTACCAGACCAAAGCATTTCTGGAATTGCACCTTTAATACTTGATGAAGGTAACAAGTTTTGAATGTAGACAGCCGTCTTCACAGCTTCATCCCATAAATAATTTGGTAAGCCAGAGTACTTCAACATGGACCTCACAACATCAAGCAATGTTCTATTTTTCCTTTCTGCAACTCCATTTTGTTGTGGTGAGTATCTGCATGTCAATTGCCTCCTGATTCCCCTGTTTGCACAAAAAGCTTTAAATTCATCAGAGATATATTCATCTCCTCTGTCTGACCTTATGCACTTTATTTTCCTTCCAGTTTCTAGCTCGGTTTCAGCAGTAAATAACTTCAAAGCATCACAAGCTTGGTCTTTTGTTTTCAAAATATAACACTTGGTTTTTCTGCTGAAATCATCAATAAAGCTCATGAAATATCTATGCCCACTCAAACTAGTAACATTTATAGGACCACATAAATCTGTGTGCACCAAATCCAAAATGCCCTTTGCTCTTTTGTGTGACCTTTTAAATGGCAATCTTGATTGCTTTCCAAGTTGACAGCCCCCACATAAGAACTTTTCATTTTGTACCTTGGCAGATATTAATCCCTTTTCTCCAAGTCTTTTAATTGTTGCAGCATTTACATGACATAATCTGTTATGCCATATTTTCACATCTGAATATTCCACAAGGTTAATTTCATGAAGATGCTCCATATCCAATCCAAAGAGATTACCAACTCTTTTGCCAATAAACTTTAATTCACCATTAAGAAATACTTTACAATGGATCTGTTCAAACAGTACTTTATATCCCAAATCCACAAGCTGGCATACGGATATGAGATTTCTAACAAGACTAGGCACACACAAAACATCTCTCAATTTTACAGTTTTGCCAATTAAGTCAAACAACTCTAAAACTCCGGTATCTTCTATTTTCTTCAAACCCCCATCACCAAGTTGCACATGTCCTTCCTTCTTTTCCCAATCCTTAAGCATATGCAAGTCACACATTGTGACGCTCCCTGCTAAACATACGGCGCCCAGCCGTATACCCGGCAGGAAATCCCCCATCCGGCTCAGCAACCGCATGGGCCCTTCGTCTACCCCGCACTCTCGAGGTGACTCTTAGTGCGGGGAGGGAACACGAAGGTGTCTTGCGCGCCCTTCCCCCATGGGCTCCTATAACAGCGGAAGCGACAACACGTCATAACTAGCATAAAACATATACAAATACTACCTCGGAGGGTAGTGCATCGCACATAAACCAATGCATAGATGATAATCACGACTCATAAAACAGGAGAGCTCCTACCCCGGCTCAGACTCGTAAGGAGGGTGACTGACCGGCTAGGCCTCAAGATAGAGCAGACCGAGTCATGGCGATGGCGAGGGCTGGCATAGAACAATGGCTAGGGTTGACCACTCCATCCGCCCCTCACATGCATACTTTGCGGATGGGCTAGATCAGGCTCGACAGGGACTCTAGCCTTCCTGGATCGCAATCCCATGGCATCACCCATCGGGACTACTCCAGGTTGCATCTCCCTGGTCCGATGAGGCAGGAAGGGTTGCATCTCCCCTTCCCAGGGTCTAGAGGTGCCGTGGGCGGCTAGAGAATCGTGGCGACACACGATTCGTACCCGACTGAACCCCCCAAAATGAGAGCCAAGCCAACACTTGCAGCTCTCCGAGAGGGTGGCAACACCATTGCCCCGGGAGGTGTCGGACCCATGCTCGCCCCCACACGGGTGACCCACCATAAGCCTAGCCCACTATGGGATCCCCCTCGGCCCCCACTTTCGGCGGGGATCCTCCCTCCACTTTCCCTCTAGCCCCCAAGTATCCGGTGCTGAGTCATATCATAGCCTCAATAGCCCGGTGGGCTCCTATGCACAGGCCGCAACTAATAGGAACTAAGGGATCTACTCTAGGAGCATACTACATATGGCCCTAGGTCTCTACCCCCTTCCCAATACAAGAGGAGCAAACATGATCAACCAATCATCACATAATCATCACATCATGAGAGTAATCATAAGAAGAACATCTTAACCTAATCATACAACTAACTAATAGTTAGGGTTCCTTGATTAGGGTTCAAGATGTTGAATATGGGTTCTAGGATGGCTCTACTCTAGATACAAAATACTAGCACATCCGGGAATGCTAATCCCGGATGAGCTATCACAACTACTATCCTACATACCTGCTCCCTCGATGCTCTCCCTCCGGATCCGGGCCTCCATGGTCTTCGGCTCACAAGCTGCTGTTCCTACTCCAAGAACGGGTCTACCCTGCTGGGGCTGCTGCACCAGCCTATGCCACAACGAACGAGGTTCGAAACGGGGTTTCGAACAAGTAGGTGAGTCTCGGGGTGCTAGGGCTGGAAAGAGGTCTAGGGTTAGGGTTTATGCCTATATAAGTTAGGTCCACCTAGGATGCCACGGGCACCAATTGAGTCCCGTGTGGCGGTGCCCCCCAATAGGTTAAGGCCACGTGGATAATGGTCTAAGCCTATGGTTGGCTAAGTTATGAGAATAACTTAGCCATGCCCCCTAGTGCCACAATCTATGGTATACAAGGCTATAAGGATAGACTTGTATGGTGACGGATCCAGGAATATACGTATTTATGGCGTATATTCCCCTGGACCGAATCACATTCTCCCCTTAGGACAATCTCACCCCTCATTGCGCTAAGGTGACGAACCTACCTTATGCCTGCAAAATAACAACATGTCATAACCTTTAGCTTAGCTTAGCAATCAAGTTTTTATTAGTTCAAGTCAAAATTTTAGGCCATATTTGTACTTATACAAAATTATATAGCCTTAACATCGTTATTTCTTATAATAATTCAAAATACTATTATAAGAGTTATTAGGGTTCATAATCTAATTATGGCTCCCCTATCTTCTCGTAAATAGCTTGGCTCCTCGTTGAAGTCCTCCTTCTACTTGCCCGCAAAAGGAGCACATTACGTTAGTTTAGTTAATAATTTGTGGTTTTAGGGGACCACCCCCTTACCTCCTTGGAGCCAACTACCGCTCAAGGTTGTCCTACTACCCCCCCAAGATCATGGCCCTTTCGATTTGAGCTTAGGGATCATTTAAGATGCTCCCATCATTGCCCATGATCGAGTGCTACCTTGTACACGATCCCCCTCGAGTACACCCCTGCATCATGCCCCGAGGGTTTCAGCTAGGGGGAACGCCTCACGATCCCATCATCATCGGATGATCACTTAAGCTTCACCATGACCCTCCTACGGCCCGGTGTGCGTGCCCCATCGTGGCATAGAGATCATCCGATCGATGTCCCATCATTGCCCACCATGCCTCATTCCTCACTGCGCATGACCCTAATGGTCATGCGCACCTCTTGGTGCGTGTGGCCTAGAGAATGCCCTAAAGGCGTATCCCATCATCGCCCACACGATCCAAGGTTCTGGCACATGCATCCTCCTAACTAGAATGCATGCGCCAGGCTCAAAGCTAACTATCAACATACTAGCTAACCACACGGCAAGTCGGGTTCACCAAGCTCTGAGAGGACTAAGCCCATCAAACTCCTTCATAAACTCGGGTATTGCTTCTCCAAATCTTGCTTCAATACCCATGTCGCATCTTCCACGGGTAAGTGCTTCCACTTAACCAAATATTGGAGGAACTGAGACCTCCTAGTCTTCTTGAATGACTTATCAAGAAGTAACTCGGGCACTATTTCTACTTGCTCCTCCGTCATTTCCAACAAGGTTGGAGTATCCAAAACTTCCTCAGGGTTAGGATTGTGCCTTTTTAATAAACTTACGTGGAAGACCTTGTGGACCTTAAGATGGGCTGGAAGATCCAACTTATAGGCTTGAGAGCCCACTCTCTCTAAAATCTTGAACGGCCCAGCCCCACCTAGGGGCAAGCTTCTTGCAGCTCCCAATCCAGCGGCTTGGCTTGCTTCACCTTGATCTTCAACCAAATCGGTATCGCCCACCTTAAACTCCCTTACGGTCCTCAGTGCTTGCTCTACACTCTTACGCCGACTTCTTGCTGCCAATAAATAACCCCTTACTTCCTCTACTAGTCTGCTGCATGTCTCCTAACATCTGGCCGGGACACTTCTACCTTGGACACGAGGATTGTGCCGTGTCCCGGGTTAAGCACCGGTACCATTAATTCACCATGAAAGGAGACATCCGAGATGACTCCCCGCTATAATCGTTGTAGGCGAATTCCACCAAGTGGATGTACTCATCCCACTTGGACCGCTTGTTCCACACATAGCTTGAAGCATGTCTTCAATGATCCGATTGGTCCTTTCCGCCCGCGCCATCCGCTTTGAGGATGATGATACTGCATCATGGAGAGCTTCGTCGGATGGTGCTAAAGAGATCCCGCCAAAAGGCACTCATGAACTTAGAATCTCTATCGATATTATCTCCCAGGCATGCCATGGAGTCTAAAAATCTCCCTTACAAATAACTTGGCGGTGTCTAATGCGGTGTCCGTTGCCTTGCAAGGCACGAAATGTGCCATCTTAGATAACTTATCTCGACAACCATCAATGCATCCTTGCCTCAAGAGTTCTAGGGAGTCCCGTGATGAAATCCATGCTTATGACCTCCCACTTTGCATTTGGCACCCCAATGGCTCTAAAGCACCCGGAATCCGGTTGCTCCGCTTTGGTCTCTGTGACATAACGGCAATCCCGAATATATGCAGCTATCTCCGCCTCTTCATTCCCTGGCCGTAAGTAACTACTTCAATCTTGAAATAGGTCTTCATGAAGCCAAATGCCCCGCTATTGGGCTGTTATGTGTGTCATGAAGAATTAACTTCCTTACCCCCGAAGATTCGGGCACACACAACTTATGCTTGTGGTACAACAAAGTTGCCTTCCTTTTAAAATGCTTGAAGGCTTCCCGCCCTTGTCCTACGGCTTCCTTGGAGAGGCTTTCCCACACCTCCTTGAAGTCCACATCGGTTGGCAAGGACTCCTCAATCTTCTTGCCAAACTCACTCGAAAGAGTGGAAATCGCATTACAATGCGTCCTTGTCTGAAATGGCCTCCTAGAGAGGGCATCTGCTACAACATTAAGCTTACCAGGCTTATATATAATATCAAAATCGTACTCCTCAAGGAATTCCATCCACCTCCTTTGCCTTAAGTTGAGGAGTGGCTGGGTGAAAAGATACTGAAGGCTCTGGTGATCAGTATCTAACTGAAACTTCCTTCCCAGCAAATAATGCCTCCATATCCTCAATGCCCTGACAATGGCTAGGAGCTCCTGATCATGGGTTGGGTAGCGTTGCTCGGCGTCGTTCATCTTCTTTGAGTCGTAGGCGACTACCCTTCCTTCTTGCATCAAGACTGCCCCTGTTGCTATCTTGCTTGCATCTGTTGCTATCAACTTATCCTTACTCGGATCCGGGAGAACAAGCAATTGGTGTGTTGTTGTTAAAGCCTCTTTAAGCTTCTCAAAAGAAGCTTGGACTTTCTCTAACCAATGGCTAGCCCAATCCTTAATCTTCTTGGCCTTAGTGAGGTCCGACAGAGGGGACGCCCACTTAGCAAAGTCCTTCCGCGAACTTTCTCAGAGTATCCCGCCAACCCGAAAAAGCTTCTTACTTCGCCACATTCCTTGGAGCTGGCCAATCAACTATTGCCTCAATCTTAGATGGATCTGTGGAGATTCCCTGGATGTTACTACATGCCCCAAGTACTCCACCCGGCACTGTTCGAAGTGGCACTTAGAGAGCTTCCCATACAACCGATGACGCCTCAACTTTTCCAACACTTTCCCCGAGATGTCGACAATGCTCTTCAAGGGACTTGCTGTAGATTAGGATGTCGTCGAAGAAGACAATAACAAACTCATCCAAGAAGTCTCTCAAGATATCGTTCATGAGGCGCATAAACGTTATGGAGCGCCTCGACAATCCAAAGGGCATTATCAGAACTCAAAATGACCATACCGCGTTACGAAAAGCGCCTTATGGATGTCCTCTTCCTTTATTCTTATCCGATGGTATCCCCGATCTTAAATCAATCTTAGAGAATACCTTTGCTCCTTGTAGCTGATCCATTAGGTCATCCGCCCTTGGCAATGCATATTTATTCTTTATCGTCTGCTTATTAAGCTGGCGATAGTCTATGCACATTCTTAAGCTTCCATCTTTCTTCTTGACAAAGAGTATAGGTGCTCCGAAAGGAGACACACTTGCTCTTATAAATCCAAGCTCTAGCAATTCTTGAAGCTGCTTCTTGAGCTCAATCAATTCTGGGGTGCTCATTCTATATGGTGCCTTACTGGTAGGCTTCGCATCTGGAGCCAATGTGATCTCACATTCTACACCCCTATAAGGTGGCAGCTGCCGGATTTCATCCGGGAATACATCCTTGAACTCTGAAATAAGCCTTGCTATCTGCCTGGGCAGCTGCTTTCCCTTTGTGTCACTTCCATCCTGCTTGCCTGGCTCAACTGATTCCATCCTCAAGATGTAGTCCACCTTATTCCTTTCTATACTCTTCCTTAGCTGCTTCAAAGAAATACACTGCATAGGAGAATCTAGCTTCTTACCTTTCACTATCAACTTGCTGCCGTCTGGTGCCGTCATGGTGACTTCATTCCTGGTGCAATCAATCATGGCTTTGGCTGGCTTCAAAAATTCCATCCCCACTATCAAATCATATCTTCCGATGTCCATGACTTACGCTCCCATCGGCCACTTAGCCCCACTAAGGTCTATGTCAAAGGTGATCCTCCTCCCCTTAGTGTGCCGAATGGCGCCGTTGGCCATAGCTACTGGCCTTGGCTTAGACTTCAATACCTTATTCTTCATTAGAGCAGCCAATCTAGGAGATGCAAAATTATGAGAGCTACCCAGTATCTATGAGGACTACATAAGGATTACTATCTATGATCCCATCAGGCCATGATGGCAGTTGGATGATTCTCTATCTCATCGACTCAATGTTTGCACATATGTGACACTCACCATCTATGAAGTCGTGGCCCTCCTCACGGTCATCGTCCTCGTCCCGGCTACGTTGGGGAGTCCCACCAAGAGTTCGCCAAAGCCGACCGCATGACGAATGGACAATCATGTGTCCGATGCCACGGCTGGAAGCACACAAGCATAACTTCTTCTCAATGCATTCTGTCTCTTTTCCTTGGCGGTGTCTGTCAGGAGGCGGCTTAAAATATGCCCCCGATGCGTTAACGTGGCTTACGGTCCCCAAAAGCTTTGCTCGACCCTTACCTTCTTTGGCGACTCCCACGATGGTGTAGCTGCTGGCGATTGCTTACCCCGATATTGCCCCATATCACGCCACGAACTCTTACCCCTAAAGGTTGGCTGCTTCTCTGAGTTCTTTGGTGCCTCCTCCAAACTTATAGCTTTATCTTCGACTGCTTGGCCCGACTTGGGTTGATTGCTCTAACAAGCCTCTTGATATTGCTGTTCAACCCCTCAATGTAAAAAGTATCCGCGGCTTGCCTCTCGAGACTCCGGGAACATTCACTGAGCCTCATAAATTCTTCGGTATACTTAGCCAGCGATAAGGTACCACCGATTCAACTTTGTAAAGCTGTTTGGATCGTCTACTAGTATGAGACCTTGGTACATAGTGCTTACGGAAAGCCTTGCTAAAAGTCTTAAATCTGCAATTGTTCCTCTTCAGCTTGTTAGACTTAGCATATCCCTTCCACCAGATCCTTGCCGGTCCAATGAGGTTAGCTGTAGCAACTTTCCCTATATCCTTGTCTTTCATCCCGTAAGAGTTACCAAATTCTTCCATTTCATCAAGCCATGCTTCAGCTTCCATGCCTGATCTGTCTTTCCCTGAGAACTGGCCCAGCTTCCTTGTCTTCCATACATTGCTCATAGCACTATCCACCTTTTTCTGGTAATCATCTGTCTTTCTTGCCCTTTTTCTTGCCTTAGGTGTGCCAGAGTCACTATCGGAGCTAGAGCTGTCCTCACTGGAAGAGCTGTCTGATGAGCTGGAGCTAGATGATGATGGACTCCTGGTTCTCCTCTTCCTTCTCCTATCCCTGACATTCCCCTGGTTGCCCTCCCCTTCCTGCTGAGGAACTTCGTCACCACCCTGAAAACAAGGTGGAGGTGGGTGACCATCTTCCTGTGCATTCATGAGAGGTGTCGCCCAGTTGATGAGGTGTTGCATCTGATTCCTCATCTGCACTAACCTTGCGTTGACTGCCTCTGGTGACATATCCTGCTCAACATCTTCTTGTTCCCTGCCAAACAGATTCCTTGGAACCCAATTGCGTGGTCGGTGCTGGTCCTGAGATCCTGCACTTGAGTTCCTTGCTGCAAGGATTGATCATTAATAGATGTTATTAGGTTAGGCAATGATCATTTTTGCTTACAATTAAATTGTTGTTAGGTACAAAAGAAATCATATGAAGCTTCATTTACAAGTCAAAATCATAGTAATACATTAATTAGTATATAGAAATACATTTAATGGACATTTATGATAATACTTAAAAGGAGTTACAATGTACTTTAATTAAGTTAGCAACCAATTCTTCCATCAATGGCGTCGCTTGAAGAAGTTCTTGATTTTCTTGAATCCTGTGCCCTTGCCCATGTTCTGCAGGATTCTAGCCGCCGATCCCCCCTCCAACGCTCTTGCTACCTGTGGTGCTGGGAGTTCTGGTGCAGTTGCCACCACTACTGACAAGTGCGCATCTCTGAGGTGGCCCCTTGCGAAGTCGAGGGCATGAAGGGCTACTGATCTTTTGAAGAGTATCACATGGTCCATTCCAAAATCTATCCTGGCATGGTGTCCAAACCCTGAGAGTGCTATGAGGAGCGCCACGGATTCTTCACCCCTTGGGCTGAATTCCTTGTGGAAGACTATCATCTGACCTTGACTAAGGGCCGGAAGGTAGTACCTGAGTGATTTGCCCCTGTGCTGCCCCGTGCCTCCCGTACTCTTCCTTTGTGCCGCTTCGCCGAACACATCTAGTGCAATCAGATCTTCGTGATCCCTCCACATAGTTGTTGCGTTCTCCAAGTTGATGCTGCTAGATGCTTCGCGCATACTTCTGGAGCGCACTGGTCGGCTGGAGCTTGGGCCTCTTCCCGGCTTGTACAACCTGCTTTGGATTTCTTGAAATTCTTCTTCTGGGATGATGGGTTCCTGCTGCTGAAACATGTACCTAATCTGTTGATATGCCTGGATGTCTGACATGGTTTCCCCTGCATAGGAGTGTCGCTCGGCTACCTCCCGTGGGATCTCTTGGTAGGAGTAGTCGATGAAGTCACTGCCCTGCTCTTGTGCTATGAGGCTTAGAAGCTCGTCGATCCTGAGGCCCTCCTCCTGACAGTAGGGAAGGTTGAGGATGTCGGTGGCGAATATGTACTCCTCGCCGTCGATAATCACTGGGGTAAGGGCCGTAATACCTACTGGTGGCTCAAAGTCTCGCCTTAGAACTTCTTGTTGTCGAGCTATGCGCCTCTCCATTCTTCCTGCCTCCCTCATCTCCCAACTTGGGTTCTCTTCCTCCTCCTCTTCATAGTCGTGTTCGATCTGCAACATAGGTGTTTCGGATGTGGAGCCGTAGTGTTCGTATGCTGAGGTCTCAATCTCCTGAATGCTTATCTGTGCTGCTCGGGTGTCGAGTGGTGCCAAATCCAAGGGTTGGATTGATGGCTCCCCTGGTTGGTTAACTGCCCTATACTGCATGAACAATGCTAAGGCTGCTTGGCCTGAAAGATACCTATGCCTATGATGCTTACAGGTCATGTAGTCTGGCATGTTTCTAGTTCTATCCCAGAGCTTGTTCTTGCCCCTGGATCCCCCACCTATGGCTTGAGCAAGAGAATCTAGAGAAACCCATTTCCCTCCCCTAGGTGGCAAGCTAACTTCCGAGGGCAGAATTTGCTGATCATATTGACACATGATGTCGATTAGTAATAGGGGTTCTCGTTAAGGTGGCATGAAGATCAAAGAGATGATCGAAGACATGAAAGGCTTGCTCAACAGGAGTTCACTTGATGTGATTAGAGTCATTGTACCATCTAACAAAGCTTGATGGCGCCATTGGAGCGTAGATGGCTATGAAAAAATGGTCACCGGATTTGAGCAAGGGGTTAGAAAATCGCCACAGAGCTAGGAGCAGTTCGATGGGGAGAAAATGACAAATGAGGGCCCTTTTATAGACTAGGGTGCCTCGGGTTTCGTGCACAAAGGTTCTTGATGGGGAAGACTCCAAATCTATGGCCCTGGGTGTCCAAATGAGCTACCATGACGTGCAATTCTAGACAATTCAAAGCAAGAAACACTACATGAGAGTTTGTTGGGTCAAAATTGGTCAATCTAGGCAAGATTGAGCGAAATCGGGTGGCGTCGCGAGAATTGGCTCTCCGTCGAGGACGCAGGGTGGTTTTTCGCGACGCGACCCGGTTTCGGGTCAATTTACTTTCTACGAGGGATTTTAGGAAATTTAAACATCCTAACATGACTTTCAGCACGATTCTACCCTAACTAGCAACTTTTCTTACTTTAATTGGACATTTCTAGCATCAAAATGCCGAAATCGGGTGGCGTCGCGAGAAGTAGCCCTGCGTCGAGGGCGCAGACCCCATTTTCGCGACGCGACCCGGTTTCGCCAATTGGCAGTTTTTTGAACTAATTAATTTTTTTCCTCAACAATGCAATGTTAATGGTCGAATTTAAAGTGAAATTTGAGCTGTTTAGACATAATTTCATACAAGAATTGAGGTCAATTTACAACAAAATTTTATATTTATAGGAGACTTTAATAATTACATTACTTTGGAACAAAAATGCATCCTCAAGGGTATTCCTTGCGGATGCGACGCGCCAAGTATATATCCTTGGGCATCAAGGTCACCCTCTTCGCGTGGATCGCGCAGAGGTTCCCTTCCTCAAACAACTGGGTGAGCTCGGCCTCGGCTACTTGCAAAGACACCGAGTTGTGAGCGACGTCCACTCAGTAGTCGGTGACGAACTGCTGCATCACCTCCCGCATGAGTCGCTCAAAGGGTGCCTTCCTAATAAGGAGATTAGTGCACTGTTGAAAGTGTCTAATCTCCCGGAAGACACGGGAGTGTACCCTTAGGCCCATGGTGGGTCTTCTTCGGCTTCTCGGGCTGTGGCGGCGGTGGCTTGGGCTGGTTCTTTGGCGGCTGGCCTCCTTCCACGGTGCGCTGGACGTTCTGCCGGCAGTACCAATCATTATACCTTGTCCACCGTGAAGGTATTCTTGGTATGCTGCTGAGGCGGCCGTGGCCGTCCTCCTTCAAGGCGAAGGCCCGCTCGCCCGCCTTCTGCTTCTTTACCACCTTAGGTGGCTTGGGCCACACTGGGTAAGGTGGTCTCGGGTCCGCCCCTTGCCCCTGCTCATCTTCTTCCTCCTCCTCTCCTTCCACCTGCTCCTCCTCGCGCCGGGGAGGCTCCTCTATCACGACGGTTCGGCGGGGACCGTCGTTTCTTCTCTTCGTCCTCCGCTCTTCCCGCCGCAGCTCCTCCTCGCGTTCCCTCTTCCTCCTTGCGGCCCTCTCTTCAGGCCACTCCGCGACCTTCTCCTTACCTTTCTTCTTTGGGGCCGAAGGCCCCGCTTCGTCCACCTGCTGCTGGACCTGCTCCTCCTCCTGCTCCTCCACTTCGGTGTCTGTGGCCCCGAAGTGGCGAGATTCGTCGGTTCTTTGTGTTCCTGCCGACGAAGGGCTGCTCTCGGCATCGTGGTAATTAACCCGCCGCCGCCGCCGGCTGGTAGGGGAAGCTCCTCTTCCCCTTCTTGGGCCGTGGGTGCTCGGTATCTTCTTCACATGCCCCTGTCACTGCGCCATGGAGAGGGTAGGCCTAGGGCCAGTCTTCCTATAGGTTTGTTTGGTTCGAGCCATATTTAACGGTCTAGAAAACAGGTGGGGATAGGCTGGTCAAGAGAGAGAAGGTAGAGGAAAGTTTGGAGGGAAAAATGAGGTGTCAGAGATATTTAAAGAGGAGGGTCCCTGAGAATATTCTCCTACCATAATTACCCCTATTTATTAGCCCCCCCTTATTAATTACAAGATATTTAGTGCTTATTTAATTATTAATATATATGTTAAATCCATATTAATTGATATTATACTTGAATTTCGAATTTTTCTAATGGTTCGAAGTGCAATCTATGAATTTGCGCCATTTTTCACCTGGGTCTCCGATTGGCATGATTCTTCGACCCATTTTAGGTGAAATTTGATGCAGATGCATGATTTTCACTCCCAATTTACTAGAAGGTGCGTTTGACTCACTCAAACCCTCGTCTAACACTTAACCTAAGTCCTGACCCACTACCTAGGAGAAAATTTTTTCCCCCATTTTCGCGGTTCGATGGTGGAAATGTTTATTTCACACCCCTATAGGCCTGTTAGACTACTTCATGGTTATGGTCAGTGCTAGTTCTTGGTCAGCCAAGAACATTGCTCTGATACCATTGTGACGCTCCCTGCTAAACATACGGCGCCCAGCCGTATACCCGGCAGGAAATCCCCCATCCGGCTCAGCAACCGCATGGGCCCTTCGTCTACCCCGCACTCTCGAGGTGACTCTTAGTGCGGGGAGGGAACACGAAGGTGTCTTGCGCGCCCTTCCCCCATGGGCTCCTATAACAGCGGAAGCGACAACACGTCAGAACTAGCATAAAACATATACAAATACTACCTCGGAGGGTAGTGCATCGCACATAAACCAATGCATAGATGATAATCACGACTCATAAAACAGGAGAGCTCCTACCCCGGCTCAGACTCGTAAGGAGGGTGACTGACCGGCTAGGCCTCAAGATAGAGCAGACCGAGTCATGGCGATGGCGAGGGCTGGCATAGAACAATGGCTAGGGTGGACCACTCCATCCGCCCCTCCCCGTGCATACTTTGCGATGGGCTAGATCAGCTCGACAGACTCTAGCCTTCCTGATCGCAATCCCATGGCATCACCCATCGGGACTACTCCGTGTTGCATCTCCCCGGTCCGATGAGGCAGAAGGGTTGCATCTCCCCTTCCTGTGGTCTAGAGGTGCCGCATGCTAGAGAATCGTGGGCGACACACGATTGCACTGACCGAACCCCCAAAACGAGAGCCAAGCCAACACTTGCAGCCCCGAGAGGCGGGGCAACACCATTGCCCCAGAGGTGTCGGACCCATGCTCGCCCACACGGGTGACCCACCATAAGCCTAGCCCACTATGGGATCCCCCGGCCCCCCACTCGGCAGGGATCCTCCCTCCACTTTCCCTCTAGCCCTCAAGTTATCCGGGTGCCGAGTCATATCATAGCCTCAATAGCCCTGGTGGGCTCCTATGCACAAAGCCGCAACTAATAGGAACTAAGGGATCTACTCTAGGAGCATACTACATATGGCCCTAGGTCTCTACCCCCTTCCCAATACAAGAGGAGCAAACATGATCAACCAATCATCACATAATCATCACATCATGAGAGTAATCATAAGAAGAACATCTTAACCTAATCATACAACTAACTAATAGTTAGGGTTCCTTGATTAGGGTTCAAGATGTTGAATATGGGTTCTAGGATGGCTCTACTCTAGATACAAAATACTAGCACATCCGGAATGCTAATCCCGGATGAGCTATCACAACTACTATCCTACATACCGCTCCCCCCGATGCTCTCCCTCCAGATCCGGGCGCCTCCATGGTCTTCGCTCACAAGCCGCTGTTCCTACTCCAAGAACGGGTCTACCTGGCAAATTGCTTTGCACCAGCCTATGCCATTAACGAATCCAGGTTCAAAACGGGGTTTCGAACAAGTAGGTGAGTCTCGGGGTGCTAGGGCTGGAAAGAGGTCTAGGGTTAGGGTTTATGCCTATATAAGTTAGGTCCACCTAGGATGCCACGTGGCACCAATCGGGTGAGTCCTGTGTGGCGGTGCCCCAATAGGTTAAGGCCACGTGGATAATGGTCTAAGCCTATGGTTGGCTAAGTTATGAGAATAACTTAGCCATGCCCCCTAGTGCCACAATCTATGGTATACAAGGCTATAAGGATAGACTTGTATGGTGACGGATCCAGGAATATACGTATTTATGGCGTATATTCCCCTGGACCGTCACACACATCACACTTTTTTCTGCTCCTGAATCTATAACAACAAATTGGTTATTGCTTTTCCTTGGAAACTCTGAAACATTACAAGCTAAATTCTTCCTTACCTCCAAGGTATCATTCTCAAGTTCACCTTCACTACTATCTTGCTTTTCTACCACATTAATACTTGAGCCTCCTTTGAATTTTCCCCTGCCTCTGCCACCTCTATAAGTTTCAGAGAATCCCCCTCGACCTCTTCCCTTTTTAGAACTTGGGCAATCAAAAACAAAATGCCCTTTGCCTTCACAATTGAAACATCTAAATTCCTTCTTACTATTGTTTGGACATTCACTCTTTAGGTGACCAAATTGATTGCATGCATAACAAGGTCCTACTTTCCTTCTTACAAAACCACCTCTTTTAGTCTTACCTGTATACAAGACCTCTGAGGATTGATCAGCTTCCTCCTGTGTAATAGTAGACTGTTCAAACTCTGTGTGTATCATTCTGATAGCATGCTCCTTGGAAGTGGCTACATTTCTGAGTAAGGTTGCCAAGTGACTATTATGAGATACTGCTCTTGCCAAAGCAAGTATTTGATACTGTTCATTCAAGATATTTCCAGCTCCCTCGAGATCTGCAATAATGGAATCAAATCTCTCCAAAAAGTCAGTCAGGTTATCCTTCTTAAACAATTTCATCTTCCTTAACTATTTTTCTAGCACATCTATTTGTGAAGAACTTTTTTGTTCATAGTGCTTTATCAAATAATCCCACATTTCCTTAGGCTTCATGCCTCGAAGCTTCAGTTTTAAAGCAGTGCCTACCTTACACATGATTATGGCCTGGGCCTTCATAATCTTAGCTTCATCTTCTGCTCCAGAACTCAGAGAAGTTGCCCTTGCAGTAGACACACCTTCACCTGAAGTTCCCCCTGCACCAGATTGAGCATTACCACTACTAGCAGCAGTTGAATTACCTGAGCTAGTTGCACCGCTTACTGGACTATCATCAAACAAATACCACAACTTTTCAAACTCCAGCACACCTCTAATACCCACCTTCCAGATTTGAAATCCTCCATCTCCTTTAAAGACTTCAATAGAGTTCAATAGATTTGCCCCGAATCTGGTTGTCATTATCACAGGGCAGGAACTAGTTAGCTCTGATACCAATGTTAGAATCAGAGCTTGGGGTTTGAACCCAAGTATGCCAAGTCTCTGTCTCCTTCAAACCCACCCGCTCCTAAAACTGCATACACACACCTGTATCTACACTCAGCTCCTTATTTTCTATCACCATCATTCATCTATATATTTTCTTATCAACCTGGATATATCCACATGTCAAATCGTGCATGCCCCTCCTATAGAAAGTTTTCCAACTTACCTAAATAATAGGATGCCCTGCTGTCCTTAAGTTCCAGCTATCAAAGTCGTTGACTTTGACCCATTTGACCAGTCAAAACCCTAAGTGGCGGGCAGGGGGTATCACGCATTTTCTGGCGGCCGTAGCAACGTCTGGGTAGTACCTGCCCACCACTTTTCAACTTCTATGTTTTTTTCTTGCATTCACTGCCACTGCTTCTCATGAATGCTTGTATGAATCCTCATTAGCCTAGGGGAGCCAAGATGTGGTCACTAATCCCCTTATATGCTCGAATATCACATGACACATAATTTTAACATAAATAAAGTACCTCATGTGAGTTTTGAACCTTGAGCACTTGTTGACTTGAAGAATGAACACCCTTTGACCTTCATACCAATGTTGACTACCAAGTCTTCCTTTGACTTAGCCTTCCTAACTTTAACAAATAAACCAATCAATTAGTATGTTTCCCTTTGGGGGCAACAAGGACTTAAAGGTTCAATTAGCAGCCCCAAAGAAAACAGGTGCAGCTCTCTTTAGGCCAAGACTTGGATATAATTTATAAGTATAAACTTATCAGAGTATTGAACAAAGATATCTTCAAACTTTACATTCAAACAATGCGTATACAACATCATATAGAATTCAACATCATATAGAATTCATACAGTTTATCAAAGGCATGCCTAGATGTTGACTAATTCTGCCATATAGATATTGAAATAACTAAGTTTCCATCAAACATTATTTTTGGATACTTGTTCTAAGTCAAAGTACAATTTGTAAAGGAAAAATATGTTAACAAGGTAACTTTCCTTGTAATTCTAGTCAGAGCAAAGAACAAATCAGAACCAAAATGGGCGTGTAAGTCCCATAAAATCACCAATGTATGTCTTCCGCAGAATCCACATTATTTATGCATTTTCAAGATAAGACTTAAATGTTGAAATTTCATGTGCCAAACAGAATAGATAGCAGGGTACTTATCTGCATCAATTATACTATTTGTAGCAAGAAGTTTGCTCAAATAATCATGTAGTATTTTGTAACATTCATCCTAAGAACGAAAATCACGGAGATGGAGTTCCTAAGCACTACTGACCAACCGCACAAATGTTAGCCTAAAAAGGGTAACAATGAAAGGACTGACAGGTAAGCAAAGGAACACCATGGTTTATCACCCTTCACCATGTTTAGTTCAAAACATGTGGCTATCAAAGCTCACATTAACTTCAAAATCAATGTAAATAAACTCTAGGTTCTTCAAAAACCTGCCAACATGACCGTCAACAAACTGCTGCGGCTGCAATTTTTTTAATAAAGATAGCATTCCATAATGGTGGCATTCCACGTTTTTTATCGTGGCCAAATGGACGCTGAATGCAAGGCATATATGTTCCATAGTCAGCATATAATATTTTAGAGTAGATATCTACAAGAATTAAGTTTTCTAGCCAGCAAATTCTGCAGCTCATATTTCAGTTATTTTTCTACATATTTCAGTGTTCACAACCACAATAAGCCAGTAATCTAGTTATACCTTATGATGCATTTATAATATATCTTCAATGTCAAGTGTTTATCGGATCAGGAGTCCCAGCCATTTCATTGACGTAGCAAGTAAAAAATGAATCCATATCATTAGTATATTTTATCTTGCATCTTATGGCAGATCCCTTGGCTTCCATTTCCTCAATACTTTTAATTTTTCTCTCTAGAATTTCTTCCCCTATATGCAAATTTAGATTAGAAGGATCATCTTGAAGTAAGGATCTAATGTCTTTCATAAACATCATCAGCTGATTTTTCTCCCTACTGCAGTGGAGATACATAGATTTAGACCAACTCTTGATCCAAGCCTTTATAGCTTTAATTTTAGAGTAAAAGTTGTTTTTGGGGCGCTGGGACCCATTATCATGAGCCAAGTTATCCATGTTGAGGGAAAGATTCTCATAGAAGTCAATGAATTGAGAACAGAAATTCTCATTATCAAGAAGAGGAAGTATTAAACTTATAAGGAGTACTTCCCTGCCTTTGAATTTTGGTGATATGAGGAGTATGAAGAAACTGAGGCTGATGATCAGAGATTGAAGTACCTTCATCACTAGTGACATAGCTGTTATCCCAAAAGGGTGTGGAAGGGTTGGAAACATAGAATCTGTCCAGAGTGCAATAGACCCTATCTTTGTCCTTTTGCTTATTGGACCAGGTATAAGTAGCAGAAGATGAAGGAACATAAATCATGCCATTGTCGGTAATAAGAGAATCCCAAGTTACTCTTTCGGATCTGGTCATATTGATTTTGTTCCCTAGCTTGAGATCCCAAGATGGAGTATTATTAAAATCTCCAAAGAATGATCCAATTGTCAATATTTTGAGTACCCAACCAACAAGTTAATTTCGCACTGCATTGGTTCCCTATCCTTAGGATTAGTTGGAGCATAGACATTGATAATGCCAAAGATAGAGTTTGAGGTAGAGAGAATAACAACCGCCAAGACTTAGAGGGACCATTGTAGAAAGAAATATGATTGAGATCTCTCTTCCAGATTATAGCAAGGCCACACTAGACTCAATCCAAATGGAGGAGGAATTAGGATAAATCCACTCCCCCAAATTACTGCATTCAAAAGAGGGGAGTTTAATCTCCTGAAGGAGGATGACATCAGCATTATAGAGTCTAATCAAGATAATGGACTCATTAAAGGCTTAAAACTGCCTAACTCAAATGAATATTTGACTATGCTTCAATATGAAGATGACACCTTCTCCTTTCTTCATGCTGATCTGGCCAATATTGAGTGCTTTCTTAAAGTCATAAATCAATTCTCAGCAGCTTCTGGTATTTGTCTCAATATCAACAAAAGTCTTATCATTGGGGATATTCCTCAACAGCAGCTGCTTGGCATCAAAGTTCTTCCTTCTGGTCAAGCTACTAAATTGCTTGGAATGCCTCTATCTTTGAATCAGAGTTTAAAAGGCCTCTGGGAGCCTATTCTTTTAAGGATAAAGAAAAAGTTGAACAACTACAGGAATTATCTTTCTCTGGCTGGCAGGACAATCATTGCCAATTCGGTTCTTGCTAGCTCTCATGTGTACTTCTCTACTGCTCTTGTTGCTCCTAAAAGTGTCTATCTTGAGTTGTAAAGATTATAAGGAATTTTATTTGGAAAGGCTGTCATCTTGTCAATTGGATATCTATTTGCAAGCCTAAGAATTTGGGTGGCCTTGGTTGCAAAAATCTTTTTCTCCAGGCACAGTCTCTTGCAGGGAAATTTGTCTGGAAGGCTATTCATGGAAATCAATCCCCTGCTTATAAGTTTATCAGATACTGGGTAAGTCTAAGCCATCCCTATGGCCATCCTTCCATTGATCATTTATTTCCCAATTTGGCCTTTGTTCAGATCAAACCTGCTACCAACATCTCTCCTCTAATGAGCAATTTAATAAAGGCTTGGAACTCTGTTTCCCCAAATTTCCAATTCACCTCTGCTGATAAACTTCATATTGATCAGCCTATCTTCTGGAACCCTATTCTGGCTGACCAAAACTCTTCTGTTTTGGCCATCAAGCACCCTAGGATCTGCAAGAAATGGCATGAAGCTGGCTTCTATTTTATTAAAGATCTTTTCTCTGGAGGTAGACTCATTTCTCGGACTACTCTCAAAAATATCATCAAGGGAACCTCTTCTGATAAAAAGGTTTATGCCTTTATCAAACCTCTTATCTCTAACCCTTCCCCAAACCCTGGTAAAGGAGATTGGACTCTAAGGGGGAAAGTTGAGTACAAAGTAAAAGATGTTTATAATGCTCTCTCCTTTGATCCCAATAGCAGTAAAGCTTTGATAAAATGGGGGTTCAATTGTGCTCAACTTAAGTCTCTCTTCCATAATGTCTGGAACTCTTTCTGTCCACCTAAAATGTCCTATTTTATTTGGCTTATTGCAAATGGCAGCTTGAATAATTTATATTCTTTGTCAAAAAGAAATCCAAATATTCAGCCTAACTGCCCGATGGGTTGTAATGCTCTTGAGGACATGACTCATATTTTCTACTGTCCAAAGTTAAGTAGTTTTTGGCAATGGATTGCAGATAAATTTGGTATTGTGTATGATGGAAACTTAATTTCTCTTATCCAAAAGAATGATAGCTTTCAAAATACAGTTATATATATTGCTCTTTGGAACATTTGGAAAGCTAGGAATCGTGTATTGTTTGGAAAGAAAAATTTCTCTACCTTTTGGATAAAGATGCATTTTCAATTTGATTTTGAGACTATTGCCACTGCTCACAAAAGAAAATCTTGGACTAATCATGACAGGAACTGGGAGAATTTTGGTACATTCAAGGGTTATTTAAATCTTTTTGCTTCAAATTTAAATGTGGTGGATTCTAATGCTTTTCTTTCTGATGATCCTAGAGTATCTTAACTTCCTTCGTGGCGATGGGGCAAGGAAATTTGATGACAGTACACCATTTGGCCAATCTCCAAAAGACAGCATCATGAAGAATGATATTGCTTCATCTATGGAATCCTATCTCATGAAAAGAGGGCACAGAGGATATCTGAAAGAAAGCGAGGACTTGTGGGCTTCCATTTTCTGTAGAGAAGTGGTTCAGATTCATTGTCTCTGGGTTTTCCTTTCAAATCACAATTTCATCCTCAATGAAAGGCAGCTGATCAGATACAGAACTATGTATTACAATCACAAACTGCTGGCTGATTTGTATGGATCTTTACTGATACTCTTGGAGGACAAAGATAAATTTCGGCTATTTTACAATAACAATTGGGACCCGGATCATTACTTCTTTGGCTCCACCGATCCCTTCAATGCCTATTTCAACTCTATTTTCTTCCCTGAGTCATAAACACCTTCCTCACTCCCCTGTTTTGCACATGCTCCTGCTCTTTTCTAATTCTGATCGGGGTTTATTTTGGGAAAGGTTATCTGTTTCGCAGGTGCTTACAGTTCAAGGAAAGTTCCATCACAAGCGTAATGTCTATTCTTCGATCGATCTTCGGTATCTTGGATCACTTTGGCTATCTTCATATCTTCACTACCGTGGTGCTTTTCATATGACTGTCATTGAGCTCATAATCCTTATAATATGAAGCTCTAAGCTGATTATAATTTTTGATTATGTGTTTTCCTTCAAAACACATTTATGCTATGTACTTGAGATTTTATAATTAATGATAAAACCGTCTCTTGCTTTCAAAAAAAAAAAAAAAAAAAACAAGAAGTATGAATGAAGCTCAAGTACATGCTGAACCAAGTAGGCATTCTACTGCCAGGCCTTCACCACCTGTAGTGGAATCACCTGCTCAAACCATAGCTCCAACCCCTCAGCAAAAATATGGTAAGAAAGATCAAGACTTTGATGAGGTTGATGTTTTGCTTAAAAATTCCAAGGTGAGTGTAGATCTCTTTACCTTATTAAAGATTGCACCTAGCTACAGAAAAAGGGTACTTCAACAAACTAATGGTGAGGTATTAAATGCTTGTGTGAATTTTACTGATGCCACTAACCTTGTTCTAGCACAGAATGAAGAAGACCCTGGTGCATTCATATGTTTAGCTACTTTAGGAGGTTATACCTTCTCAAATGTGTTACTTGATGGGGGATCTCCCCTAAATATTATGCCATATCATGTTATGAAGAAATGTGGTTTCGAGGTGGACAAGAAAGCTTCTATACTATTGAGATCCTTTTATAATGCTAAGATCACTCCCATTGGTGTGGCAACTAAAGTGCCTGTTAATACAGAGGGCATAATTGTAGCTGCCAACTTTATTGTGGTGGCTTTTGAAGACATAGGGGATGAGTCTGATATCTATGATTTACTTTTAGGAAGGAGGTGGTTGGCTACTGTGGATGCTAGACCAATTTGGTCTCAAGGGAGATGTACCATCTCCAATGGCTCTCAGACTGCTACAATCTATAATCAAGATGGCTCCTATAATTCCAATGAGGAGGTAAAATTTATTAAGGAAATGTTAATTGAAGAACCTTTGGGATTTTACAGAATACAAAATGCAAGACCAAGGAAATATGAAACAGTTCCTCTCATCATGGAATGTGCACTTCCCAGCAAACAAGGGCCATCAGGATTCCTATGGTTTGATGGAGGTATTTCTAAAAAACTAAATATTGCATCATCTGCTGCTATCCCGAAAAGATTCCTCATAAACTTTTAGCTAAAGTAGGGAGGATCTTCCCCCAAATTACCTCTAATGTAGCAGAATATAAGGCTTTGATTGCAGGACTTCAGGAAGCCAAAGCTATGGATATTGCCAACATTCATATTTTTGGTGACTCACAATTAATTTGTAGACAAGTTTCAGAAGATTACCAAACAAAAAATGCAGACATGGAGCTCTTAAAAAACCAAGTAATGGGAGTGCTTTCGAGTTTTGCTTCATGGGAGATTACTCACATACCAAGGGAAGAAAATGTGGAAGCTGATACCTTATGCAAAGAAACTCTCATGGCACACCTAACTGAAGGAGCTATTCCAGAGGAAGACCTTGATGCTAGTGAGGTAAAAGCTCTCTGTCCTATTCTAACCATTAATGCATCAGAAGAAAAGAATACTGAAGAGATTACCATTACAAAAAATGGTAAAACTAGAACCCTGTTTGTTGGAGATCTAATTGAATACCAAAATAGGGAGAATATACAAATGTTCTTTGAAGAAAGGAAGGATGTGTTTGCTTGGGATTATTCTGAGCTTACTGGAATTAAAGCAGAGGTATGCCAATTTGAAATCAAGATTAAGGAAGGGTGTAAACCTATTTTTCAAAAACTGAGAAGAATTAATGCTTCATTGATGGGACTGATTAAAGATGAGTTGGATAAAATGCTAGATGCAGGTGTTATTATTGAAATTATTAATCCAGAATGGGTGTCTTGCATTGTACACAGAGAGAAAAAAAAAGTGGTGCCTTAAGGATCTGTATTGATTATCGAGACCTCAACAAAGCCACCATCAAGGACTGCTACCCCTTGCCTTTTCTAGAAGAAATCTTATATGCTGTAGCAGGGAGAGAGGTATACTCATTTCTAGATGGATTTTCAGGGTTTAATCAAATTGGCATTAAGGAAGAAGACCAACCCAAGACCTCTTTTATTACCCCTTGGGGAACTTATGCAATGAAAAGAATGCCTTTTGGACTAATGAATGCACCTGCTACTTTTCAGAGGGCTATGGATGTTATTTTTAGGCCCATGTCTCTTCAAGAATTCAGAGTTTATTTGGATGACCTTTGTTTAGGATCTCTATCTTGCTTTTCTACCACATTAATACTTGAGCCTCCTTTGAATTTTCCCCTGCCTCTGCCACCTCTATAAGTTTCAGAGAATCCCCCTCGACCTCTTCCCTTTTTAGAACTTGGGCAATCAAAAACAAAATGCCCTTTGCCTTCACATGAAACATCTAAATTCCTTCTTACTATTGTTTGGACATTCACTCTTTAGGTGACCAAATTGATTGCATGCATAACAAGGTCCTACTTTCCTTCTTACAAAACCACCTCTTTTAGTCTTACCTGTATACAAGACCTCTGAGGATTGATCAGCTTCCTCCTGTGTAATAGTAGACTATTCAAACTCTGTGTGTATCATTCTGATAGCATGCTCCTTGGAAGTGGCTACATTTCTGAGTAAGGTTGCCAAGTGACTATTATGAGATACTGCTCTTGCCAAAGCAAGTATTTGATACTGTTCATTCAAGATATTTCCAGCTCCCTCGAGATCTGCAATAATGGAATCAAATCTCTCCAAAAAGTCAGTCAGGTTATCCTTCTTAAACAATTTCATCTTCCTTAACTATTTTTCTAGCACATCTATTTGTGAAGAACTTTTTTGTTCATAGTGCTTTATCAAATAATCCCACATTTCCTTAGGCTTCATGCCTCGAAGCTTCAGTTTTAAAGCAGTGCCTACCTTACACATGATTATGGCCTGGGCCTTCATAATCTTAGCTTCATCTTCTGCTCCAGAACTCAGAGAAGTTGCCCTTGCAGTAGACACACCTTCACCTGAAGTTCCCCCTGCACCAGATTGAGCATTACCACTACTAGCAGCAGTTGAATTACCTGAGCTAGTTGCACCGCTTACTGGACTATCATCAAACAAATACCACAACTTTTCAAACTCCAGCACACCTCTAATACCCACCTTCCAGATTTGAAATCCTCCATCTCCTTTAAAGACTTCAATAGAGTTCAATAGATTTGCCCCGAATCTGGTTGTCATTATCACGGGGCAGGAACTAGTTAGCTCTGATACCAATGTTAGAATCAGAGCTTGGGGTTTGAACCCAAGTATGCCAAGTCTCTGTCTCCTTCAAACCCACCTGCTCCTAAAACTGCATACACACACCTGTATCTGCACTCAGCTCCTTATTTTCTATCACCATCATTCATCTATATATTTTCTTATCAACCTGGATATATCCACATGTCAAATCGTGCATGCCCCTCCTATAGAAAGTTTTCCAACTTACCTAAATAATAGGATGCCCTGCTGTCCTTAAGTTCCAGCTATCAAAGTCGTTGACTTTGACCCATTTGACCAGTCAAAACCCTAAGTGGCGGGCAGGGGGTATCACGCATTTTCTGGCGGCCGTAGCAACGTCTGGGTAGTACCTGCCCACCACTTTTCAACTTCTATGTTTTTTTCTTGCATTCACTGCCACTGCTTCTCATGAATGCTTGTATGAATCCTCATTAGCCTAGGGGAGCCAAGATGTGGTCACTAATCCCCTTATATGCTCGAATATCACATGACACATAATTTTAACATAAATAAAGTACCTCATGTGAGTTTTGAACCTTGAGCACTTGTTGACTTGAAGAATGAACACCCTTTGACCTTCATACCAATGTTGACTACCAAGTCTTCCTTTGACTTAGCCTTCCTAACTTTAACAAATAAACCAATCAATTAGTATGTTTCCCTTTGGGGGCAACAAGGACTTAAAGGTTCAATTAGCAGCCCCAAAGAAAACAGGTGCAGCTCTCTTTAGGCCAAGAATTGGATATAATTTATAAGTATAAACTTATCAGAGTATTGAACAAAGATATCTTCAAACTTTACATTCAAACAATGCGTATACAACATCATATAGAATTCAACATCATATAGAATTCATACAGTTTATCAAAGGCATGCCTAGATGTTGACTAATTCTGCCATATAGATATTGAAATAACTAAGTTTCCATCAAACATTATTTTTGGATACTTGTTCTAAGTCAAAGTACAATTTGTAAAGGAAAAATATGTTAACAAGGTAACTTTCCTTGTAATTCTAGCTGTAGCAGCAACAAATCCGTAACCAAAATGGGCAGTGTAAGTCCCATAAAATCAGTCAATGTATGTCTTCCGCAGAATCCACATTATTATGCATTTTCAAGATAAGACTTAAATGTTGAAATTTCATGTGCCAAACAGAATAGATAGCAGGGTACTTATCTGCATCAATTATACTATTTGTAGCAAGAAGTTTGCTCAAATAATCATGTAGTATTTTGTAACATTCATCCTAAGAACGAAAATCACGGAGATGGAGTTCCGGTTACCTGCAGCCAACCAGACAAATGTTAGCCTAAAAAGGGTAACAATGAAAGGACTGACAGGTAAGCAAAGGAACACCATGGTTTATCACCCTTCACCATGTTTAGTTCAAAACATGTGGCTATCAAAGCTCACATTAACTTCAAAATCAATGTAAATAAACTCTAGGTTCTTCAAAAACCTGCCAACATGACCGTCAACAAACTGCTGCGGCTGCAATTTTTTTAATAAAGATAGCATTCCATAATGGTGGCATTCCACGTTTTTTATCGTGGCCAAATGGACGCTGAATGCAAGGCATATATGTTCCATAGTCAGCATATAATATTTTAGAGTAGATATCTACAAGAATTAAGTTTTCTAGCCAGCAAATTCTGCAGCTCATATTTCAGTTATTTTTCTACATATTTCAGTGTTCACAACCACAATAAGCCAGTAATCTAGTTATACCTTATGATGCATTTATAATATATCTTCAATGTCAAGTGTTTATCGGATCAGGAGTCCCAGCCATTTCATTGACGTAGCAAGTAAAAAATGAAATCATACAGACCTTTATTGGAGCTTCGACTCTGTTTTGGCGTTGTTGCAATAATATCAGAGATTGAAATCCTTGTTGTCCAGCCAGATTACCAGCATCCAACGAACATGGAAAACAATACTGGAGTGCACTAGAATGCTCATAATCCAGATTCACACAATAGCACATAGCACAGACGAAATGGATCGCTATCTACTGCTCATATAGATGCTAGAATGAATCAGAGTTAGCTGCCAAGAGCATGACTGTCGGTAGAAAATTTAGGGTTTCACAAGCACAGCCGCTACACGATTTAGGGCTTTGCACATATATACAACCCTTTTCAGATTTAATTCCAGGTGTGAAACAACGTGGCATTTCATACTACAAAGTTATGCAAGGAAAATGTTTGTTTGATATATAGGAAAGTTCAAATAAAAGGTCTTTTACATGCACACTCTAACAACGACAAGTGGCCTACATGCATGCTAAGCATTTTTTCTTACATAGATAAAGTATCATATATTAGACATTAAATGTGAAATCGATGCCACATGGTGCACTAGATTAAGAACTTTATTGAGCCGTAAGTATACCATGCTACAATATTTGTATCCACATTTAACCCCTTGTTAGAATCAAATATGTTCATTCCATGCCGTAGAATCATATTTTTCATATATATTATTTCTAGCCCAGAATATTCCCATTAATATATATTATTTCTAGACCAAAATGATTCCAAATCAACCATTTAACTATGTACCTGACGTTGTGCACAGCCTGGCGAATGCTCAAAGTACGTGCATCAATAATAATAATAAAAAAAAAGACTTAATGCTCTGGCTTTTTTGTTAATTTGTGGGATGAGTTTAGAACAGGAAGGCGACCTGCGAGTTTCTTTGCCAGGAAGATTCTCGGGCTCTGGTGAGGCCATCGCGACCTAGAGGTTCAAATCCTCCAGCCCTAATGTCGGAAGTTTCTGTGCATGCTGCGTGCGTGCGTGCGTGTGTGTTCCAAAGCTTGGCCCGGATGCTATGAACAGGATCCACTGCTAGCAACATGGCTGTAGATGCCTAGGAGTATCTGCACTAGCAGCCCAGGGAGTATGGAGCATTCCGACAGTCCCATTGAGCACATGCGATGGCAACCATTGAGTGCAAAAAACATTTTGGGGGCCTTTTTTGTGCTTCAACCATATGTTCGTTCTAGACCATTGTGGCCTGGGCATTGTGATTGAAAAGGAGGTCTCGTCTAAAAATTCTATTGGCATTTGATTTGAAATATGATCGCCAAATCAGAGGTCCAAACATAAAGATGCAAAAAAAACCCATAAAGATATGAAATATAGGGGAAAACTACAAAATAAATACCATTATGTTTAGTAAGCTTGCCCAAACCCCTTCAACAATTGTTCGAACCCTGCAACAATTGCTGGAATTCTAGCCTATCCACGTGTGCCATTAATTTTAAAAACGATGTGGCATAATTTCATCCTTTAGATCCTCTAATTATTAAAGGTCAGGAAATTTAGAAATTCTCTAAAATTTATCTTCTATAGTTCTTCTTTCTTCTCTGCACTGAGTTTCATTTTATTCACGGGATGCCCTTGCCCCTCTATTTTTACATATTTGTTGAGATGCCCTTTTGCAATGGAATGTACATCGGACTTTATTTGGTGCCTTTTTGGTGAAGGCGCTCATCAGTAACTGGATAGTAGCCCATCAGCTAATATTGGCAGCAGCTCAATGATTCAACCATGATTGCCTCCATCAATTTTGGAATTTAAAGGGCTGCTTATTGCCTCGTAAGTTTTGTGCTTCAGTTCATATACAGATTTATGGTTCCTTGCATGCATGATCTAGAGATCAAGAAAGAATTGAAGGCCGAATTCATTAACTAGAGGCCCAAAGCAAAGCAAGATTTTCTCAACTTTGATGGAACAGAGAATGCTGCATAGCATGTGGATTAGTCGGATGCACCATGTTCTAGTAAACTTGAGGACTTTGAACAGGCATGTTCATACCAATGTGATAAAATGAGAATCAAGTCTCATTCATTTGAAATTTAAGTAGCGAAAGCATTTGGTAAATTATCAGGAAATTAGGTGCATTTCACAAATTAACATAAATCTTAAGGATATTTGAGCAATTTAAAGAAAAATACAAAATATTGTATATATGAACAAGGGCATCCCATGAGCAAAATAACACTCAAGAAGCATCTCATGAATTTCGACAAAACATAAGGGTATTTTATAGTTTTTCCCTTCGTTATAAAAGGAGAGAGAGGTAATCTTTATGTGATAGGGGGTACCTATCAGATACAATGGATATACCTAGTACATGTGGCCACATGTAACCATTTTTATGCTCCCTCCGTAGGTTCTTCGTATACTAATTTTATATGCAAGAGGAGGGAGCCTCCGATTGTTAAACATTTTTGTTAACCATTCGTTAACAAGCAGTTAACAGCATTTATGAAATTTGGAGAACATGAGAGAGAATCGAAGGGAGCGCTATAAGAAGATCGCCTCTTTCTGCATTCAGACAGGACAGCTCAGCTGTTGTGACTGAAAAACAAGTTAACGTTTTTGAAATTTTTTCTTCCCCTTGCAGAATCTACTTATTTCAAATGCACACATAATTCAAGGTTTTGAGCATGCATTTGAGCACCAAGGTCAAGACTTTGGATTTTCAGAAGTAACTTTTGAGCATGCATTGGAGCACCAGGGTCAAGACTTCGGATTTTCAAACGTAACTTTTTACTTTTGGCCATCGAAGAAACTCTTTTGAGTTATCATTTGCTAAATTTTAGTTTCTTCAAATGCAAACATAGATTTCATATTTTTGCCCATGCATTGGAGTAGCAACAAATGAGAGATTTTGGATTCCCAGAGGCACGTTCTTATCCGCTTCAACAATGTAAAAGTTGTTGACCAACCAATCTATGTTCTTCAAGATTTTATAATCCACTACTATGTGGAACATTTTGACATGCTAGATTTAACATAGTTCTTTGCCAATCTCATGGTCTTGTTTAAGATCTGCTCCTTGTATTGTAGTATAATTTGCTTGTCAATCATGTGGTACAGATTATACTTGTGCACCTCAAATAAATGGTCGACGGTATGGCATATTTCTATCTTGAACTATACTAAAGTGAATGGTCTGTCTGGTATATGGTTCAAATCCCACCTTTAGCCAGACTAAGGTGGTTTTCATATCATCTTCACGTCAGCCGAGGGTCCCCTCCTTCAGTTACCGAAGCCAGAATGTGGAAGTTGCATCCACATACAAATATTTGGGAGTGGAGTTTTCTTCTACTATGCACTGGGACACATCCATATGGCTACGAAAGTGACTAAGTAGTCGGAAGGCACTATATGCAATGCAAAAATAATAGTCATAGAGCGGAGTTGTATGATTGGGCCCATCACACACTGCTCAAGGTCTTAGTGGAGCCCGTCCTTTTATATGGGGTGGAAGTATGGGGCCCAAGTAGTATCACTTGCTACTTGGAATGACTTGGAGCAGTCCGAAAGCCTTCTTAGTACGAACACTAGGGGTGAAGTCCACAAAATCCCATATCAAATTCTCTACCGCAGGAGAGACAGATTCTTGCCTCTTGAGGGCGGCCCTTGATCGCCACATTGTCTATTTTCGGTTAGGTGGTCAATATGGACGATGCTCGCCTCCCCTAAACTAGCTTATATCATGGCAATGGGGCCGCAGCGCCTCAAGGCCTGCTGGAAGGAAAAGAGAGCTCAATGGTTGGCTAGATGGAATGTGCAGGAGCACAGGTGCATACATGTGCAAACAGAGGCATATCGCCATAGCTTGAGGCAATATCTTGACGCTTGCTTCCTCAGCAAGCTTTGGGATGCCAATGCCCTTGAACATGTCAAGACAAAGACACTACCACCACATAAATCCTACATTGGAACGAGGCCCGCAATGCTACCTGCGTACCCACTTGCCCATGAAAAGGCGCAGACTCATTACCTCCATTCGCACAGGGGCACATCATCTTCGAATTGAGATGGGCAGATGGATTGGTGAGCCACGCCAGGACAGGCTCTGTCAATGCTGCCAAATGGAAGTCATTGAGGATGAATCTCATACCCTTCAAAGTTGCCCAGCATATGATCAAATTAGGACGCGCTATGCTGAGTTGGTCAGGTCTGGCCAGCCGTTACATGTGACATTGAGCACAGCATCCGTACGGGTGCTGGGATCATACCTTCAGGAGGTTATGGACATGCGAGATCAGCTATGTCCTCGGGCACACACTTGACGTGTATATATACATTGATGTATACTTGTACAGTTTGACAGCATTCTTATTACTGCCACAGTTTTTCCCTCGAAAACCCTTCGGGGCGGGGGTTTTTTAACCCGGACAATAATAAGTTTGATGCGCTCTTTATGGGTCCCATAGGCCGATTGGCCTCAGTGGACGATAAAAAATCATTCTCATTCTCAGCTTTTTTATACAAGGTCCTATAAGTATGCTACTTTAACATATTCAGCTAGGTTAGTACGTATGTCAGTTGCAAAACTACTAAACATATGTCAGAGGATGGTTATGTTAGACGATAGTTATGGTATGCGTTGTGAGGAATATTGTGTTACTTTAAAAACTCAGCTTACATTGTTCAGTTCTTTTGAGTCCTCCTTCCATTTTGTTGACTGAATCGTTGATGCTTATTCCATCAGTTATTGTTGTCACTGCTTCTTTCTCCCACGTTGCTATTAATATTAGCAGTGCTAGAACTTCCAAGCTTTTTGCTATATTTCAGTGTCATGACGATTTGCACATCATCATTACCTTCAGCCATTTGCCTTTTGTTTTTATACCCTGCTCTGGAATGGCTAAATTCCACACAAATTGGGAGAAGAATTGGCATTGCCAACATAGAGCACCCTCTTCTTCTTGCTCCAAATAGCACAAGTTTAATATTGTTTTCACTTGCTTCTTTATTTTTGCCCATGCGCTTTTCTGGATTGAACACCTCTGGCTCATCCCATGATGATGGACTGTTTGCCAGATTCCATACATTCATTAGAACTTTGGTCCTTATAAGAATATCATACATACATTCACCGAACTTTGATCCTTGTAGGAATATTATAGCCTCGCTACTTTTCCTTCCTTATGTTCATTCGTTCGCATCAGAAGAGGAATGAAACATGTAGCCTTAAGGATTCTTTTACCATCGCACTTAAATATGGACATTTTGGAATGTCTAGCTTTGTTGTGATATTCCTTTATCTAAAACTTCATACATCTTCGTGACAACCCGGCTTTGAAGAAATGCCTTGCAAACTCCCCAATGTTTTGCTTGCAAAATCCCTCTCTGTTTTGCTTGCAAGAATCAATGCCGGGAAACAAGACCGGAATTTCCATCAAGCGGCGGCTTACGTTTGGTAGCCGGCCAAATTTCGGGATTTCCGACCGGTAAACCGGCAGGGCTGCGCCACTTACCGGTTTATGGGCCAGAAACCCCTCAATCCGGCTAATTACCTAGCACAAAAATGTGTTTTGCAAGATAAGCAATGTTGGGGCAAAGAGTGGATACAAATATGTAAAGATCAATAGGTGGAAAAATAAACATGTGGAAGCAAAAAGCAAGTGGATAGCATGAAAACATAAGAAAAGATTGGATGGGGTCAATGAAAAGGTTAAACAACAATAAATTGAAAAAGTGGTTTAATTATAATCAAAGCATGAAGCAATGTGGGCAAATAAGACAAAAATAAACGTGGGCAAGAAAAGGTAAAAGCCAAATACGGCAAGAAGGAGCAGTTTTTTTTTTTTGCAAAGGCATGGCAAGGCATGGCACGGTTCTTTCTGCTCCTTAGCCTGATCTTTTGTAAACAAGGGCGCCGGATTAGTCGATTGTAGGACCGACCTTGCTGGCTCTCCCATAAATTATCCAAGAAGTATTTTGATTTGTCTCTGCAGCATCTTCAACATCGTCTTTTTCCTCATTCTTCTTTCTGTATCAGTTCAAGATAATAGGAGGACAACCATATAGGTTTGATTTTACAGGTTAGGGATCCCAACAGGCATTCCCTCATTTAGCAAATATCTAGACAGTAACTAATCAAGGCATGGGACAGAAAAGAATGGCAGATGACAAAGAAAGAGAAAACAGGCAAATCGCAATGGCAATAGAATGGGGTAAAATAAAGGACAGAAAGAAAGCAGTACAAGAATGACCTTGGGAAAGATTACATCTCGGTAGAACCTCTATAATGATGACGGATTTTCTCATATCCTCATCATCCGGCCTCAAAGGCAAAGATGGGATCAGATCTGGAGCTGCTCCAAAGGGCAAAAGATAGAAGGCGGAAAAAAATGGACGAGAAATTTTGGAGAGTTGTAAGATATGGAAAGTTGGAACAATGTAAAAAAAAGAGAGATCCATGGAAGAAAGTAGGAACCTCCAAAATGTTGAAGGTGTTCCTGACAAACCTTCAACCTCAATGGCTTAGAACCTCCAAGATCAAGAAGATTGCAAAAAGAAAGCTCAAATTTTGTGTTAGGACTGCTTTTCCAAAACCAGAAAAAGGGCCCTCAGCAAAACAGATGCCATTTGCAAATAGACTTGAGTTTTGACATGATTCCAATTCAAGAGGATACTCTAATACTCAAAGAATCTGTGGCCAAAAGTTAGATCTAAAAAATTATGCAGAGGCCTCTCAAATTTGCATTTCCGACCAAGTCAAAATTTGGTCAATGTCACTTGGCAGCAACATCCTCCCTTGCCTTGTTCCACTTAAACACTAATTCTCTAGTTTTGAGAGTACCTTGAAGCTTTTGAGCAGCCTTGAAGGCTGCTATGTCTTTGGCTTTCTTGATAAGAATTGCATTTTCAGCCTCAAACCTATGCTCTTCTAGCTGCATTAATCTCATACACCTTTCCTTTAGTGCATCCTCCATTTTCAAATTTAATTTGATATGCCAATCTAAGAGAGGGTAATTCAAGCTCAATAGGGACAATAGACTCAACACCATACACAACACTGAAGGGTGTGTGCTTGGTAGATGCCTTAATGGTGGTCCTATATGCCCATAAGGCAGCATGTAGCTTGATGTGCCAATCTGTTTTTGATACACTAATGGTTTTCTTGAGAATTGACTTGAGAACCTTGTTTGTAGACTCAGCTTGGCCATTACCTTGAGGATAGAATGCTGAGGTCTTAGTGTGTTTGACTTTGAGAGTAGATAGCAACGTGGCTATGGTTTTGTTCATAAATTGGGACCCGCTATCAGATATGAGCTCGAATGGAATTCCAAATCTAACACACATGTTTTCATGGAGAAACCTTACAGTAGTAAAGGCATTAGCCTCCCAAAGTGGGACTGCCTCAACCCATTTTGTGAAATAATCAGTAGCTACAAGGATGAATTGATGTTGTGCTGATGAAGGAGGGTCTATGGGACCTATAAAATCAAGTCCCCATACTTGGAATGGGCCTGAAGAGGATATGGTAGTGAGAGGAGCTGACTGCAACACTCTTTTGCCAAAGATTTGGCATTTATGACAACACTTAATTACATCATAGCAATCTTTAAAGAGAGTAGGCCAGAAATACCCTGATCTCAAAATATTATTGGTTGTTGTATCAACAGCAAAATGGCCTCCACAAACACCCTCAAGGCATGCTTCAGTGATCATCTTAGCCTCCTCAAGGTCCACACACCTCAGCAACACTCCTTCCTTGTCAACCTTGCACAAAAATTCCTCTATCAACCTGAACTTCTTGGATTTTTCTTTGAATCTTTCTTGGTTGCTGGTCATATCTTTAGACACCTCATTATACTCCAAGTACTTCCTAATGTCACATTGCCAATCCATTTCCTTCTCATAGATTAGTAGCCAAAGTGCAATCATTCTCCTCCAATCCCTTTTGACCTTCATATACAAATAAAACATTGGGAAGATAGGAGCTTGGATTATTAACAAGATTGACTAATTTCACACCAATATCATAGGTTTGAATTTTGCAAGCCCATCTACATAGTTTAGCTTTTGGCTCAATTTTGACAAAGAGAAGGGACATGGAGTTTTGCTTCATGAGCACTTGAATGTGGCTACTTTGCAAGAGATGTCCCTGCCTATCTATCATAAACATAAGGGCTGCTGTACTCTTCTCCAGCCTTGAGTACCTAAGCTCAGTTTCAAACAACATTTTGCTTGCAAAGGAGACAATTCTATCATCTTGGAGCAATGCCAAATCTATGGCCTTTTGGTAACACTAATGTAGGCTTGGAAAGGCTTTTCAAGGTCTGGTGGTTTTAGGAAAGTGGATTGGCATATGGCTTCTATAATTCTCTCAAAGGCTTCTTGACAAGTTCATTCCAATTTACTAGCATGTGCCTGCTCTCATTCTTTGTAAACTTCTCTACCTTTGTGAGGCTGGAAATAGGGCTGATAGTATGTGAAATGTGACGAGCATACATTCTTAGGAAGCTGGTCATACCTAGGAAGCTTTTGACTTGCTTAAGAGTTCTTGGAGGACCAAGCTTTTTCAAGGCCTCTACCTTGTTTGCTACTACTTGAATGCCATTGGTGGAGACCTCATGATCCAATAGATCCCCTTTTGAGCATAAGAAGACAAACTTCTTTGGATTTAGACTCACACCTCCTTTCCCCGCACATAGAGAATACAACTTGATGAGATAGGCAAAATGATCTTTACAAGAAGTGCTCAAGCATAGGTCATCCACGAAAACTCTAAACAATGAGGAAGGCATATCCTTGAAAATGATGTCCATTGTTCTTTGGAATGTGGCTGAAGCATTCGCAAGTCCAAAGGGCATCCTTCTCATTGCAAAAAGTTCCCCATGGTGTGATGAAAGAAGTCTTGGGTTGATCCTCCTCCTTGATGTTGATTTGGTTGAATCCACGAAAATCCATCTAGAAAGGAATACATCTCCTTACCTGCAACATTATGCAAAACTTCCTCCAAAAGGGTAAGGAATAACAATCTTTGATAGTTGCCTTGTTTAGGTCTCTATAATCAATGCATATTCTCATTGTTTTGTTCTTTTTTTCCACAAGAACAATGCAAAACAACCATTCAAAATTCACAATCTTTGAAATCACATCAGCATCCTTCATTTTGTATAATTCTTCTTTGATTACTCCAAGAAAAGATGCATTTATCCTTCTTAGCTTCTACATAACAGGTTTCATGCCTTTCTTAATCTTGATTTCAAATTCACACACTTTTATCAACACCTATCAGCTCATTATAGTCCCAAGCAAACATATCCTTCCATTCATCAAAGAATTTAACAACAAAAGCCTTATCTTCTTCTCTAAACAAGTCACCAATCTTAACTATTCTTTTGAACTTTTACCTCTCTTACTTGCTTTTCTTCACTTGCATTGATGACCAAGATTGGGTAGAGCTGCTGTAAATCATCGTTTTCTAAGTCCTCATCTTTTATTGCTCCCTCGGCCAAGTGTTCAAGAATAACACTTTCTACATAATGCATTAGCCTCACAATTTTGCTCTCTTGGCACATAATGTAACCTCCAAGACTTGAAGCTTGCTAACTCTTCCAAAACCTTATCTCTTAGCAAGATCATATCCTCATTTTTGGCCTGGTATTCTCTGAAAACGTACCTACAAATTAATTGCGAGCCTCCAAAAATAACAATGCTAGTTATGCCTAGATGCTTGGCTTCTTACAAGCCTGCTATGAGAGCTTTATACTCAGCCATGTTTGAGGTAATATTAGAGAAAATATTGCCTACTTTGGCCAGTAATCTATTAGAATGGTCCTTGAGAATTGCAGCAGAAGATGCAACACTTAACCTTTTAGATACTCCTCCATCAAGCCACAAAAAGTACAATTTTTTCACCTTGAGATGTGTTGACCTCCATGGACAGCTTTGGTTCTGATATCTAAGCTGGGGAAGCAAGCTCATACTCACCGCAGGTGCTTGGTATCAAAAGATCCTCTTCAATAAAGTTTAAAGCTTCAAATTCTCCAACCTTGTTATAGAGGGTCACCTTGTTTCTTCCATCAGATATGGTACATTCTCCCTTTGACCATATAGGTCTTGCATCCACTGTAGACAACCATTTTCTTCCCAAAAGCAAGTCATAAATATCAGATTTCTCATCAACACCTTCAATGCAACCACAACAAAGTTAGCAAACTTGCTACAATGCCTTCAACATCAATTGGAACATTACTTACAATGCCTATAGGGTTTGTCTTCCTTGATTTCTTGCTTTTCTTCCCTTAAATGATCCTTGTTCTCACAAAGATCTTCCCCGTCCTCATCTAATTCCATGGGGATATCTACCATATTAATGTTCAGAATGTGAGGTCCCATAGCAACAAAGGCTTCCTCAGGTGATTGCGACAGGACCCCTTGCAATATAAGATGTCAATATAAGAGGGCGTCAATCGGTTCTATAGTCTCCTGGTGAAATTGAAGCGATTCTTTTGTACCTCGAGGGAAATTCGGGGCTGAAGTCAATGAAGTCGCCCATACAATACTCGATAAGCTCATTATAGGATGTTAGTTTTAATCTTGGATTTGAGGTCAGCTATTACGTGGTATGTCCACATAATATCCTCCTACAGAAGATATTCTTGATCCTCATGATGAATAACCGAGAGGGTGTCCAATCCAATAAGTCTAGCTCCCTGTTCTCGATGCAACGGCATTTGATCGGCTAACTGCCTCCAGCAAACAAAATCATCCTTATTAACACGCTCATCGTCCTCCTCAGACGATATAGCTGGTGCTTTTCCCTTCTCTGTAGGCAAGGCCTTGTCCTTGACGTACTGATCCATAAGAATGGCCAATGCAAAGTTGACGTTAAAGTACCTTTGGCCCTCGTGTAGTATGATAGATGGGTGCTTCGCCCATCGGAGTTTCCCTTTAAGCATGTTGGTGGTGTGAGAGTCACCCCCCAACATCTCCCATAGTATATCCCTCTCCAAATAGAGGTGAGGCAGTTTGCCAAGGGGAATGCAATATGGAACCATTTCCTGAGTGTAGAACTCAAGGAATGCAGTGTACTCCGGGTGCGCCTGCATGTTGGTAATCAAGTCGATATCTTGGAGCAAGAAGGAATGGAGCAACTCGAAGGGAACCTGGAGATCCCAGTGCTCACTGTCGATGTACCACTAGGCAAGGCTAGGAGCGTACATTTGCACAAGAGAGAGCAGAGAAGGAACAAGAGAACAAGGAGAGGAAAAGAGAAATGAAACCCTAAATTTTTTCAATGGTCACTTTATTTAAAGATATGCTGACGTCAGCGTTAGACATCATTAATAATAATTGTTATAAAAAATTCCTCTCTTTTTTTGTAAATAATTATGAAAATATATACAGCAAGAAATTATGGGCAAAAATTGAGATTCCTATATTCACATCTGAAGATATATACAAGAAAATAATTTACAAGTGGTTTGAAAAAAATGGTGGGCTATTTGTGATCCCCCCTGAATCCTTCGTGCCAAAGCTAGATCCTTCGGGATGATGGTAACCCTCTTCGCATGTATGGTACAGAGGCTAGCATCCCCAAAAAAGGCCACCAGGTAGTCTTCAGCGGCCTCTTGGAGGGCGAGCATAGCATAGGTCTGGAAGCGAAGATCGGTCTGATATTCCTATGCTATCTCTCAGACCAGGCGTTGGAAGGGAAGCTTTCATAACAGAAGTTCTGTGCTCTTTGGAACTTCCAAATCTCCCTCAATGCCATGGTGCTGGGTTTCCACCTATGCGGCTTTCTTGCTGAGACGACGGCTTGGGAAGCGTCTTGCCCTCGGACACGGGCGGGGTCAGGCGGCATCCACGTGATCCTGCTGGTGGGCAGAGCTCATGGCCTTGCCAAGATTCCCCACCACTTGGAGCTTCTGCTTGTAGGTGCTCCCCGACTTACGTGCCATGCTCTTCCGCTTCGTTTCGCAACGGGACATCGGTTTGGTCCGGAGCCGGCGGAATTACCGCTTTGCTCCTCCAGCGGCGAATTTAAATTTTGGCTATCCCACTCGATCTCCCCTGTTGGGCGACTTGTTCGGCTTGTTGCTGCCGTGCCCGCTCAGCTTCCTGTTGAGCGGCGTATATAGCTGCCATACGCTCTTCTATCTTGGCTAGGCAACGAGCGCTAATCCTTCTCAGCAACTCAGTCTTGTATCGGTTCGACCTAGCTTGCATGTCCTGCTGAATGAGTTTCATGAGTTCCGGGGTAAGGTATGACGGGATCTCGTCCCATTTAAAGGTCCCAGACTCATCATCAAAATGATAGAGGGGAAGGTAAATGGGATTCCCGTCAATTATGGCCCTACCATCTCCTAGGTAAATATACTCTTTACCTCGAGTCTTTGGGTCTCCCGCTCCATCTCCCACACATCGTCAGTTATGGCTTCCATTTGGGCCTCCGCTCGGATTGCTTCATCTTCACTAACTTCAATGCAAGAAGGAGGATAGAACTTGACCAACTGATTAGGCAGCTCCACCAAGGTGTGCGGCTCCCCTAAAGCGATCAACTTTAGCAAGAAGCTCCTTCAGGTGAAAGATGGGGTAAGGCACCCTATTCCCAGCAGTGAATTGCTTAACAAGCTCAGTCAAGAGGAGCTCAAGTGTTTCAGCGTCCCCGGCGAGCTGGTCACCAGTCACCAAGCTCGCCAAGGATTTGATTCACGTTGAGGTTGGAGTAGCTAGCAAACTGCCGAGTACGGGCCATGGTCGCGTGTACTAAACGAGATGTAGGAGTAGGGTGCTGGTACGATGGCGGCAAATGGCCATGGTCATGGATCATGGCTATGGCAAAGCTTACGCGACGACGAGGCGGTGGGAAGAAAAAGGACGAAAACAAAAAAGTAACCATCACTTTTTAAATTTTTAAAGGTTTTTTTATAAAAAAATTTTATACGGTAGAAAATATGTTAAGACCCGCAAGGCAGATGATTGAGGACGATCAGTCTTGAGACGGGAAAGAATTGTTACGGCACAAGCTCGGGGGAGTGGCTCAGAGGATTTGCAGAGATGAACACAGAGGCAAAGGTGTTAGTCACCATTTTGAAATCTAGATGTGTCGTGGAGTTAAAAGGAAGAAGCTGTTTTAATATAAAAAGGCCATGCCTGCTAAAAAAGGCAAAAGTCGGAGAGAGATCTATAAATAGAACCTCAACTTCACAGGGTTGTAACTAAGTCTTTATGATCCACAGTTGATCCCAGAGAAGTTGTTCAGTTGAACAACAGAATTCTCAGTTTTGGGAAGAGCCACAAAGATCCTTTGCAGTGTTCGCAAATCTGAGCCCGGTTGGGTGGTGAATTTGTGCCAGAAAATCCTGTTCTTGGGTTTTAAAGTTGTTAGGATTAATTGTGACTGCTAGTTTTGCAGGTAGGAAAGACCGTTTGTATCAAAATACGCGTCACTTTTTATACGCAAAAAAAATACGAGCGTGATGGTGGATTTTGGAGTTTATTTTTTAGTTAATACATATTGGAAGGGCACTTTGAAGGGCACGTACAATTATGTATGCCTCCCAAGGCAAAGAAAGCAGGATCAGGTTCAGGTGATCTGATCAAATATGAAAGGGATTCCCCTCGGCTTGAGGGCTGAGGTTTTGTCACTCCAAAAAACCTTGGGTGATGTGGTGCAGCAGAATTTAGCTCTGAAAAGCCAAAATGAAGAATCAAACAAGCATCCAGTAATTGACTATACAATACAGATCAAAGCCTTGGAAGCAAATCTTGCATCCTTAATTGCTGAAACAACTAAGGAGCAAATGTTGCTTCACCAAGAGCACATTACAGCAGAGCAAGCAGACATGGAATCCCGAGCCAAGAACCTAAAGATATCCAGTCCGGCAGATGAAGAAAACGAAAATGTTCAAGAGGTAATTGGACGTTTCTTCTCTAATATTATGCATTTACATGAACCTCAATTCGTATCAGGGAAGAGATTGGGAAAACCCGATTTCCATGCTCGTCCAATTCTTGTCAGGTTTCGATCAAAAGAGGCCAGAGATAGGGTCCTTCAAAATAGAATTGCATTGAAGGGACAGAAGGTTTGGCTAGATTTAGATCTAACATCAATGCAATTAGAAGTAAGGAAAAAAGAGTGGGCAAAGGTTAAAGAAGCAAGGGATTCTGGTTTTGTATCCTATTTGGATCAGAGTGGCAAAGCAATGCTCACAAAGAAGAAACGAAGTTAGGAAATTGGGGCCTTGAGCATGAGCATGTGGAATGCTCATGGATTGAGCCAAATGAAAGTAGATGCAACAATTGAGACATGGAAGCAACAAGATATCTTGCTTTTTGTTGAGACATGGAAGCATCAATCTCGTCCTTTGCCAGACATACCAGGACATATTTTGATTGGTCATTCGTGGAATGAGAAAAGGGAAGGACTTGGGCGTGGATATGGAGGTATAGCTATTTATTGTAAAACACAAATTGAGCATGCTTTCCAGATAATGAAAGAAGATAAGAATAAGCAATACGTATGGCTTAAAATCAAAACCACAAATGTGGATCTTTTTGTAGCAGTCGGTTATTTTTCTCCACTCAATGCAAGCCTGTACAAAAACAAAAACTTTGACATAGATGACCCTCTTGGTAGTTTATGTGCAAATGCTTTGGAATACAATGTGCATGGGAAAGTATTCATCATGGGTGATTTCAATGCACGTATGGCTTCCAACAAGCGAGAACATGTGTAGATCTCATCGATGCACACTTAGATGAGATGAGCAAGACGAACCGTTCTTGAGATGCTCAGAAGACAAGCTTTTAAATACAATGGGAGATTTTTTGTTGGAGATGGGCACAATCCGTGGCTTGAAAATTGTAAATGGCATTGATAAGTTTCCAAAATCTGGAAGCTTTACTTGTTTCAGTCATACAGGATCATTACTTCATGGCAAGTGATCTAGAATTGGTGCAAGCATGCTTTGTAGGGAGGAAGTTACCCGAGTCGAACCACTCCGCTTTGCATGTGGAGTTCAAATCAGCCACACATCCCGATATGAAGCACTTTCTCTTTCATCCAAAATTGAGAATCAATTATAAGCAATGCTTGCCATGCAAAAAACTCGCTGAGGATCTAATTGTTTCTACTACTTGGACAGGAAAGGTAGTTGAGGATGCAGAGAAATTTATCAATTTGATCTTCTATGCTGCAAAAGAGACTTTTGGTCTCACCAAAAAGCCAGTGCAAGGGCGGCCCTGCAATTCATGGTGGGATGCTGAGTGTAGAGAAGCAAGAGCTAGACTGCCACAAAACTGCATCAGGAAACCCAGTTGGTATAAGAGACTTCTGAGAAGCAAAAAGCAAGCGTTTTTAATAGCAAGGCAATCTGATTTGAAGAAGCAAATAAAACAAGATCCGAAAATGTTTTGGAACAAATTAAGCAAAAACTCAGGGTAGCGAGATTTAGAGGTAGGCGCTTTGCTAAAGTTGGTGCAAGATATTTATGACGTGGGCAATTCAGAAGGCATGCCAATCTTGGCCATTGATGAATATCTTTTCACAAAAATAGAGGTGTAAGAGATACGCTATCAAAGATGGAAAATAACAAAGCACGTGATCTGGATGGTCTATGTATTGAGCTTTTTAAATGGAGAGGAGACAAAATGCTTTCTATTCTTACAACTTTGTTAAATAAGAGTATCAGACAAGGTCTATCATATAGCTCGAAGTTTAGAGTACACCTGGAATCCATAAACCAGGGGACACGAATGTAGTACAGAATTACAGAACCATCCTGATAGGTAGCACTTTCGCCAAAATTTTGGGAAGCTTGCTGGAGTACAAGTTGAGCATCTGGCTAGAAGAGAATGGCAAATGCTCCAATTTTCAAGCGGGCTTTCGGAAAGATTTTAATACGTTAGATCATGCATTAACACTTCGCGTGTTAGTAGAGAAAGCAAAGGCACCATCTGCAGCACTGTATTGCATTTATAGATTTTGCAAAAGCATTTGATAAAGTGCAAAGGAAGGAGTTAGGTGACAGAATGGAGCAGCTCGGTGTTCCAGAAAACATAAGAGGAGCTGTCTCACAATTGTATGCAGAGGTATTAATCAAATTATCTCGGGAAGTAAATCCTGTGATAAGGAATACTATAGGGGTGCGCCAAGGATGTCCTTTATCTCCTACATTATTCGACCTCTTTATCGATGAGCTTGAAGAATGGCTACATGCACGCTCTTTGACAGGGACTCAACTTGGTGCTTACATAGTATAGTATGTGCTATAAGAGCATTTGCATAATTTAGCGGCTTTTTGTGCAGCAAGGCAAATGAAAGTAAATGTTACAAAATCCAAAGTTATAGTATTCGGGACAAAGGAGAGATCAAGATCATGTATCTAGAGCAGGAAATTGAAACAGTGGAGAGTTTTAAGTACATGGGGATAGATTTCTCCTCAAGATACAACTGGAAGGACTGTGTCAAAAGGAGATCCACAGACAGAAAAAGGTGCTCTATGGTTGTAGATAACGCCCTGGCCCGAGGGCGTTAAAAAAAAAAAAAAAAAAAAAAGGGCCATTCAAGTTTTTAGAGCTTGTTTTTGAGCTCGGTTTTTGAGAGCCTGTTCAGTATATCTGCCAGCACCTATCTCGAGTGGTCGCCCTTCATCTTTTAGAATGGCTATGAGAAAAGCATGTTTTGTGTGGCTATGGCGTATGGTCGACCCTGTTATTGGGCTAAACCTGTTTGTTGGGCCAAAGAAAATCGGATGTTTTCTTAGCCACAGCATAAAAGAAAACTCAAGAACAACATAAATCGGCTTCAAAACCCCTGTTCGAGCATGTGAATTGGCTTCAAAACCATGTTCAGGCCTGTGAATGGGCGTTAAAACCCCTATTTTTCTTGCTCGGGCCTGTGAATCTGTGCCAAAATCCCTGGTTTTCCTACTTGGGCATATGATTTTTGTCTAGTCATACAAGGGTTACCTGAACCTTAAACTATCTACAGACTAACCGGTCTCTTGGCTAGAGCCATTATCACAAAAGGCTTCCATTCTTCAGGTCAGGGTACAGTGGTGAGTAGCTCCTCCTTTACCCAACTATTCCCAAATCGATTTGGGGCAGAATTGGGGGTAGAGACCCAATTTGCCCCCTAATTTTAGCAACTCTCCCCTGGCCAATCAAATTGGGCCAGGTGGCGCTCCCTAATTAGCTTACACTTCCTAATTAATAACATTAATTAGTTTAATTAGCTTAATTAACTTATTAACAATTTAGCATAGCTAACAAAAGCCCTTTTAGGTTAGCCCAAGTTATCCCCTAATGACCCATAAGGGTCTACTTATACTCGGGTGACATGTCATAGTATTTATACGTATACCATATAAATACATGGAACGTCACAATTCGTGACCTCGGGTGTGGCATTTAAGGTCCTGCCACTAGATGCCCTGAAGGACATGTTTTTACATATCTTTGTATAAGACACTTATTTCGAAGCCATCTTAATTTTCTTTACATGTTTTTTTTTTCTGGTTCTGACACTTTTTGCACATGGCCATATCCTCTAGATATCGTTATGGCATAAACACTTAGAACATAAACTTGTTGTGTCTTGGCACCTACACTATTATTACCCATCATGGCATTTGGGGCAATTTGGAGTGTCTTTTGCACCTTATTATATTTCTCTAGAATATGCTCGGCGGTATCGGGTAAGATCATTTCAAGCCGGGTTGAATAAGGGCCTTAGGGTTCTCACTCTGAAATGAAATTTACAACCTCATTTTAGAATTATGTCACCCTCTATCGACGTGTCATCATCTGATTTGTTCAAATGGAAGAACAAATGGTCGTCATTCACCTCTTCAGACATTGTTTGGAGATGATCACCTCAGCGACTCTAGCAGTTTCTCTTGGAACTCCTGTATGTTTTTCGCCTGTTGTTCTGTTCACCACCTTGTCTCTAATAACCATGTCTTTACAGACTACAATATTTCTCCAAGTTTTGAAGATACGAGATACAAATTCCGGAACGAGTAGGAGAAGATTTGGCTGCAGAGCTTCCTGGCAAGAGGTGATTATAAGCTCTCTTTTTGATAATTTAAACTATGATTCTATGAAAATTGCTGTTGTGCAGCTAGCAGGAGTATTGCTGTTTTCCGCATTCCCCTTCACAGCAGTCAAGGCCATTGCTAACAGCCGATTGGGGAAACGACTTGAAGAACGCATGCAAGAAACAAAGTTGGAAGCCCAAAGGAAAGCTCCAGAAGTTGAAGCTGCAGAAAGAAATGCTAAAATTCAAAAGTAATTTTCAATAGAAAAGGGAGAAAAGCTTCGTTTTATGGTTTTGTTGCATACCCGTTTGAAACCTTATAGATACTGTCAAGTTGATATTCTGTTGCATGATCTGTGGCCACTCTGTTCATGAATATCCTGCATGTCAATGTCAAGCATGGGGTTTTGCACAATGCCGTTGCAAGATATATAAATTTTATATGACTCATTCTAATATTGCTAATGATGATGATGATGTATATCCAGATTATGCAGCCTTAATTGTCTCTTGACAACGTTACCCTCGTCCTATAAGACTATGGTTTCTTCCTATACTCCCTTCCGAACTGGGGAAAGCAGTGTCTTGTCAGACTACTTTCGGTACTTCCACATGTCGAAGCCATGTAAACACTTTGGTATCTGGCTGTCATGTCGAATTTGAATTCAAATCTAAAAATATATAGGGGGTCACGATTCTTTTCCTTTCATCTTCAACTGCAAGCAGATAACTGTACTTGCAGACAAACTTTAGGCTGGTTTGGGCATCTTTGATGTAATGAAAACACGCCATTTCCACCATTTTATGGCATGTCACCACATGTCATACACAAGCCATGCAAGTGACCCTGGTTAAATACGTTGGCCCATCTTCTTAATGTAATTGTCTCTAATACATCTCCTACTCTGCCCCAAGTTTATGGTGTTTGTTCTTCCATTAGCTGTCTCAAAATTGAACGTCACTTCTATGTGAAAGATTCTCACCTTGACGTCTTTTTTCTGGTCATTTTATGGTCCTCTGAACGTGGTATGTATGATCAGTTCTTGGTACGGGTGGGATCGTCCAAAATGGTTGGGCCCTATTCCATATCAATATCCTCAACATCTTGATGGTGAATATCCAGGGGACTACGGCTTTGACGTTTTACTCCTTGGAAAAAATGAAGATGACTTTGCCAAGTATTTCAAGTAAGTGACTTTTTCCTAGCTATGCACAAATTTTGAACCAAAAAGCATAAACTGTTTGTCTTTATTGTGATTCTTTCAAAATACAGGGCATTACCAATTGTGAAGGATCTGTATATATTGCCTTGCCTTCATGCCTTTGGATACGATTTCTTGAAAGACATTTTGGGGTTGAAACACAGCACTGTTAGTTAAGATAAAGTATGCTTTCTTTTATTTAGTTAGAAAACAAAGTTGGTTCTGTATTCCCAACACATCTAAGGTGCAGCTGCTCAATCCGGCCCAGAGAGTTTTCGTGTTTGGTTCTTCCATATTGCTTCAGAAACAATTTGGTGTCAGAGCAGGAACCATCAATCTAGTGCTTGCTGGGACTGGGACTAGCAGGTGGAGCTACTGGATAAGGAGGCCATGAGTAACTTGTTAGTAAGGACAAAATATAAAACAACAGTGTTAATATTAGACAAACCCTTTTTCTGCAATACATACGCATTGTGCGAAAATGGGGTTGTGACATTGCATCTGAGGTGATCCCAGTATCTCTATTGCAAGGAACAAAACTGCAGCTGGAGATATGGCACAAGCAAATGTTTTCCTGCAATGCATATGTTGGTTCATCAAAATGCATTGGAAATTCTGTGAAAAAGGATCGTTCGAATGATACACGAATGATACACGGATGCCAATAGCTGAAGAGACTGCTTTGATAAGTCATACATTTGATCAGCTTGACAAGCATATGGACAAAAGCATAGGGATGCATCGGTTTGATCAATAGGGCTGAACTTCAAGGTCTTGGAAACCCATTGATTATGATGTGGTGGTGGGGACATTATTGCAAGGGACTCACTGACTCAGTTAACAATGAGATGTTGTCAGAAACAATGCATCTGCAATGGGCATGTCATAGATCTTGATTACGAAGAGAGTCAGCAAAGGAAGTAAGTCCACATACAATGAGGAAACATTGAATTGTACACCTGTAATAAAGTTGGGCACTTGGTTACGCATTGGCCACAATTGTTAAAGGAGAGGGAAAGGCAAGGGTGATAAAGGGAAAGCACCAGCCAGGGCAAACAAAGTCGAGAAAGAAGGAATGGAGTGAACCACATGATGATTCACATTCATGTGATAATGAACCACCAGATCTTTAATTCCTTTGATGCTGGAAAGAGATGTCAGTTGATGAATTTCAATTGTGTTTGTTATGGCATTGCTCTCGACTTTGAAAAGGAAGTTTAACAGCAACTGTCATCAGGGGAAAGAATTTATAGGATGTCTCATGAGGGAGGGCTGCTGGTTTCAAGAATAGCACCTCCAATGTCTATAATCTCTAATTTATTTAGCTACTAGAAGACAACCTTGGCTTCTTTTATGTTTTGTATGTTAGAGACATGTGACTAGTGCAAGGCTGTTATTCGGAGAGATATCTTATTCTTGGTATTTCTAGGAACAATCCTCAAGACTTTTGAGCTTTTAAGCTTGTCCTATTGTAGCTCTTTTAGATTTATGCTTTTCTGTTCCATTTTCAGTTTATTAAGTAATGTTTTAATATTTACTCAGTTGTTGAGGTCATGCCAGTTTTGAAATCCTCCATGCAAGATGGGCCATGCTGGCAGCATTAGGTGCTGTGGTTCCTGAGCTACTCAATCGCTTCTCTGCGATCAAATTTTCAGAGCCTGTATGGTGGCGGGTTGGATATGCGAAGTTGCAGGCAAGGAAATAGCCTATATGTCGATTTAAGTAACCTTCTCTTGTCATGCTTTATTGTCATGCACAGATTCAATGTAAAAAAATTAGCTTGATCTATTGCCTTGTTTTAATGTTTCCATGTTATATCTTGATAAACATTATTTAGTCATGCAAGGTTTTTATAGGATGTTTTCCTGTAGGGAGATACTTTGGACTACCTTGGCATACCAGGACTTCATATTGCTGGAGCACAAGGAGTGCTTGTAATTGCCATTTGCCAGTTCATTCTCATGGTGAGTCATATCTTAGAGCTATATTTGAAGAGTCAATGATAATTTTTGATGCGGATGATAAGATAGATAGTAACTTGTATTTAGGTTGGACCTGAATATGCAAGATATTGTGGTATAGAGGCCTTAGAGCCGTTGGGAATTTTCTTGCCGGGGAACATCAATTACCCAGGGGGGCCATTATTTGATCCCTTAGGATTGTCGAAGGATGTAACTGCCTTTCAGAACTTGAAGGTCAAAGAAATAAAGAATGGGCGCCTGGCAATGGTTGCATGGCTGGCTTTTTATGCACAAGCGATAGTTACTGGAAAAGGTCCTGTGGACAACCTGATTGATCATGTGAATGATCCTATGCATAATAACCTAGCTGCATATATAGGGAACTGGTTATAATTTGGCATGTGAGCAGTCCCTAAATCCGTATCCTATTACCATTATTATTTATTTGGTGGTAAAAATTAGATTTTGTAAAGGAAGTGAAAATGCAAATTTTGCCTTTGGCTATTGAATGCTAACCCAAATCTCAGTACACATTATATACTTGAAGATAAAACTGAGCAAATGCTGGATTGCAATTGCGAGGGGAAGATTCTCCCTCAAAATTGCTTGATCACCGGGTGATTCGTACTTCCAAAGCTTCATTTGCATTCAGCTGATTCTCTTTAGGTTTTTGTGCTAAGGATGTCATTTCAAGTTTTTGCATTTTCAAGTTTTGGGTTCGATCCCAAATTGTTCCTTGAGGATACTTGGGAGACCTTAGGCTCGTGCTTGTTAAAAGTCTTTCCCCAGAGTCGGAAAGTTGGCTTAGTTGACATTCTGTTCCCATCTCCAACCCCGTGTCACCACGTGTCAATGTTTCTAACTCTAAAAATGGACTAAAGTCGCACTACACTAAAGAAATGTGTGGACAAGTTATTTTTTAGAATGCGTTCGAGAATGAAGCCCAGAATGAACTCCAAAATGAAGCCCAGAGATTATTTTAACAAGTAATTAACATTGAGCAATTTACTAGTGATTCAAAAGAATCAAAAGTTCATTCAAAAGAATTAAAAGTTTAGATTTCCATATACACTGCCAAGCTTTACAAAAGGCCAAGATTTGGACTTCAAAAGGACAAGATTTGGATCTACTCCTTGATCCAAGAGGCCCTCTACAACTCCCCTTTCTTGAGTTATATTCTGAACGAAGCGGGGTTTTTGTGAGAAAGAATATCAAAGGATCGTGGTATGTGAGATCTTCTTGACCTTCTTGACTTTCAGATGCTATTCCAGCCATAACAGACTAGAATAGCACAAAAACTCTGAAAAACATAAGCCCAGAGCAGTTAGAAGCCATTAGAAACTTTCGAAGACTAAGAACCTTGAAGAACTTGATAAAATGAAGAAATAGTGTCAGTCACATAACACAGAAGCAAACATAACAAGAAAACAAAGAAATTACCTAAAATCGAAGGATCTTTTGTGCAAATGCCAAACTGGATGGATCTTTCGTCCAAGCGCCTTCAAATCGGCCAAAATATCAGGATCTTTACCACTACTAGCTGCTTATACAAGAACACAGGTCAGAAGAAAAAAACCATGCAATACTTCTGCACAAGCGCCAAAATCGTGTCTTAGGCGCCAAAAATCTCAGCAACGGTCTCGAAGCACTCCAGGAACAACCTTCAAGCACTCCATTGAATCAGTGCCACAGCCGGAGGCGCCATAGCCAGAGACGACCAGAGATGCAGAAGAAGAAAGAAAGGAAGGAAAAATTATGGAGTACCACTTTTATATGCTGACGTGGCAGAATGCCAGCTAAGCCAACTTTTCGTTAGGCCAAAGCCCCCTTGGGCTATTTTCTGGCCTGTTAAAGTGGCCTCCGCGTTACCTAAAAATAATAAATAACGTAACTGCCAGGAGCCCTACCAATGGCTTACGTATAAGGGAAAGGAGCGCGTCGGCCACCTTGACAGGCCGGAAAGTAGCCCAAGGGCCTTTTTCCCTTATATGTAAGCCACTGGTAGGGCTCCTGGTAGTTACATTATTTATTATTTTTAGGTAACTTTTAGTTATAGGATGCTAAGCGGCATCGCCATAGCACCGTCAATGTGGTCTCATTGTGGCCATGGCCTATGCGATGGCTTTTGCATCGGCTGTGGCATCCAAGCTCAGGCGAGTATTTGCTTTTGTGTAGCTGTTCTTCTTACATTCCGCTCTGCTTAGATTTTGTGATTATCTGGTCCTTACATTCTGCTATGCTTCCATTCTAGTGAGTATCTGCTTACATTCAGCGAGTATCTGCGCTTCTTACATTTTGCGAGCACCTGCTTACATTTGGCGGGTGTCTGTCTTCTTCTTTGGCCTTAAAAGTAGGTGCTGCTTCTTTAGCTTTAAAAGTAGCTGCTGATTCAAAGTCAGGACAACCTGTTCTACTAACATAAAGCAAGAAATTTAAGATAGCTCTGCTCACAAACGATCCCTTCTACATCTCCAAGACACCGAATCTATTTTTTTCTTAGCAGAAATTGGCCCTTTTAAAGCAAGATTGGCCTTTTGAAGCAAGAGTAGACCATTTTTGAAGCAATAATCTAACCCCTAAATATAAGATAATCCATATCTCTACGAAGAATCTAGCTTTGCATAAACTAGAACATCTCGCCCTTGCAAGGATCGACCAGCAGAAGAGAGAACAAAGCTTAAGGCAAACAGAGTTTCGCCCTATATGGTGATTTCATTTACGGGCGCCCCCGCCTGCCATTTTTTCGCCGAGAACATTCTCCTCCTCAAATTTTGACCACCTTCAAATTTCGCCCTTATTTAGCAAAATTTAAAGAGGCGAAAAAACTTTGTTGATGTTTTGTTGACGTTCTTGGGCGGCACCGCCTCCTCTCGCCTCCTCTGTGTTTCTGCACAAGTCCAAGCTCCTCCACTCCAACGATCTGCTTCTTCAAATGCTGATCTGTGACTTCAGAGTACCATGCCAAGATCTATGCGAGTACCATGCGATAATCTGATCCGCTTTTCTAAGGATGGCCGTAAACCTACTTCAGGATGTGGTTAACCCAGATACATGTCCGGGTTAACCACTGCTGCTCAGTTTCAAGCTCAAAAGACAATGATTTCTGCATGTTTTTTCACTGATCTTTCTTGATCCACGCTCAAATCATCTGCTTTCTTGATAGAATGAGGTTTTGAGGGGTTGGCAAGGCGATTCCAATGGTGTTTGCACCGGATTAAACCGTTCAAGAAGCTGATTGCAAGCTCTATTCAAAGATCAGCATGCCAATACACAGTCCCACGCTCAGTTCACCGTGTGGTTATCCCGGCCAAAAAACTATGGTTAGCTCGGACAAAAGTGTGGTAAGCTCGGATATAACAGTCGTTAACCCGGACATGTGTCCGAGTTTACCACATCCCGGAGTAGATATATGGCGTTTCACTTTTCTAATTATTTTTTTGGAGGCAAGGGCATAAACAAGACAAGATCCAGCAGACAAAGGCATACCAGAAAAAGCGGCCATAGATGAAGATGAAGCTTCGTTATTCTTGCTTGTTTGGTGCTTTTTTTCTTCAGTGCCACAGATTTGGCAGAAGTTTTGGGCTTGAATCTGGCTGCAACAAGATCTGTGAGACGAAAATCCAATGATGAACTTCGAAAATCAAAATTAAAGGCAAAAGCATGCTACATACATCAAGGTCTCCTCAAAAGCCAGGAAAAATTTGAAGCTGGATCAAAATTTCATCGGAGAATTTGAATGACCATCAAATTTCTGAAGAAAATTTTCAGGTGACCGGCGCTACTCGCAGCTCCGCCGCTCGTGACTCGCTACGTGGTCACCTGAAAATTTCCTTCAGAAATTTGAAGGTCATTCAAATTGCTCCTTCCAAAAGGTTCTTTAGCATATACATTTCTTTGCTAAGGATGTGCATAACTGGAGTTCCTCCATATCCAAAATGAATGGGCGTCTTTTTTACGCTGACGATGACTCAGGAAGTCAGCTGATAAAAAATTGGAATTTAATTTCATAGTATGCATTAATTTCGAATTTATGAAGCATAACTGCAAAAAAAACGCGTATATACATAAAAAAGGTGAAATTTTGACAAGGGGTGCAACATGGCGGTACAAACACGAGAAAAAAATTGCACTAGGATATGCAGTATTGGTGCATGAGAAAATAGCTCCAAGTCTTCTTAAGTTCACAGGCTTCTTGGACGGAAGGTAGATGTTCTAGCTTCCTTGCGTACATCAAATTCAAATCAAGGCACGTGCACCATGTCATGACATAGAGGGAGGTCTTGACGCCAGAACATGGATGCTTAACCATCGAAAGCAGCTTGTCTCAAAGGTACTCTCCCGAAGGCCCTGATGACGGATGGAAACTCCCCCATTCTAGAACTAGGCATTGACATTGACTCTGCCAATAAACTCGGAACGTTGAGATTACTCTGGGGACAAGGTTTCTTTGGTCAGAAGACCACCTTTTCTCTAGCGCCAAAGTAGCTCATGTCCAAAAATGTTTTTCATTCTGGTGGGGATATAACGACTTTACAATTTATTTTTGGAAATGGAAACATCACATACCAAGAATACTTCAAGGGGTCTTCAAATCTTCAAAATTGTGTTGCTTGAATCACCTTCCTTAGCATGCTTGTGTGATCTTTGTTGAATGTCTTCACCTTGGTCTTCAAGTCTCCACTTCATAATGTGCAAAGATGCATTTTCCTCAAGTGAATTGTGCTTGTATATCTGTGTTCAAATCCATGTGTGAGCATGAGTAAATCACATTGTGCCTTGCTCTTCTATGCTGCCAGAGCATGGCAGCAACAAGTGTCTTTTGAATTTTAAGATGGCGATAAATCATGATGTGTCACTAGCTATCAAAGACTCAAAAGTTTACAATAAATGGATGTGAAATAACGTTTCACATTTAGGAGCTCTTTGGGCCAATAACAGGCGAATCACATGGATTGCTTTTAAAGCAGAAATTAGACATACTCTTTTGATAGATCCCCATTCAAACATGTAATGAGAAATATCGCCAATATAGAAATGTTGGAATATTCTGCAGATATGGAGGCTAAGCTTTATTAAAATGTCTGGAACTCTTACCTCTTTCCTAAAATTAGCTATTGTGTATGCCTATTAGCCAATAAAAGTGTGTCTAGAGTGGCTTCAGATGTCGTGGCTGAAGAGCACTGGTGATATCACCTAGGGTTTCAGCCCCATTCCTTTACACATAACTTCTAATTCTCCAGATCCGAGTGATTCTAGGTTCCTTTTGAAAAGCTTGTAGCATGCCCTATCCATTGATATGTGGTTTGTATGATGATTGGACTGTTTTGGCAGCGAAAAGTCACCTCACATTTCTGGCCCTTTATTGGCAGTGTTAGGGTTTGGCTGCAATTTTCTTTTCACCATAACTCTTGCGTTTGGTGGCAGTTTTAGGCGTATTTGGGCTCCTTGGAAAGCTTTGGAGAGTTCTTTTCAATGGTATTTGAATTTATCAAAAGTTACTCTTTTGTGGGGGATTGTTGAGCTATGGAATCTCGGCCCTTTTCAGTGGAGATGGCAAAAGCAACACCCAGTCCTTCCAAGCGCTCCTCTGGTAATCTTAATGGGGTACAGGGCACTGGCAGAAGGGAATTATGCTCTGGATTCTCCAAAGATTAGTTTTCAAGTTGCCCACAAATTGTCTCATGATGGTGCCCCTTTGTCTCATGATGGTGCCCCTTCTTCTCCTAAGAGTTTGGTATCATCAACAGCGATTGGATCTGAGGGGCAGGAGAGACAGGCCTCTGTGCATCTCAATCCCCTGGTATTGCCTCATGCTCCTGTCTCTTCTAGTGGCATATGTGTACCTAACTCAATTGAGGCAACAACTTCAACTCTCCCCTCTTCTCAGACTGTTCCAGTGCCTTACTCAATGTCTCATGATACTAGAGGCAATGTTAGACAAGTGACTCTGGAAAGCTCTTCTGGAAAGTCGGTACTTCCAAAGGCACCTCACATGTTGGAAGTTCTTCAGAACAAATGGGATTAGTAGCTCCTGCTCAAAAGAATGTGACACAGGCTGCACCCCCAACACATATTAGGAGTCTCTCGCATGAAAGAGTCCCCTCTGGACAAAGAAACATCCAACACATGTTGGAGGTTGCTCAAGGCAGGAGTTTTCCCTCTTCCCTCGAGCAAGCCTGGGATATCTTCTTCTTCAACCATGCCGCATGTCTCGACATCTACACCTTGGAGGTCTTTTCATACAGTGGCAAGGGTTATAGGTGTTCGTTTTTCTGAGTGGCTATGCAAAGGTGTTGGTATAGGCTGGACAAACTTGGCTGGATAAACCCTTTTTCAAGCAACTCCTTAACTTGCTTTTTAACTTCCTCTAACTCAAGAGGACTCAAGTGATAAGGTGCTCTTGCCATAGGTTTAGTTCCAGGCTCAAGATCAATCTCATGCTCCACTCCCCTTGATGGAGGTGGCCCCATAGGCAACTCCTCGGGAAACACATCCTTGTATCTTTCCAAAAGATCAAGTAATTGAGGATGAAGCTGAGAACTTCCATCCGGTTGCTCGACAAGTGAATTACAAGTTTTTACACATATATCATCATCATATATATATTCCAAAAACTTGATTATTATTCACTCTGAAAGCAACTTTGACCTGTATGGCCGATAACAATTTCCCGGACCCCAAGTAAGGTGATCCTCGTATACTAACAGACTTAGTGTCCAATAACTCAAAAGTTAACACATTGGATGCCCAGTCAATGAGCAAACATGCAGTTTGAAGTCACTTTATCCCCAAAATGACATCATAACGTTTTAAATTGATCAAATCAACATCAATTCTAAACTGTACTGCTCTAAATGAACTTCTATCCTGAGGTATCAAGTCCACGCCCTGCGCTTGTTGATCTCCATGTTGAACTTGAGGCCCCGCCTCTCCTTCAACCATATATGGAGTCACCTTCATCAGCTCCAGGACTAGCTCCCTTGCTAAGTCTGCAGACAAGAAATTGACAGTGCTCGCAGAATCAATAAGAACAACCACATTCTTACCTAGAACACGGATAACTTTACCAAAGAAAACCTTAGAAAAAACATTTACCATGCTTTCTTCCCTCGCGATAGCTGACAACGTCTTCACAGCTTCACCATTCGATGGTGTTTTAGCCGTTATAGCTACCGCTTTCTTTGGCTTTTGCGCTTAGGACATTCTCTCGCATAATGTCCCATGCCTTGCAATTATAACACTTTATGGCTACCTTTTTCTGACTGGAATCTTTAGACTGCCCCACAGCCTTTTTGTTTGACTGATTCCGCTTCTTAGCAGATGACGCTCCATCCGCAGAATTTTCAGTTTGTTTTGACTTCCAATCTAAACTTTTCTTGGTCTTTTGAGGTTCCTCCCGACCAACCAATTTCCTTTCAAGCTCAACTACTTCCTCGAAGCCTTTGGGTTCCGCTTGCAAAAGGTTTGTCTTAATACTGATTTCCTTTAGACCGTTCACAAAGTGGTCCACCCTCATTAGGGTTTTTTTGAGATTAAAAAAGGGCCTCCAAAACATGCCAACTAAGCCAAATGAAGATAAATGAACAACCAATCAGAAATCAGAGCCTGACGGGTCCAGTCAGCAAAACTGTTATAACTAACTCACTGGATCACATTTTCTAGCATAACTATTGATAGAAAAGTCCAAATGAGCTCTCGTTTAGTGCAATAGATAGATCTCGTTGAGATCTTTCAAACCTTAGGTGCTTTGCACATATTTTAACCACTTATGATTGTCAAAACTCTAAAAAATATGGTTTTTGCCATTTTTTACTATCCTACGGGGCTAAAAGATATGCAAACCACCCAAGGTTGGAAAGATCTCAATGAGATCTATCTATTGCACCAAACAAAAGCTCATTTGGACTTTCCTATAACACTTATGCTAGAAAATGTGATCCAGTGAGTTAGTTATAACTGTTTTGCTGACTGGATTACCAGTTCTGTTTTCTGATTGGTAGTTCATATAGCTTAGTCAGCAGTTCTTAGAAGGCCCTTTTATGATCTCAAAAAATCCCTAATGCATCTGAGGGATAAGGTCAGGGAGTCTCGCAAACAAACCGCAGAGCTTACTAACATACTCCTGTAAAGTCCTGATTTGCACTGACTCCCTGAGTGATATTAGTACATGACTACTATCAAAATGAGGCGCATACTCATCTTTAAATCACTTACAATAATTGGTCCAAGATCGAAAGGTCTTTCCGCTGTCAGTGTGAATAGCCCACCATGAAGCAGCAGCATCCTTTAGCTTAAGAGAAGCGTGCAACACCTTTGATGTATCGCCTTTCTTAGTAGCCGCATAATATAATTTCATGCGACCCAACCAGAGCATAGAATCCTCTGGCGTACTAGTCCCATCGAATTCCCGCATCTTCATCTTCTCAAGAGCCTTGATCTCCTCCTCAGAAACTCCATTCAAGATCTCTTCATAAGACTCACCAATAGCTGGGTGTTCTGTATCCGGCACAGTGCGACCAACCCCAAGTGGTGCACTCATAGCCGCTCGTTCCCTTGCGGTACCTCTTACCGTTTGGGTTGTAGAGTTGTTTGCAGCACTCCTAGAGTTCTGCATGAGCCGATCAAGGGATTCCTTAAGGCATTGCTCCGGGGTAGCACTTCAATAATCCATCGGTTTATTTGCCTTTGTATATTGTCCAGGGTTTTAGCAATTAGGAATTGCTCATCCTGGGAACCCCCTGGTGTAGTAGTAACTACTGTCGCAGTCGTCAGTATTGGTGTTGTAGGAGTACTGCTCCCAGAGCGTACTCCACTAGTAACAGCACTTGACCCACTAGCTGCCAAGCCCGTTTGTGGAACTGAAATACCCCCAGGGCGTCCGAGTGCAGTAGTAGTGATACAACTAAAGAAATCTCGGCGGTAATAAGTTACAAACACTTAAGCTACAAGCCAACCTAAGCAATTAAGAAAACTCTCCAATCTTTAGGAAAGAGATAAACCACCCAACCGGGCCAGGCTTGTTTAGCAGGAAGTCGTTATCCCACTTCTCAAACGCAATCCAAAACTCTAAAAAGAAGCTAGAGGCAAAATCGTTCAACACGATTCATACTAAGGCGGAAGGACTATTAGGGCACTCAACTCGGATTTTTCTGAATTCAAACAGAGGAAAGCGAATGCATTTATAGTCAGAAGAAGCTATTTCTGATTTCGCCTTTTTCAAACCTGAATATCTATCTAAAAGATCTGCGATGCTAAAATAGCTAGGATCCAATCCGAAATATCTAGATTCCAATCTTAGGATGGGCCGAATCAACCTTTTTCTGCAGATCCCGGAAGGTCTGATTCAAATGACCTATTTACGGCTGAAGGGTCCGCGACCCGTTATCAGCCGTGCCAACATTTAATCCTTTAAATTTAACCATTGGTTTTATTTCATGAACCTACCCTTCAAATGTTATACTAAAAGAAATAAACTACCCTTTATTATTTGCTAGCCTTTGAAGCTCTAACTCCAATTGCGTTTTGCCTGAGCCACTCCCCCAAGCCGGCTTTAAGCCGTAACAATCCTTCCCTTCCCGAGGTTAAACGTCCGCGTTAACCTCGAGGAAAAATTGTCTATCCTTATTCATCTAAGGATATTTAATTCGATAACTTCAGTTCCTTTAGAAGTTACGGATTTCTCATTTCAATTCAGTTAGAAATGACCTCAATTCCTTTAGAGAATTTTCGTTTCCTTACCTCAATTCCTTTAGAGGATTTTCGTTCCCTTTTCCATTAGGGATGACCCCAATTCAGTTAGAGGTCTTAATATCTTTACAATCGTTAGTAAAGAATTCTTTGCATATCAATATCTAGATATTTTATCAATAAAATAATTGCAATTATAATAATATAGAATTTCGATTATAAGGTTTGAAAATCTCTGGACTTTGCCAATCAGTCTTGCAAAGTTCTTTCATATTCTTCCACCAAGGAATTGTATTCTTTTAATTGAGCCTTAGAATACCATACCGCATCGGTGGACGGATGAAATTTAAATTTCACGAGATACCTTCGATAAGAGGAACTTCTGGTCTCCTTATCTTGATGTGTCAATATTTTCTCCGGTTCCAGCACCTCTTCATCATCTTTAATGTTGGGAGGTTCCGATTGCTCCATTCTCTGCAAAATCTCAGGAGAAATTTCTCTTCCCTTATAGGGTTTCAGTATTCCCACATTAAAAACTGGGTGTAAGTTAGTCCATTTCCCATATAAATGTAAACGATAAACATTCTCACCTACTTTGTCGTCAACTTGGAATGGACCATAATACCTAGGGGCCAGTTTTACATACCGATTACCCATCTTCCGTAGACGCTTCTTTGGAAGATGAATCCAAACCCATTGATCTTTTTTGTACTCAACCCTTTTCCGTTTCTTTGCAAGTTTGGAAGCCATCAATTCTTGACTTTTCTGGATTCGAGCTTTTACCTCTCGCAAGATATCTGCAAAGTCCGTAGTGGCTCGGAAGCAGGTACTTTTCCACCAAGTTTCGCAATTGGGGATTCCAAAGAATATCTGTACACCACTTCAAAAGGAGTTCTTTGGGTAACTGAGTGTACCGTGTTATTATAGGCAAACTCCAAGAGATAAAGATATTCTTCCCACTGGCTTTTCCTTTCAGCAACATAAGATCTCAGCATATCCTCAATAACTCGATTTACTACCTCAGTCTGACCATCCGTTTGGGGATGATATGCAGTGGAATACTTTAGAGTCGTGCCTAAGTTTTTCATAAGTCCACCACCAAAATTTGCTACAGAATAGGGGATCCCTATCTGTTATGATTGCATCTGGCATCCCATGGACCTTAAATATTTCCTTTAAGAAAATCTTGCTTGCTTGTGGTGCAGTCATGCTAGATTTACAAGGAATAAAATGAGCCTGTTTAGACAACCTGTCTACTACTGTCCAAATTTGATCATTCTTGTGAACAGTCTTTGGTAACCCTTGAATAAAATCCATGGTGATATGCTTCCATGGTTTTTCTGGAATAGGCAAAGGCTGTACTAATCCAGCAGGCTTACCGGTAGAAGCTTTTACTTGTTGACAAATAAGACATGCTTCGACATATTTTCTTACATCTCTTTCAAGCTTTGGCCAAAAGAATCGTCTTTTAACGGTTGCCAAAGTAGCTTGAATTCCTCTATGACCAGAATATGGAGGTTCATGACATTCCTGTATAACCTTCAACCTGTATGCTTGTGTAACACAAGTACGATTTCGGTAGAGTAATAACCCATTATGAATTCTGTACTCTGCCAAAGGATCTCTTCCATCCTTTTGTATCTGTGCATATGGAGTAGCAAAGGAGGGATCGCTCACATATTCTTTTTTCATAGGTTCCAAATCAACAAATTCTGCTACAGATATAGCTTGAATACTTATCCGACTTAATGCATCTGCAACCTGGTTCTCCTTCCCAGGCTTATATTCAAGCTGCATCCCTTCAAAATCCTTTATAGTGTCAATGAGCTTTAATTGCCGTGCATTGATAATATCCTGCGTTTGTATATGTTTCAAACTTTGCTGATCAAAGCGAGCTACAAACTGAGATCCCATAAGATAATGCCTCCACTTCTTAAGAGCATGAACTAAGGCAATCAATTCCTTTTCATAAGTGCTATACTTTTGTTCTAATGGTTTAAGCATTCGGCTGACATAAGCTAATGGATGTCCATCTTGCATCAATACTGCACCAATAGCATTTCCACTTGCATCCGAACAAACTGTAAAAGGCTTATTCCAATCAGGTAGCACTAATACCGGTTCAGTTGCCATGCTCTCTTTCAGAATTCGGAAAGCTTCCTCGGCTTCCGGATTCCAAACAAAGGGGGTATCTTTCTTTAAAAACCTGCTAAGAGGAAGGGTTATTTTTGCAAAATCCTTCACAAATCTGCGATAGTAACTGCATAATTGTACAAAAGATCGTAAGTCCTTGAGGTTTTCAGGCCGTGGCCAATCAATAATAACCCTAATCGTTTCGGGATCCATCCGTATGCCTTCTTTGGATATGATATGACCTAAATATCCAACTTCGCGCATAAAGAACCTGCTTTTGGACTCATTAACAAACAACTTATTTTGCCTCAGAAGGTCAAAAACCTGTTGAAGGTGCTTCTTATGCTCCTCAATAGTTCTACTATATATAAGTATATCATCAAAGAAGACTACCACACTTTTCCTTAATACGGGTGCTAGAACTCTCCCCATAAGACGGCAGAAAGTTGCCGGGGCATTGGTCAGACCAAACGGCATTACACGAAACTCATAGTGACCAAAGATTGTTCTGAATGCTGTTTTACCAATGTCTTCTTCCTTTATTCGGATCTGGTGATATCCTGATTTCAAATCAATTTTGCTAAATATACAGGCACCTCGTAATTCATCAAATAAATCATCAGCTCTAGGTACTGGAAATTTATCTTTGACAGTCAACTTATTGAGAGCTCTATAATCCGCGCACATCCTATATCCCTTATCTTTCTTTTTGATTAGAATAACGGGTGCACCAAAAGGTGAACAGCTTGGCCGTATTACTGTCGTTCTAACATCTCCGCTATCTGTTTCTCAAGCTCTAATTTTTTGAAATGACTGACTCTATAAGGTGCCCTGTTTGGAGGTTTGGCGTTCTCTTGCAACTGTATAGCATGATCCTCTGGACGATGAGGAGGTAAATCTAAAGTTTCCTCATCTTTAAAGAGATCATCGAATTGTCTCAGAAAACTGTACAACTCGAGAGGCACCTGTGATGGTGGGTCAAAGTTTCTCAAGTAAATAAAGTATGATTCAGCTTCGCCCTGTATATTAACTTCTTAGTTTCAGAGTATGTCAGGGGTTCAGCTTGAGATGAGGAATCTGTACACAGCTTCAAGGATTGCCCTTCAACCATTATAGTTACTGTCTTTTCCCTGTAATTAGGTCGGGCATCATACTGTTCTCGCCATCCAATTCCTAATATCACATCCATAGTTCCTAGAGGGGCCATAATCAAAACTCTTTCTTCAGAATACTCCCCTATTTGGATGGGAGCTACCACATATTTATCACACTGGTTCCTAGGACCTTTCAAACCCTGCACCACTGTGATTTTTGTTTGCAAATCACAGATAGGTAATCCTAATTTGTACACCAAGTCCTGCGAGATAAAATCATGTGTTGAACCATCATCAAGTAAAACAGTCACATCTTGACCTTTTACTGAACCTTTCATCTTAAACAGCCATGCTTCTGAAGACCCTGTATCGTCTTCTGACAAATTCTTTAGGTACGCAATTTGCAGTCTCCCTTTTTCCTGTTCAATGGCTGCAAGCTTTCCTTTATTTCTTTCCTCTCCTTCCCTGGAAGTTTCGGGTCTATCTTCCACATGGTGAGATTGAGCAACTTTCCTTTCCTTAGGCGACGGCTCTTTAAACTGCACTTTCTTTGTATTTTTATCTGCCGGGGCTGGATTCTTCGGGCAGTTGGATTGGTAATGCGGACCCCCACAATTATAACATCCAGTCTTTGGCCCTTTACTCTGTTGGATGCTGCCTAGTTGCGTGACGTTAAAACTACTATCTATCTATCTATCTATCTGTTCCTGTTTGGACTTCTGTCCGTTATTAGAGCGTTTTCCATTTCTCCCGTTAAACCTGGTCTTACGCTCTTCACGGCCCCTTTTATTTTTCTTATCTCTTCTATTTTCAAATTTCTCTCTCTTTGGCCTTTTCTGTTCACGAGAAGGCGGCCCTTCCCATATAACTAACTTACGAGCCTTGGGGTTCAACTTTCGTTCTGCAGCTCCTGCTTTCTTAATTGCATCTTCTATATTGACTGGTTCAATAAGATCTAACTCTGCAAATATGTCCTCCCTCAACCCATTCACGAACTTCCTTAAGAGTTCGTGTTCACCCAAGTTCCTAACTTGTGAACCTAGATGACTAAATTTCATGTAATATTCGGACACTGTTTCACCATCATCCTGTTTAACAAGGTCCCATTCTTTTTGCAGTATCCTGTAATAGTTTGCAGGCAGGTAATGGGCTTCAAATGCACTACGAAAAACTGCCCATGAATTAACTTAAGGCTGCATCAATCTGCGACCTTGCCACCAAACTTGAGCTTGTTCATCTAAATATGTGTCCATGGCTTGCAGTTTCTCTTGTTCGGTCGCTTTAACTCTCTCAAAGAACTTTTCCCATATCCCCGGAAGCTTATTACTTGCATTGGCTTAACAGATGCTCCGCCAGTGAAGTATGGCAGGTCAACTTTTTCCAACCATTTAGGAGCCTTATCCCTTTTAGTTGACGTATCAGTTTCAGTAGTCTTTAGAGGCTCTGGGTTGCCAGTATCTGGCGGCGGATTTTCTGGTGGTGGTGGATGAGCAGGTGGAGGGTCTCTGGGTAATGGAGGTGGCTGGGCATTACTGGGAAGAAAACCATAAAGTAGAGCAATCTGCTCTAATTTGTATTGGTAATCCTCTGGGGATGTAGGTTGTGGCAGTGCTATCTGGGTAGCGATGAAATCGGCGGTTCTTAAGGCTTGCTGATATTGCTCTTCAGAGATATTGTAACGGCGTACCATCGTCACAGTCACAGGTTCAAGAACGGACTGGCTCTGATACCAACTTGATACAACTAAAGAAATCTCGGCGGTAATAAGTTACAAACACTTAAGCTACAAGCCAACCTAAGCAATTAAGAAAACTCTCCAATCTTTAGGAAAGAGATAAACCACCCAACCGGGCCAGGCTTGTTTAGCAGGAAGTCGTTATCCCACTTCTCAAACGCAATCCAAAACTCTAAAAAGAAGCTAGAGGCAAAATCGTTCAACACGAATCATACTAAGGCGGAAGGACTAATTGGACACTCAACTCGGATCTTTCTGAATCAGAACAGAGGGGAGCGAATGCATTTATAGTCAGAAGAAGTTATTTCTGATTTCGCCTTTTTCTAACCTGAATATCTATCTAAAAGGTCTGCGATGCTAAAATAGCTAGGATCCGACCCGAAATATCTAGATTCCAATCTTAGGATGGGCCGAATCAACCTTTTTCTGCAGATCCCGGAAGCTCTGATTCAAATGACCTATTTACGACTGAAGGGTCCGCGACCCGTTATCAGCCGCGCCAACATTTAATCCTTTAAATTTAACCATTGGTTTTATTTCATGAACCTACCCTTCAAATGTTATACTAAAAGAAATAAACTACCCTTTATTATTTGCTAGCCTTTGAAGCTCTAACTCCAACTGCGTTTTGCCTGAGCCACTCCCCCAAGCCGGCTTTAAGCCGTAACAAGTCGGCTGTACACTAATAGTAGTTATAGAAGGAATTGACAACTCTATATTGGGTTGTGCCTGTAACAATGTCTCAAAATCGAACACAGGCAAGTCCTCCAAGTGGATGTCCCCGAGTGTGGGTACTATGCCATCGGTCAATGCTATAGCCGGCAAACCACCAATTGGTTGGTGTCTCATATTTTAGCCATTTCTATTGGGCCACATAAGCGAATAAGAAAGAAACGATTTTCTACATTTAAAAATAAGACATGTCCCATTTAGGTTTGGATAAGTTCGGTTCCTCCTTTTAAGGGGAATGGAGTCTTATTTTATACCGGGCCTATAGCAGAAAATCACCCTTACTATTCTGCTGAGGCATTTCTGTTTGTGAACACCCGATTGAGTCATCACGAAGGCGTTTCCGACCTACTTGGCACTAAAGGTCTGGATGTTAGGGCCTAATCCGTCCCAATCTTAAAGCTTAGGCTGATCCCCTTCCTCAGACGTTATAAATTTTACCATGTATTTGCTAAACTTTCTGCCAGCTCTAGGCCTAAATTGAAAGAAATGGCAATAGCAACCAGAATTGCCAGATTATTGTAAAAATCACACAATGCAGTGAAAATAGATGTCGAGATCTTCAATAGGGGCGCCAAAAGAATCCAGTATCAGAGCTCGGAAGGAAAACAGAGATTGAGGAGGAGGGGGTACGAAATTAGGCCAACACATCTGCGAGAATTAAAGGGGAAGAGAAACTAAAATGCACAATAGGGGAGAAAAAGAGAAAGAGTTGCCGTGGCAAGAATTTGAAGTTGAACGTGGCTTGCTATTTGGAGTTGGGGAGGTTGAAGCTTTTGTGATGGAGTTCCGGCAAGCTCACACAACTCGACGTGTCATCAAAGGAGGCCACTCACTTCATGCCACATAATGCTGAGAGATTTCCAATTTCAGCCGTTCAATTAGCATATCTAGTGGCATATTTTATCAACCCACAGTTAGCCTTCCATTAGAAAAATACCTAAAAATATATCTACCTCCATTCTTGTAAGTTATGCTCTAGCAAACTCAGGGGGGTCGAGTACCAAAAGCTTCATGTTTACGTAAAGTCAAACTGTCTCGACAAAATGATTTTTTCAAATTTTTCATTACCATGATATTTTTCTACACGAGATAGGAAAAACAACACAAAAAATCACATATCAATCCGAAGTCCTTGAAGAAAGATAGGGCCATTCAAACATGACAGGGTCAACACTATTTTTTGCCTCCTCTGAACTAATTATGGTTCCCAGAAGGCAGTTGTAATTTAAATACAACAACTTTTACAAGGAAATGCATTTTGAGCTAATATTTGACATATAAGCAATTGACATGTTCCTCCAGCCCTTAAAAATGTTGGCTGGCCTTGAATTTGATGTTTGGACTTTCACTTTTGGTCTCAATTTTAGGTAATTTGTAATAATGATTAATATTTCCCCATATAGAACAAGACTTACTCTATGATGTCCTCCAAAAAAATCATGGCATGAAAGTTCAAAATGAAACCAATGCAAAAACAAGCTCATTAAAAACGCAAAAGACATGGTCACAAGAAATCAAGAAAGGTTTATGTACCTGAGCCTATTACTGGTCCATAAGCCCATTTAAAATCAATAACTTCCGTATGTTAATTGATCTCAAAGTTGAATTTTGGAAATTTGGAAATTTGGAATTTGGGAATTTGGAAAGCTTCTGATTTCCTTTAGTAATGAAAATATTTGTTAATCATAACCTTGAGATTTGGATTAGACTTTATAGCATCAAATTTAAATATGTCTTCTATGTTTATTCTAGATTTATGCCTCGGGATGTGACTTTGAAACATCACATTCTCAAAATGTCCCATGTCATGAAATCAATGCAAAAAAATTCAAAGAAAAATATGGAAGTTTATGACTATAAAAAGTCAAGTTAGACTGTTATGTGCAGTTCCACTTGCAGACCATTATTGGTCCACAGGACTGGAAGTTTAAAATTTAATAGAGGCAACAGCTTAATCGATATTAATCTCAACTAATTAATTGTTTAGACGAGCTTGCATAATTTGAGGGCAATGTTTAAGCACAAACAACCGTGAATTTATGGAGTACTTATTCGCCAATTGAATCTACATAGACTTTCACTCACACCTTTCAAAAATTATGTTATTAAAGGTAAGAAACCATGGTATCATTATGGAGACAAAATGGTATCTTTCAAATAATATATTATTTCAATATGAAAATAGAGAGTTATATTGCAAAGAAAGGCCCGCATTCATGAAAAATATAGTGTACATGAAATATGACCGACTTGAAATATTATCCTACTAAAATTATAATGCTTTGTAGTAGCAATGGATATACCAGTTTTATACTAGTAAAAAATAACCATGTTTCTCCGTATTTTTTTGCAAGAAAGCCATACAACCTAAACTCAATTATTGATTTATGCGTGCTATGCCCACGTGGGATTCAGCCCGTTGGCGTCCCACAGGCCTGGGTATACCACCTTGGGGGGGGGAGATTGATGGGAAGTGACTAGGCCAAGGGGAGGGCATATAGGATTTTTTTTTTTTTTAATTTGGCACGAATCCCAAGAAGTGAAAAATGAAGGTCAATATGGGGTCTTTTTCAAAAATTCTTTTTTTCCACAAGGAATCTTTTTTGATGCTCTATAAGATGGGAGAATCTTTTTGCAAAAAAGAGCATTTTATTTCTTGGCTAAAAATGGAAGTGAAATTTGATGATGTGGCAAGTTGGTGGGGTGATTTGGAAAATGGGCGGTGACATGGCATTATGAAGTGATGATGTGTCAAGTGAGGTGGCAGACTTTTTTCTAGTCAAAACTTTCTATGAAGTGGAGATGATGTGGATGACATGTGTATGATAACGTGGAAGCATTTGGGAATGATGTGGCCCATGGGATGATGACATGTCACCTAAGGCATCAAAATGACTTTACTTAGGTCAAAATTTTTGAAAAATGTGTTTTCTGGTAGATGACACATGTACGATGACATGGATGTGCTTAGGTGATGATGTGGATGGTATTTGGCATTCTTGATGATGATGTGGACAATTTGGTAACCAAGTTGGCACTAGTGCACATACCAATAGATCTTTTATGCAATGACTTGGACAATTTACTCTTCCATATTTGTTTGAAGAAAATGTGCACTTTCTCTCTCTAGCTTAGCTTTTAGAGAGAGGAGATGGTCTTAAACCATGGAAATAGCCAAATTTGGTGGAATGTTTTGCTCTTTTCAAAGGTGGTGAATGTATGATGGGTGTGTGACGCGTGTATGGTGTGTTTTGACTAAAAAAAGGACTCTTTGCCAATTTGGGCTAGGGAAAATGATGATGAGGCATGAAGATTGTGACGTTCCAGCATGATATACAGCCTGAATGCGTATATTATACTGCCACATCACGCGTACATGTCACCATGACAAATACTTGAGAGCCATAAAGGGTTGTGCCTAGGGGACAACCTCGTATGTTGCACATGTCTATTAAACATATGCAATTAAACCTCTTTGCCAAATGGCAAAGCCCCATTGGTTCCTTCTAACCTAACCCTAAGAGGCCATGTAAAAGGAACAAAAGGGGAAACCCTAAACCCTTTCCATTTTCGCATTTTGGCTTCATTGGGCCATTCCGGCCAAGCCAAGATGCTAGTTCGCATTGCCAGGCGCTGGTAAGCCGCATTTGCACAACAGATCTTTTAGGAGCAGCTGCCTTTAGCCCAAACGAAGGCATGGATGCATTCTGAGGAGCTGGAGCAAGCTAAGGATTAGGTAAATGGCTATTCTGTTATGCAATGCCGACTTTTAGTCCAGCAATGAGCTGGTTTAGCATGTCAGTTCAGCCTTAGAGGCCTTATAGATTCTGAGATCACCAGCCGTAACAAAGGAGCCTAACCATGTATGTTTAGGTAGATAGATTAGATGTTATTCTGTATTTCAGTTCTTTGATGATGATGATGTTCCATTCTATGCTCTCTTGTGTATTGGGAAGGGGGGTAGAGGCCCTGAAACTTTCAGTAGTAGATGATTCTAGATAGCCTCATTAATTCCCAGTTAATGCGGCCTGTGCTGTGAGTGGCGGGACTAGACCAGCAGATAAGGGGGACTTGTCCCATTGCAGATTGATCCCTCTGGTAGAAGTGATGTAAAAGATGCAAGTGATGATTGACTATACTTAAAACGGAGATAAGGTTTAGTATGGAGCATCTCTTACACTTCTAGTACCTACTAGTTGAATTATAATCTATTTCTTTATCTGCATTGTTCAAATTTGAGATTCCTTTGTTTGAACATTGCGCCCAAATAGGAAAGAAAACAGAGGTTTACGTAGGGTTAGGGTTTAAGGGTTCTAGATGCTTCTAAGATTTTCAAACTTTTAAACCCCAAACTTTCAGGATCATCTGCATCAAAAAGTTAAGCCAACATAATCGATCGTCGTGTTGACGTAGCAGGAATGTACCGTGCAGCTGCGGGCTCACTCTTCAGGTATTGCTCTGAGTCCAATTCACAGTCTACTCCATAGCTTCATCTAAATTCCAAATTTGCATGCAGGACAATACGTTCTCAGAGACAGCATTTGCGGGTAAAATCATTAATCATTCCTATTATGAAATTTCTATCCTTTGACATACAACAGTTTGGAAATCGAGACATTTGTTAACTGCCATGCATTATGCAGAAAAGTTTTCCTTTTGCTCACTTTGCATAGAAGCTCAAATTTTTGGTCATATTACGTGTGTTCAGCAAACCTATGGCAGACATGAATCTATTAGAAACTTTACCGCAAAGGATACAAAATTCGGGGTGGAAGCTCGCGTTCAAATGCTACAGGGGGTAGATCAGCTCGCTGATGCTGTTAAAGTGACAATGGGGCCTAAGGTAATGATTATTCACGAATTGATTTGATTGAGTCAGTTGCAATAGCTGTATGAAACTTTTATTTGTCTCCTGCCAGGGGCGTAATGTAATAATTGAGCAGAGTAAAGGAGCTCCAAAAGTTACAAAAGATGGTGTAACTGTAGCTAAAAGTATTGAGTTCAAAGACAGGCTGAAAAATGTTGGGGCAAGTCTTGTTAAGCAAGTTGCAACAGCCACAAACGATGTGGCAGGAGATGGTATAACCAACTACTACACTGGGTGTTAAAAGCATCAGCTTTGATTTCCGATCCTTGTTTGTGTAGGTACGACTTGTGCAACGGTATTGGCTCGAGCAATATTCACAGAGGGTTGTAAATCAATTGCTGCTGGTATGAATCCAATGGATCTGCGGCGTGGTATTAATTTGGCTGTTGATAATGTTGTGAGCTATCTGAAAGCAAGGGCTAAGATGATCAGTACACCTGAAGAGATTTCACAGGTTGGATTTTTTTTTTTTCTGATTGATAACGCCATGGGTAGAAATTGGATTTGATACGTCAATGAACCAGGTTGCTACAATATCTGCAAACGGAGAGAGAGAGATTGGGGACCTGATTGCTAAAGCCATGGAGAAAGTTGGCAAAGAAGGCGTCATCACAGTAGCTGTAAGTGAGTCGTTATTATTATCATTTCTTTGCATCAACAAGTTTGTTCAGATCTTAGGTCTCTTACTTTATTGTGTAGGATGGCAAGACCTTTTCCAACGAGCTTGAAGTAGTCGAGGGGATGAAACTTGAAAAGGGTTACATTTCTCCTTACTTTATAACAAATGCAAAAACACAGAAATGTGTACGTGTTAAAATGTGGGGTTGCTTTTTACACTCTGTTTGTTAAAGCGTTTTTAACTTTGTAGCCTAATTTTTACGGGTTGGAAGCTTCTCTTATGCTCAAATTGTAGGCGTCTCTCCCTATAGTGGTATTTACTAAGGTGTCTTTGAATGCAGGAGCTTGAAAATCCTCTTATACTTATCCATGAGAAGAAGATTTCTGGACTAGACACCTTTATCCCAGTACTTGAACTGGTTTTGAAGGTATACTTGAGTTTTGTAAATATTGTATTTCCCTTCTATAATGTAATGTAAGGCCTTTCTTCCCAGGTAGACCGTCCTCTTCTTGTAGTAGCAGATGATGTGGAAAATGAGGCTTTGAAAACTTTGATTATCAATAAATTACGGGCTGGTGTGAAGGTACTTGCAATGCAGTTAACAGATATATTCAATTGCGTTTTAAACTAGAAATTGTATTTCAGGTCTGCGCTGTAAAAGCGCCTAGCTTTGGTGAAAACAAGAAAAATGACTTGCAAGATCTTGCCATTCTCACAGGTGGAGAGGTAGTCTGATGCATTTGAAAGCAGAACTCTGCATGGATCTTTGTAATTTGGCATCTGACACCACTGGATATCTCTGCAGTTAATAAGTGATGAACTGGGCCTGAAGCTTGAGAATGTGACAGTAGAAACTTTGGGCTCCGCAAAGAAGGTTAGTACCATAACTAGTTGCATTCGAGATATTCATTCATAAAAAAAATGTGCTGTCGAACAAAGGCCATCCATATGAACAAATCTAAGAAGAAATCTGAGTGGGAAAAATCTGAGGATGGGAAGAAGTCTGAGCAAGAACAAAACTCTGGAACAAATCGGGGAAGAATTCTGGGCGAAAAAACAAAACTCTGAGCAAAAAGAAGCCCTAACTCAAACAGAGTGGAAGGGCAGATTTTGTGCGCTGTATGGAGACTTCCAATGAAAGCTGTTCTACAATCCGCTACAATCTGTTCTCACTTCAAATTTCTGCATGCATGCCTCCCAACGAACTGACAGTGCTGAGCAGTTTATGAGGTTTTAAAGTGGTCACTCGTCCAAATTCAATCGCAGCCCTCAATTCATGTTTCTCTCAAGATCTCCACCTTCAAATTTGAATATGCAGAGCATATCCCATTTTCATCCCATCCATCCCTAGGGTTTGTCCTGTGGGTAATCCAAAAAGCTTTTAGGTGCTTTGACAAAAGGTGGTGGCTTAGGGCAAAAAAGCATTTTAGAACTGAGTTTGCATAGCCTTGATATTAATTTTTCTTTTTTACATTTTGAGTGTCCAGGAACAGAAGGCAGTCAAGGACTTATTGTGTCCCCTTTTTATTTCTAACATTTATGTGGTGTTGGTGGATTTTTATATTATGTTCTTTCTTAAGCATCTATGATTATGTAGTCTATTCAGGTTGATATTCATTGGATTTCCTTATGTGGTTGAAGGTGACTATATCAAAGGATGACACCATTGTCCTTCATGGTGGAGGTGATAAAAAGGCAATTGAAGAGCGTTGCGAGCAGGTGATGGATTTGTCTCGAGCCATTGTCTAGGATCATGAGCTAATAGCACTCTGATTTATTTAAATTGCAGATTCGTGAAGCAATTGCAAATGCAACTTCAGAATATGATAAAGAAAAGTTGCAAAAGCGTTTGTCCAAATTGTCAGGTGGTATTGCTGTGATAAAGGTATTGTGTCGTCCCCTAAAATCTTCTCCTAAAAAATCTCAGGTGCATTGTCAACTGAGCGAGGGTAAGTTGTTGCATTATGCAATGATTACCGCCTATCGAACAAGGGTCTATAAGAACATAAAGAGGCCTTTTCATGAGGATATTTGATATCCTTCTTTGTAGTTTCTTTCATCTTGCATCCAACGTGTCACTGGAATTTTAACAATGCTGGGTAGATCACGTAGTTTATGCTTTCAATGTGAGGTACTTTGCCTTGCCTTGTTCTAATGTTCTGCTTGGTGTACAGGTGGGTGGAGCAAACGAATTGGAGGTTGGGGAAAAGAAAGACAGGGTCACTGATGCTCTTAATGCTACCAAAGCAGCTATTGAAGAGGGTATCGTGCCTGGTAAGAAAAGATTTTTGCCCAAAGCTTCTGGGCATTACTCATAAATAAAGTTTCCAGGTGGTGGAGTAGCATTGCTGCATGCTGCAAAAGAGCTAGATAAAGTTTCAATGGAGAATTTTGATCAGAAAATTGGTGTTCAAATTATCCAAAATGCATTGAAGGTCTGTCAACAATGTCTTTATGCACCATCATGAGTTAAGAAATGATATTGATGGTGCTTCCTGTAATGCCTTCTTGCAGACTCCTGCATACACTATTGCTGCAAATGCAGGTGTTGAAGGAGCAGTAGTTGTTGGGAAACTTTTGGAAAGTGATGATTTGAACCTTGGATATGATGCTGCCAAAGGTTTCTGTTAATCTGGATGTGCTCAAGCAATGTATATTTGTTAGAGTTAACATTGTTTTCGTTTTCTGGCAGGTGAATATGTTGATATGGTAAAGTCTGGGATTATTGACCCTGTAAAGGTCATCAGAACTGCATTAGTTGATGCAGCCAGGTAGGATATTTTTGGTTGTCACTCGATAATTTGTAGGAATCTTGAGGCTCCTAATTTCAGTTCTCTTGTTTTCTCAATTCCCTAGTGTATCATCACTTTTGACGACAACAGAAGCTGTTATAACTGAGCTTCCAAAAGATGAGGAGCTCGCAGCACCAAGTATGATTGGGTGTCATTAAACCTTTCATCCCTTATGCCCTCAACTTTTGTTTTTCTTTCAGCTTGTGATCACTACTAGAAGATGAAGCAAAGTTGTGAAGTGCAATGTCCCCGGTTCAGAGTGATGCACATTATCATGGTTCTTGCAGCTGATGATTTGCTGCTGATGTATTTTGCTCTAGATGAGCAGTTTTGTCATGCTAATATAAATATCTTGTTCGATCTATTAGGTCATGAGACACATTGGTAGTATTGATTAAGTTCCCATTTAACATTGTCGTAATGCTAAGGTTCACGAATGGTTTTTTAGGGCATTCTTTTTCTGGCCAAAATGGCGAGAAAGCCAAAAAGGCCAATTTTTCTTAGTTTCCAATGGTTAATTTTTGGGCAAGATTATGGGTATGCGAGATGCCTTGTGTGGCTGGCATTTCCGGCGCCCAGCAGCACCATATGTCGGCTGCTTCAAAGGGTGATGACGGAAGACTTACACAGATCATCAATTGCATAGGCATTGAAAGCGATTCTTTGGTTTTGGTAACAACACCTAAGGCAAATCCCGAAATGGCAAATGGGAAAGGAACATAATCTCAAAATGGAGAGGTCTGTATTTGCATCTAAAAATGGGAGATCTTTCCAAGTCGTTCAATAGTGCTTTGCAATCATGTGGAAAGCGCTGTGACAAAACTTTTTCATTGCTGGAATAAATTATCATCGGACAGATGAAAAGAATGTAAGATTGCCCATTGTGGTGTTGGCCTAGTGATTGTTTTTTTTTAAGGACATCAAACTTTGTTTACTATTCCAAGGTATACAAGTATAATTGCAAAGATAGGAATAAAATCTCAGCAGACAAAGATAATCCAATCCACTGAATGGAGCATATAGAAGATAATATACCCACATATTCCTAAAAAGTCAAGCGTTCTTTCTCACGATCAAGCTAAGAACTTAGGTATGACTTCAGCAATCTACCTTGTGCCTCATGAAGAACTTGGTCAGCAGTAATTGTAGATCCCCTAAAGATGCACCACTGCCGCGTTTTCCAAATGGACCATAACAACCAACCTGAAGCTAAATAAAGCTAAATGAAAAGCATGCAGTTGTAACCTATTCTAAGTGGAAGGATAAATAGCAAGCGGCACCTGCTAGCTAGTCAAGGCCACATGAAAGAGAGATAGCAACAACGACCAGGCCAAACTTGGTCGCATAAAAAAAATTAGTGCTCGAGAGTCTCAAGTTACCACTTATATAATGAATAAAGTTCTGAAATATAGAGAGCAAACTTATAAACCAACATACATCTATGAAGGATCTGCCCCACAATGTAGAAACTTTGGAATGAAACTACCTATTCCAAGCCCAGGACCACATTCTCTTCCACTGAGGAGGGGAAAGGCGAAGATGTCAACCAGCCTGAGGGGGGACAATGTCAATGTCAACTAACTTCTGATATAAAGAATGCACAAAGCATTGTGCATCAACAATTTGGAGACCAATCCAATTAGGTGCATCAGCTTATTGGGAAGGAGCGGTTGGCAGAATATCAGCCACCTTTTGCTCAATAGCTCTGTCCCATTGGGATAGCATGAGCTTAGTCTAAAAAATGTCCCAAGGCAATAAGTGACCAGCCTTATACCGAGCATCAACTACGAGAATATTGGCAAGCCTCCTCGCGGCTGAGTCAATGAATGTACAATAGCACATAGAGGCATACGATTATTCAAAAAAATCCACCAACATGGAGTCTTAACTGTGTGCACGCATTAGGATGAATTTGAAACAATGCCTAAACTGTCTCACAAGAATCGAATAGATCCTCTAAGAAGGAAAAATCATTAGGATATGGGCAAAACCGAGAAAAGAGACTCCAAGGAAGAACCGCCCTAAGTGTTAATTTTTAAGAAGAAATACATTGTCCAAGTGCTTGCGCAAACCTCATTTCAGGCAAATGAACTATGCCAATTAGATAGCGACAGATGAACTTAGAGATCATAATTTTACTCCGTAAGGGAATGTCAATTATACCTACCCCACTAGCAAATCTTGGTTTGTTACATTTGAATCAAGCAACCTTCACAACCACACCTGTTTCAATACTAGCCCAAACGAAGTTATGAACAATTGCTACAACCTCCTGAACTCTTGATTGTGAGGCAAGCACTGCAGATGCCATATAAACATGAGTGTTGTTGGGAACATGCTTAGCAACTGTTATCCTCCCTGCCAAAGAAGGCCTAGCTGTATTCTACCGAAAAAGATGCATAACAAGCCTTTGACTCTAACATCCCATGCATCTGAAGTAGAAATATGTACAGGAAAGAGTTTAGTAGCCTTACCATGAGGAAGCACTTTTCACGGATATTCAACACATGGAGGAACAACAACATCTAAGGTCCATAAAGTAGAGCACTTTAAACACTCAATAAGAACCATTGATGCCAATGAGAAAGAGTCCAACAAAAGCTTAGCATTTTGAAGACTCATCCTCATCCACTAGAAAAAGAACTATACCGCCAACATACTAATTACAGACTTCTTGAGATCATCCTCCATAGTCAAGCCGCGAATTACACCATCTTGCATAGTAGAAGAGAACCACTGGGACAAGATTCTGCCACAATAGTGAACAAGAATGGATCAAGAGGGCATCCCTGACGAACACTCTATCAATAGGAAACACAACGGAAGGTTTTTCTTGGAAAAGCAAAGTAGACTAGGTAGAAAGATCGGAGCTTCATAACATCTCTGGTAAACAGCTCTTCAAATTCCAATACAAGAAGACATTTTTGCAGGAAATTCCAATCAGCACTGTCGTACGCTTTAGAAAAATTCAATTTAAGGTAGATAAGGTGTTGGCCTTTTAAATGCGCTCAGTACATCCTCTCACAGGTTGTAGCCACATTATCAAGAATACAACGCTTAGGAAAAAGCCTGACTCTGTGTGGAGGAGACAGACTCCGCTGAAATATCCTGCACTTTTTCTGCCAAGGCCTTAGCAAAGATCATATACACTATGAAAGCAAATTGCTTCAACTGTGCAACCTCAGAAATTTCTGAGCCATCAGGTAGAAGCAGCAATTAAATAGAGCTTGACGCATGTCTTCTCTTGGCAGCCCTAAAGAAAAAGTTCAATTTGAACCAAACTATACCGACCTCAATGCGAGCCTGAGTCATTTGCATAGATTCTACACTTCCTATTTATGCCAATATCTCTTTCCATCAAAGACCCGACGAAGGGGCTTGTGCACGACACATTTGAGGCCTATATACAAAGGCGGTAACCTGCCTCTAATTTCTTGAGCCTTCCAATACTAAGCTTAGGGTCTGATAGATATTGAATGTTAAACTTGAAATAAGTTCTTCTAGCTCGTCTATGCACTAGCATTGTAACAGAAAGCCACTGTGGATTGTGACCAGATATAGAACTGTAAAGTATACTTGTCCTTTGCAAGCTAGGCAACAAGCCAGTATCTATTACATTATAATAACCGCGATCATGCCGAGCATAAGATGTACTTGATCTAGTCTAGTCGTTATATCACGTAAAGACTGGTTTCCATCAAAGTCTACAAGCTTGTAATCTAGCACAAACTGTCTCCACTGCTCACGTTCAAATCGTTACAACCTATGTGCCTCTATCACATCTGTCAGCTTCAAACTCAACTATAATAAATCACCAATCAATACATTATGATCGAGACACAGAATCTTAGTCGTAAAATTGTTAGAAAATCAGTGTTATATGTATGATTACAATACAAATGCAATCAACCTCTTACAAGTCTATTACAAGACAACTTCAAACAAACCTTTGATTGATTTTCACAACACAAGGTTATATTTAATTTTCAACCATCACTAAAAATCATAGTGAACACTATTCATATGGCATTGGATAATTCACTGTAGCAATGTATTTCTTCGACAACTCAGGCATCCGGTTTTGCACGGATCCAATCCTATCTGTCACGCTTGGCTTCTTCTGTTTTCTCTGCTTATCTCTACATCTCTATATATCTGCTCCTTAGTTCTCATTTGGCAGGAACCAATCGGCAAGGCTTCACCATCGGACTTCTATATCTGTCTTTCTTATCTTCAAAATATCCCACATGCATGACGGCTTCACACATGCATCTCGACCCCGTAACCATTAAACCTTTAGCATTATAATAATAATGCTAACACTTGATAAATGTCACCAAGTTAACCTTTAACCATATCCTTCAAGATCATTACAAAGTTTAGCTCATGATCATTCTTGCACTTGGTATCATTATTGTTGACCTTGAAAACCCTTAGTAACTGGCTTCTCCAGAGATGTATACCCTGTAAATACTGCACTTCAAGCACTTCATAAATAACATGACACTATTTAACACTTTCCCTTCATGTTATTTTCTTTGCAGCTAATCATTTGTATTAAATCTTAGCTCATTAAATCTTAGCTCTGTCAATGCTTTAGTCAGAATGTCTGCCAACTGCAACTCAGTCTGCACATATTGTACTTCAATAATTTTTTTACTTACCAGATCCCTTATGAAATGCATCTCCAGCTCAATGTGCTTGGTTCTTTCATGTTGTATGGAATTTCTAGTCATTGCTATGCAGCTGGAACTATCTGAGAATAGCTGTAGAGGTTTTCTTTGTTCCATTCCTATTCCTTTCAACAATCTTTCACTCCATACTATTTCCTTTGCAGCAAGAGTTGTAGCTGCGTATTCTGCTTCTGCAGAGGAAAGTGCTATGGCCTTTTGCTTCCTGCATTTCCAAGAGATAGGCCCTCCACCTAGCATGCAAATAATTCTTGAAGTTGATTTTCTCTCATCAGGGTCTCCACCCCAGTCAGAATCACAATAAGACAATAAGTCCATGTTATCAGAATTAAATTGAATGCCAAAATCCACAGTTTCCTTCAAATATCTAAGAACTCTCTTAGCTGCCTGCCAGTGTTCCTTTCCAAAATTATGACAGTACCTACTCAAGATGTTTACTGCAAATGAAATATCAGGTCTGGTACAATTAGATAAATATAGCAAGCAACCAACTAATTCTTGATATAGAACTTTTTCCAATTCTGACTTCTCATTATCAGACTGATCATCTATATTGGAAGAAAGTTTGTTACCAGGGACCATGGGGGTTTTAACCACCTTACAATCTTCCATGTTAAACCTTTTGAGCATGCCTGCAATATTTTGACCCTGAGTCAAAGTTAGAATCTGTTTGTTTCGATCTCTGAAAACCTCAATACCTAAAAACTTCTTGAGTTCTCCTAAGTCAGTCATCTTAAACCGATTTTTGAGAATGTTTTTGCACTTTTGTAGCACACCAAGACTGCTACTAATCATGACATTGTCATCCACATATAATGCAATATAGCAAACTTCATTTCCATCTCTGAACAAATAAATATTACCATCATCTTTCAGTTTCAAAAAGCCTTGTTCTCTCAGATACGAATCCATGCACATATACCATTGTCTTGGTGACTGCTTTAGCCCATAGACAACTTTCTTAAGCTTCCACACTTTGGCTTTCCCTTGCTCAAAACCAGGAGGTTGCATCATAAATATGTCTTCTTCTAAGTCTGCATTTAGAAAAGCAGTAGATACATCCATGTGATGTACTTCAAAGTTTTTTGCATTTGCTACAGCCAATAACATCCTGATACTTGCCATTTTGACTATGGGGGAAAAGGTTTCCTCATAGTCAATTCCCTTCCTTTGTGTGTATCCCTGGGCTACTAATCAAGCCTTATGCTTTATTGAGTTGGACTGAGCACCTTGCTTTATCTTAAATATCCATTTGCATCCCACTGCATGTCTGCCTTTTGGTAAATCTACAAGCTCATATGTCCCTGTTCTTTTAAAAGCATCTACCTCATCATTCATAGCAATTTTCCATTTTTCTCCATCAACAGCATTTATAGCCTCCTTATATGACTTAGGCACTTCAGTATCCAATAGGGCAAGAATCTCAACAAGGTTTATATCAGCTACTTCACTCTGCAACCTTTTGCTTCTACCTGTGATATCTCTCCCAAAAGCCTCAGTATCTACTTTGGCCTCTTGTTGCAGAATCTGTGCAGCTGTCCTCCTGCCAGCTTTTTGTTGAGCTGCTCCTTTGTCAGCAGTATGTACAGAATCATCTAATCCACCTGCAAAACTGACCTGCTGAGTGTCAATTTTAGTGACATCATTTTCATCATCATCAATAATGCTAGCATCTTGGAGCTGAGGCAACTTCTGAGCCTCTCTTTCTTTAGATTTAGTAGAAGAGAACTCAATATTCTTATAACATTGAGATTCGTCAAAGGTGACATCTCTACTAATTAAAATTTTCTTCCTTTGTGGATCAAATAACCTATAGGCTTTGGACTCTTTATCATATCCTACTAGAAAGGCTATTCTAGCTCGATCATCCAATTTAAGCCTTTGTTGCTTTGGCACATGAACAAAGCTCAAACAACCAAAAGCCCTTAACTTCTCATAGTTTGGTTTAACTCCTGACCACAGCTCATCTGGTGTCATTCCATTGAGCCCTTTGCTTGGCAACATATTCTGAACTTCCACTGCAGTCAAGACAGCTTCCCATAAGTAATTGGGCAGCCCTGTGTGCTTTATCATGGCTCTAACAGCATTCAAGATTGTTCTATTTTTCCTTTCAGCAATTCCATTAGTTTGTGGTGAGTAACTACATGTAAACTGCCTTTTAATTCCCTTGAACTTACAAAATCTGATAAAATCAGTTGACATAAACTCTCCACCACGGTCAGATCGAATACATTTTACTTTTCTCCATGTTTCCAATTCTGCTTCTGCAGCAAAAAGTTTATAAGCCTCAAAGACTTGATCTTTAGTTCTAAGACACATGCATGTAGTCTTTCTACTAAAATCATCAATAAAGGTAATAAAATACCTTTTTCCTGATATCCCTCGGACATTAACGGGGCCACATAGGTCTGAATGCACTATTTCCAACACTCCTTTGGTTTTTTTCTTTGCTCATGTTTTCCTAACATGAAGCCCAAGCAGACTTTTGATCTTACAACTCCATCTTTTGCCTTAATTAATTTTTCTTTGACGAAGGTGTCTATAGTGCTGTGATTAACATGACATAACCTCTGATGCCAAATGTCTATGTCAGGGACCATAACAGAATTAACACAGGGTACACAACTACCATCCAATGCAAACAAATTACCAAAACTTTTCCCAAGAAACTTGATTTCATTATCAAGAAACACTTTACATTGATACTTCTCAAACACAACAGTATATCCCATGTCTACTAACTGTGCAAAACAAATTAAATTTCTGACTAGTGAAGGTACACATAAAACATCTTTCAAATTTACTACTTTCCCTTGAAGATCAAAGAGACCCCGCATCTTGTCTGTTGGAACTTGTGGCCCATCAGGACCAGCTTGTGCTTTCACAATATAGAGTTGCTTCACTTTCGACTGGAGCTTGGCAAGGGCTCTTATGTGTAGATTGGTCGGTTTGTGGCCAACTAGCCGAACCAGGAGGCTAAGAATTCTTCTGTGAATCGGAGTTCAATCTGGACGAAATAATTAGTGTTGATGTGGTTTTGCCCATCTCCCCACCCCATCGATGGCCGCAACTTAAGTGAAGTGGTGTTCTCATTGAGTTTCGTAAAATCACTGAGTACAAATTGATTCCCCTACTAGGAGTAGAAAAGTTTAAAAATATTGATAAAAATGCTCTGAAACTAGACAATCATCAAGAGCAATAGAAACAAAACAACAAGATAAAATATGATTCATTCCCTGCTCAAGCGAGGCAGAGGTGAGAGAAAACTAGCGATAGCTTCTCATCGGGGCGGAAACCTCCCCCCTTCCCCCTCCCCCATGTTGTGTCCAGGACATTGCCATAGAATATTGCTTCTCTGTTGAAAAATTAGTTATTAAGGATGATGTTATAGAAATGTTGAAGTTTCTAGGGGCCAATCACTGAAGGAAGGCTATAATCGATCAGGTGCTATTAGGAAAGTTCTGAGAGTATGCAAGAGTTGTGTGATAATGTTGGTATCAGTAAGCAGCCTTACCTTGCTCTTTTCCGTTGTTTACAAGATGGGATGAAGCAACAAGGTATATTAAGCTAAGAATGCTTTTTTCGAGGTTCACTCAACACCGAGGAGGGTGCAGCAATTCATTGCAACAGATGTGTCAATGGTTTTAATAAGGATTATATATAAGCTAGAAAAGAAGGACAAGGCAAACCATGCCATGACTTTGGCTCGTGCTTAGGAAGAAGGCTCGACACGATAAAAAGAAGCATGCATGGCAACTCAAGGGAAGCTGAGAGCTTAAGACAATGGAGATCGATCGGAATCAAATAAAAAAAGGGTATATGTACCTACAATGCTTTGTAAAAATCATTTCATAGAGCCGATAAATCCATTTAGCAAAAACCCTTTCATAGAGCCGATAAACTGCATTTTGAAGATCTTGTGGAACCCCAAGTGCCTGCAAGCGCTGCCAAAGAAGTTCGCGTGGTACTGTATCAAAAGCAGAAGTAAATATCTAGCATTATAACAGGGGGTTTTTTTTCTGTTTTTATACTGTTTTCTCTAAGGTTTTCATATGATTTGGTGGCCGTATTCATCCAGGTGTACTAAATAGTATTTCTAGAGTGCACCCTTTTGTTAGCCGTTGATTTTAGAAAAAGGGGCAAATCCTGTGGTGGATATCCTTCCATTATTTTTAGGGTTTTTTTAGGGTTCAACTTGTTAAATTGTTTTGTTTAGGGTTCAAATTTCTCGCAGATCCAAGCCCACTTGAAACATCGATTCTTGATTCAGATCATTCCTGCCTCTGTTTCTTCTTTCAGACAGTGTAAATGATGGAGTTTTGCTTTCAAAAGGTGTGAAGGTTGGGATCGGACAGTGAAAAAGTAAGCTTAATAGGTAAGATTGGCTTTTTGCAAAAAGTTGGGCATCTATGATGATGGATTTGGACGAGCCAGGATGAATTTGATGCCGGATTTGGGCGATTGTTAAGGGGTAATTTGGACTCATCTGAAGGTTGCACCTCTGCAGATCCGGCACCTTCAGGTATGGCAGTTTCGTTAAACCAACAAGGCATTGCCGGCGAGTAACTAGGGTTTATGCAATCGGGGCCAGATTGAACAGATGCACAGGACTCCGATACAGAGGTACATAATTCTTCAAATGTGAGATTTTTTATTTCATCCCTTTTCTTTGCCGGTCTTTCTTGCTCTGAAGTGACGGAACTGAACATGATTTCTTTGATTCTCTCTTGAAATCGAACAAAGAAATCTTACACTTCTGCTTTGATGGTAGTGTTACACAGCGAGAACTAATTTGTAGTTTACCATTGCTGTCAATCGCATTTTGCTATCATAAATACTGCCAAAGAATTGCTGGCATCCAGAGCTTTCGATTAAGCCTAATTCCGTCCATTTTAACCCTCTTACGCCACCAACTGTGGCCCCCATTGTCTTCTTCTTCGTTGCCGCTGCAACATCCTACAGCCTAAAAAGAAAAGAAAAGAAAAGCAAAACTAGGCATAAAACCTGTCTTTTGGCGGCTAGACCCAACTCGGCCGCATCTTAGATATCCTAACAATTCGCAATTTGGGTATTGAAAGAATTTGCGCTGCCCGCCGCATTTGTGTCATAGGCGTTCGTTTCTTCCCCCATGTTCGGTTTGCTACTAGATAGCAGAAGAAGAAAGAAGAAGAAGAAGCTAGGATAATCTGGCAAAAAGCTCTTGTTGGATCGAGCAATATAGGTTAATCAGGTGCTTGTATTTTTGGAAAATTCCGAAGCATGAATTTATGCAGATATGAAGGAGTCTTTTGAAATTTAAGCACGAGTTTGCGGATTTATGGCGAAGATGGGTGCTGAAGATGTGATCCAAGAGATGAGATCAATGCAGAGGGCATTACCAGTGTTGGGCAAAGTTTTTAAACCCAATCGGAAATTTTCCTACTCTTTCATCAAATAGCCGGATATTTTCAGTTTCCAGTCGGAAATTTGTATTACTCTTATACAAATATGCATAAAAATCCACCGGAATTTTTCCTGCAATGCGCTAACTCAACCGGAAATTCTTAGTTTCAACCGAAACAACCCTTCTCTACCCCGGAATTTGCCCAACAGTGGGCATTACCGGAAAGGCCAACATATGTCTTTTATTCTGACCTATTTGCCAATCAGAATCTCCAGGTAAGCTTATTATTCCTGTCTTCTAGTTCTTGCATTTCTTATTGCTTCTCATTCTTGCATTTCTTATTGTTTCTCATTTCTATTGTAGCCTTTAGCGCCTCTATGTAAAGTTTCAACCCCTGTCGTGGTTGTAAAAGACAGCATTCTGTGCTGGGATTCATGGAAGTAAGCAGGCAGGTGTACAGTTTGATGGTTTATAATTCATTGTACATTCTGTTTCCCTCTTGTCAGACCATCTAATTCGATAATTGGGGCATGTGGAAGCCTTGTTGAAACAAATCAATCATTTAGCAAGGTTTGAAACAGCTTAAGCAAGTTCATTTATATCAAGATTTCGAGATTTATGCTTAAACGGCTGGTTATTGGGCTTCAGTTCAACTGTGCCAGATCATGACAAAATACAGAAATTTGGAGCGTATAAAACAGGTTAGTTCTTATAGTTTTACAGTTTTATAGAATAGAATTCTAATTGTGTTATTAAATTATGTGAAGTGTTGATTCTACATGATATGCTGTTATGACAGGAATAATTCCTTTGGACTTTAAGGATAGATTTGGGAAGTTTGATACAATACTTGAAGATATTTCCTATGACAGAAAGGATCTTAAGTCAATATTTAGGGAAGTTTGATACAATACTTGAAGATATTGCTTATGACAGAAAGGATCTTAAGTCATTATTCCATTTTCCTTTCTATTTAACGTCACTATGATGATACAATTGTAAGATCAAGTTTAATTAATTAGTGGAAGATTATCATTGCATGATAGGGATCTATCATGGTATTATGTCACACTTAATATTACGACTTCGAACGTAATGGCTTGTTTTTAGCTCTACTACCATTTTCTATTATGATTCATATGCACTAAGGAATCTCCATGCACAGATATTATATGCACAATATTACATGCACTAAGGAATCTCCATGCACAGATATTACATGCACAATATTACATGCAGAAGTGTTTCTAAAATTGTTACATGCATTTATGGATTTCTTTGTGCCCTTCCATCCATCATTAGAGTATTAGGTATTGTCTATATCTACACCCCTACACCGTCCTCAAGGCCCCGAAGGGGCCAAAAAAAATTTTAGTTAACACAAACCATTAACACACAACTACCATTAATATTATTAACACAAACCATTGTATTTAGCACATTTAAATTAAAATCCCCCTTAAACCCCCTTTGGTTTGGGTGCATATTCACACGGGGGGTTACGTAGGGCAGCGAGAGCCTCAAAAAATTTATAATACATGTACAAAATTAACACCATTAAGTACATTCTCTCAAACCTTATAGTATTTTGCAAACCTTAATATACAGTATACAAAAACTTGTACATGCATACCCCACAAATGAGGATCACTATGTACGGTCCAGATCTTGGAATATAGGGCAAATATGCCCATCCGACAGCAGAAGCAGAAGTAAAATCCACAAAGGTCTTGTTTCAAAGAAAGAAATAATAGAACGAGACATTATAAGTTATTGATCCGAACTCTATTAATAGGTCGACATCTTGACACCTTTATGCCATAGATTTGACTAGATTAACATGTCGAAAAAAAAACCTTCTATACATTTCACATTTCTATATTTATAAAAAACCTTTTCATATTCATACAAAAAATCCTTCAAGTACATTTCTTTTCCTTGGCTTCTAACCCCTGCATTGCGCACATCAAAGGATTCTAAATCCTCTTCATTTATGCCAGCTCCAATTGCATCTAACAAACAAGAAATATCAGGTCCTTTTGAGCACAAGACAAGCAACGCGTTTCCTTGCCCACTCCACTCAAACTTGGTGCTGCTTTACTTGCAAGGACAGAGTACATGTTGTGGCCTCTGAAGACATACGTAGCTATATCTCTATCTACTGCTATAACTTCGTCATAGTTCCTGACCAAGAGAACATGGTTGCCAGCCAAGGACAAAGCTTTAAGCTTCAAGACCTCTTTTGCTCCAGATAGTCTATATTTGTTGTGGAAGATAATAACTTCCCCTTTGTGAAGGTAGCCCATGTAATGTACAATACTGGCATTTTGACTTAGGGTAACTCTTTCATGCCTTGCGTAGAATTTGTTAATAAATAATTTTTGCGCATAATCGACACCAGATAATATACCTCTCTTTTATCATATTCGAGAACTGCTAGCTTTGTTATCAAAAAACAAGACATTGACAACGAATGTTCTATGAACATGGGGACGATGTTTGAAGAGCTAGGAGTTTCAAATGGGATATCTTTCACTGCCTCATACACTGATTCAACATGTTGTAGACTATTGACATCCTCTGGAGGGATTGAAGATCCATCATAAGTAACAGTCGCCCATTTGCTTTGGAACATCTGACTGAAAGTCTATAAGTTCTCCCAGGCCTATAATATAAGCAATATATCTGTCCTAGTATCTCATCCTCTTTCAATTCTATCACTTGAGATATATTTGGTAGCAATAGGTATGATTTCTCACCTATGTGGATGGGATATGCTTCTAATAAACCACAAGTAGTCAACTTTCTCTCAGTGTCTTCTTCTTCGAATACCTCGTCATCCTCTTCCTTTTCCAGAAGGAGCTTGTCTTCCTCAGAATCTATGTGCTCCTCTATTGGGGGAGGCAGGAGGTTCTGTCTGATCGACATACCTGTTTGAAGAAGATTTCGCATCTTGGTTTGTCCTACTGTATATCATGTAAGTGCTTAGCATGATATCTAGACTGTAAAAACTTTCTTTGCCTTGTTGCCTGTATAGTTCTGCTGGTAGCATCTTCAGATACCTTTTAATCTGGTCATGATCAAGTTTTGAAAACATCGCAAGGCTTTACTATCAAGAATGCTCCCATATGCATCTCTAGAGCTATTACATCAACAAAAATTATTGTACATAGTAGTAGCGCTGACTGGCTCTTCTAAATCATCCTCAAAACTCTTCAGGATGCTTCTGACGGAAATCCCGTTCTTTCTAAACTATTGTGTCATACCATGTACCAACCAACTCCCATGCTTTATCTGATCTGCTCTTTACCATTTTCGTTGTGCAATGCCTTCTGTTGTGATTATTTAGTTTCCAACACGCTTTAATAGCGGCTAAATGAGCAAGAGCCAAAGACACCTATATTTGCGCGATTTTGCACAGTAGTCATGGTGCGAAAATGCCTGCTTCATATTATGTGAACGAGACTAATTCGCAGCGTGGCTACGGTGCGAAAACAATATTATTATTTTTTGAACTACACTAATATGCGACGAATGTGTGATCCATGTGCTCTCCTTCTTTATTCTGCATTTGACATTCTCTGCAGACTCATGCAATCTACTGGATCAACCTTTACAAAAAATCTTATCCAAAAAAATCTCAAAAACATTCACGATATACATTTTGGATGTCTTCTTGACAACCTCGACATCCTTAAACAATGCAATGAACATGCTCTTAGCTATATTTACCTTATGCCCCTCTCATTTTAGTCGATATTTCTGGGTCAGTTCCATTCTTGCCAAAAAAATTGCTATATTGTCCAAAGGGTGAGTGCCAATCTGAGAGAGAGGGGGCAAAGGTAGTTCGACTATTTTATTCTTCCCAGAATAGTATTCATTAGCGCTAAAACCATATACTATTCCTTCTGAATTGCATCATTGTCTGACCTTCAAAGAATAAAGAACTGATATCATAGTGGAAAGAATGAAACACACTCATTATGGAGCTCGATGGCTCTAGGTCCTGCACATCAAAAATACAAAGCCCTGAGATTAAAAAAAAAAATACAAATTCAATTATTAAAAATACAATGAAGAAAGAAAGACACTAAATTTACACACAATTAGCCTATAGCTGGGGAAAGTTATGCAAGACCTAATCTTCTCTTTTGCCATATCAAATGGTGTGTATACATGTTTCACCAGGACATAGAATTCTTTTTACACTCAAACCCGATGACTATGGCCCTCCAATATGCAGAAACATCATTTCTCCTGCTTCATTTAAATCGGAATTCACCCTCTGCAGCAGGCTGGAGAGTATTAAAGCTACCAAGGAAGATATTGAAGCAGCCCCAATCATTTTCAATTATGATTGGGTAAGATGCAAATGGCGTTGAGAAAAGGCATGAGAGAGGGAGACAGATTTTTTTATAGAGGAGGGAAAAAAAAATTAAACTTTCGGCGGTAATTCAGGACAGGATGGAGTTGCAATAGTTCCCTCCAACCCACCAACCTTGAAACTCAAATAGGTTGTGATCTTGCCGAACCTGTGGATGAATGACACATGGAACAAAGTTCCAGGCCTGGCTAAAAAAACCCTCTACATGCCGGGGCGACGTATTAGTTGCGGGTTTTCCACGCTAGCCTCGTAGTTGGGCCCTTAAGTGATCTCAAAAAACCTAAGAAGCAGTGCTCGATACTCTCAACTTGCTGCTTACACAGTGAGCAGAGTTCTGAAATGCGGGATAAAACTTATGTACTAGCACATTAACCCGCAGACATCTGTGAAGGAGTTGCCACCATAAGGTAGAAACTTTGGGATGCAGCAATTTATTCCAGACCCAGGACCACACGCTTCCACTGAGGAGGGGGAATGCGGAGCTGCTAACCAGCCCGAGGGGGAACAATGTCAACATCAACCAGCTTTTGATATAACGAATGCATAAGACGTTGTGCATTAACAATTTGGGGACCAGTCCAAATAGGCACATCAACTGATTGTGAAGAAGCGTCTAGCAGATTGTCAGCCAGCTTTTGCCACAAAGCTCTGTCCCATTGAGATAGCATAAACTTAGTCTGAAAGCATCCCAAGTCAACAAGTGTCCTGCCTCGTACCAAGCACCAACTGTGATTACCAGCACGCCTCCAACGCCGTTGAGTCAATGGATGTACAGTAGCACACAGAGGCATGTGATTATCCAGAGGAATCCACCAACACAGAGAACCTACCTATGGACACACACCTGGATTAATCTTAAATAGCACACAAATTGTCTCACAAGAATCAAGCAGTCCCTTCAAAAAGGGGGAAGCATTCGGATATGGACGAAGCTGATAAAAGAGACATCAAGGAAGAACTGCCCTAAGTGCCGGTTTCCCAAAAGCAATACACTGCCCAAGTGCTTGCGCAACCAATCTCATTCCAGATGAATGTACCATACCCACCAAGTAGCGACAAATGAACTTAGATATCATAATTTTACTCTGTAAATGAAAGTCAATCATACCTAGACCTCCAGCAAATTTTGGTTTGAGACATGTGGACCAAGCGACCTTCACAATTACACCTGTCTCAGTACCTGCCCAAATGAAGTTACGGATAATTGCGACAACCTCTTGAAACTTTGTTTGTGAGGCAAGCACAACAGATGCCATGAGTGTTGCTGAGAACCTGCTTAGCAACTACTATCCACCCTGCTAGAGAAAGCCTAGCTATATTCCACCAAAAAAGATGCTTACGCAGGCCTTCCACTATAATATCCCATGCATCTGAAGTAGAGATATGTATACCTACAAGAATGCCCAAGAGTTTAGTGGCCTTCCCTTGAGGAAGCACTTTCCACGGATACTCGTAAATACAGGGAGGAACATCCACATCCAAAGTCCATAAAGCAGAGCACTTTAGTCACCAAACAAGAACCCCTGATGCCAGGGAGAAAGAGTCCAGCAAAAGCTTAGAATTCTGAAGATTATAATCCTCGGCCACTAGAAAGATATCATCGGCATACTAATTACACACTTCTTGAAAACCATCCTCCATAGTCAATCCCTGAATTATGCCATCTTGAGCAGCCCAAGATTATAATAGCTGGGACAATACCTCTGCCATAATAGTGAACAATAAATGGGGCAAGGGGACATCCTTGTCGAACTCCTCTACCAACAGGAAACACAGCCGACGGTTCTCCCTGAAAAAGCACAGTATACCGAGCAGAAAGATGGTGCTTCATAACATCTCTAGTAAACAACCCTCCAAATCCCAATGTCAGAAGGCACTTTTGTAGGAAATTCCAATCTATACTGTCATAGGCTTTAGCAAAATCCAATTTGAGATATACAATGTGCTGACCCTTAAGACGCGCCCAATACATCCCCTCATAAGCGGCAGCCACATTATCAAGAATACAACGCTTAGGTAAAAATCCTGATTGCGTGAAGAAGATAGACTCTGCCAAGATATCACTCACTTTCTCTGCCAAGGCCTTAGCAAAGATCTTGTACACCGTAGATAACAAAGTTATAGGGCGCCAATCCGAGATAGTTTTAGGCTCTTTGCACTTAGGAATAAGGGAAATGCAACCAGTGTTGATGATCTTATCCAAGCTCCTGAATCGGCGAAACTCAGAGAAAGCATTGAAGACGTCATCACCAAGCCAATTCCAATAAGCTTGGAAAGTCTCTGCAGGAAAACCACTTATTCTTCTTTAAAGAGTCTACAGCAGAATGCAAATCATTGACAGTAATAGTTGATTCCAACTGAACACGCTATTGTGGGAAAATAATAGGATGGATCATAGATAAAACTGCCTCCTGCATGTCCTCTTGGAAGGGCAGAGACTGATCAGCAAAAAAAGCAGAAAAATGATAAAAAATAACTGCTTTAATTGTGCAGCATCAGAAATTTCAGAGCCATCAGGTAGAAGTAGCGAAGATATGGAGCTTGACACACGCCTTCTCCTTGCCGCCCTAAAGAAGAAGTGAGAGCACCTATCTCCCAATTTAAGTCAATCCAAACTGGCCTTAACACAAGCTTGAGTTGCCTATATAGACTCTTATTTCTGCCAATAACTCTTTCTCTCGAATACCTGATGGAGGGGCTTGTGAACGGCACATTTGAAGCTCCAGATACAAAGCTAGTAGTCGGCCTCTAGTTGCCTGTGCCGCTTAGCAAAGGATTTAACTGCTGCCAAAGCGTCAACAACCCCAGACTTACCTCAAAGACAAGAAAATGTAGAGGACCAGGCATGCCTGCAGCCATCAGTAAACTCTGGGTCTGACAAATATTGAGTGTTAAGCTTGAAATAGGTTCTTGTAGCTCGTCTATACACTGGCGCTGTAACTGAAAGCCATTGTGGATTGTGATCAGATATGGAACTATCCAACATATTTGTCCTTTGCAAGTTACCCAGTAAGCTAGCAGCTATTACATTATAATACCCACGATCATGCCGAGCGTAAGCTCTACCTGGTCCAGTCCAGCCATTACACCACGTAAAAGACTGGTCTCTGCCAACCTCTACCATTCTGCAGTCCAGCACAAGCTGCCTCCACTGCTCACGTTCAAATCCCTGAACAACCTGTGTACCCCTACCACATCTATCTGCTTCAAACTCAACCATATTAAAATAACCAACTAGTAGCCATGCTACATTATGACCGAGCCGCATAATCTTAGTCCGTAAAGTGGTCCACAGAGAGCCTCGCTGATGTGGCTGATTAGGTGTATACACATTCACAATTCCCCACTTTTGCCCCTTATCCATCCATTTGACTATTATCCACCGTCCAAATCTGTCTACTTGAGACATTAAGGGAAGATTTCCAAGCAGTGAGGACTCCAGCCTGAGCTGAGTTAGAAGCAGCAACCAAGACATTGTAATGAGGACCCACAATTGCAGCCAGCTTCTGCACCCCACCTTTACAGCACTTGTGCTCTTGAAGACAACAAAAATCCATCGAAAACTTAGACAAATAATTAGATAACCTGCTCCTTTTACATGGGGAAGAAGCTACACCTCTCACGTTCCAAGATAGTATGTTCATTAAGATGTATGATGATGTTCTACATCCATCTCAGCGGCATCATCAAGTGGGAGATCTGCACATTGTGTTTTGGAAATTCGTAAGGGGGAGCCTCCTCTCTGTTCCACTCTTCCATTGTGTAAGATACCTGGCGAAGGAGAGCCTCCGCTCTGCTCATCCCTCCCAATAGAAGAACACTCTAGATCAGCTCCCTCCGTATGCTGACTCGTAGGTGGTAAGGGAGAGCCTCTGCTCCGCTCAACCCTTCCATGTGTGCCTTCAGAAGAGCGCGGTGTGACATTGCATGCTTATTTCGTGCCGCCTTCTTTAAACTGACTCGCTGCCATCCCTCATTCATCATTTCCCGCCTTTCTTGTGTCTCTTGAATGACTTTCAATCTACGACGTACCTCGTCATCAAATGGATAATGTTGGGCAGGAGGTGAAGGGATTGATTGAGTAGGCATGGAGGACACAACAGGAAGACATGAAGGCACATGAGCAACAGTAGGATGTGTGGTCACAGTAGAGGTGAAAGTGGCAGGTGCAACAGTAGAAGAACGAACAGGTTTCAAGGGAGAAGGAAGTAGTCTTCCATCAGTTTGCTTCCGCTCTATTGCCCTCCTTGTCTTAGTTTGCTCTGTTCGTTAGTCCAGTTCATCCTTTTCAGCCTTGTTGATCATTTTTTCATTATCTTCTTGTACTTTATTCACATACTCCGTCAGTTCCTTTGTTTTAGTTCACCCACCTTTACCTTGTTACTAGTATATTTTTTAATCCCGTAGTCACAGTTGGTATGGTTCCTTTTTTGTGTTCTCATTGGTTCTTGCTTGTTCTATGCCTTGACGTATTTTTCGTCCCTTCTGCGGTGATATGTTTAGGTTTTGGAGTTTTTTAGATCCTTTGGTGCATATATCCCTAAATGTATTCTTCTGTATCGTTTAATCTACGTGCTTTACGTATTTATGTGTTTTCCTTGTCAGTTTTTTGTTTTCTTGTAGCTCTTTTAATTCCTTTTTTAGTTTATTTGTCTACTAGAAAAAGTGCCCAGCGTTGCTGGGCTTTTCATCGTGCATAAATTGAAAAGGTAATAAACAAGGTGAATTTTAAGTTGAGAACATCTGAAGGGGCAAAAGTTGTGTAAGTGAAACTTACACTATTAGCCAGTATTTCTCTTTCCTAAGCATTTGTCTTTCTTAAGCATAGATTCTTCAAACTTTGGGTTTAGACTTTAGATTCAAAAGCTTCTTAGGGGATTGGAATTTGTTATCACACTTGCTCTGCCTCACAAGCTACCATGTGTAAATTTAGACCAACGATAAGAATCAAAGATTATAGCTTTGACTTTAAAATTTATAAGATGAAAATCCATATGCGTTGTTCCCATTTCCTTTCATCATCGAAGGAACATGCCATCTCAATTTTCTTCTTCCTCTAGCCTTGTCTTTAACATTTGGACTAAAAAACTCTTTAGGCGTTCAATCTTCCCGAAGGAGTTTTCTAGAGGGTTCAATTTTCCCTAAGGAGTTCTTCTAGAGGGTTCCCCTTTGTTCGATTTAGTGGCTAGTCCATTGGGTTAGCAATTAGGAGATCTTGTGTTCAAGTCTCTGGGGGTCCGTCATATGTCCTTATGGATGCTGCCAATGTGGCATGACGTAAAAATCTATCTATCTTTCTATCTATCTTTACATCGCATATCAAAATGACAAATAAACTATTTTTTTCCCAATAAATATGTGAATAACATCTCAATTGTACTTAGTAATTTCAAAAATCCTTTCTATAGTATGTAAGTCAAAAGAACATTAGCAAATATATGAACAGCCCTACATGTGGGGAAATAAATAGGGGATTTGAGTTTTTTTATTTTTGCATAAAAATTTAAGAGAATGCAATGCTCCAACCCTCATCATAAATCCATCTGTTTTTCCCAAATTCCATCAATCATCTTTTAAAATAAGAACGGATCAATGCATTGCTTTGAGGTCACTCCAATACACCAAGGGAATTGCAGACATTCAATATCTCTTTGTGATAGATAAATTCACAGATTAGCACTTAGATTGTCGAATGTGGAATATTAAGAGAATTGTGTGTTTGAAGATATCTGATAAAGGCTTATGTTTCATTTTCTTATGCAAAAGCCTAAGCAGATTAATAATTGTTTGTCAAATAGGTTTTTACATAAGATAAAATTAATGATGGTTCCAAACAATGCCTATTCTTTCTTTTGAAGTCAAAAGCTTGCATGATTTGTATAATTTCGTGTAACTTTTTGTACCATATGGCTGATTGTTTAGGGTATCTGTTCGGATCATCCATGTCGATCCACATAAAACAATTTGTATCTCCACACATACCCAAAGAAATCATTCCCAGCTATCCAAAAATGACCATCCAAAATGACCAAGTCATGTATCCTCTACCATTTGCTCCATTCCCGAAAGTGCAGGCCAATATGAGGATCTTGCGGGCCTTTACAGTACAAAAATACCCTTACCTTAATGCGGACTTCAAGCATTTGATATAACCCTATATAATTCTTAACTTTGTCCTCCAAGATTTTGCCCGACAAAAATAATGGCAAGTTCATATCAGCAATGCCTACAAAATGCTTTGCAAAATGCAAAAGATATTAGATGAAATTTGGGGCTTGATAATCAACACAAACATGAGGCTCCTACCATTTTTTGTGATCATAATTGGCACATTATTGTAATGCATTTTGGTGCCATCCGGATATTCCAAGGAACAATGTTGAAGGCATACACCTATAAGAAACATTTTGCATCAACATACATCATGGTCGAGCAGCAAAGACTGTCTAAATGCAATGGCCACACACTTACAATCAGTCCAATAGGAACTCCATTCTTGATTCTTTGTAGAAACATCACAAATGCTTCTCCATAATACATGGTGCTGCAACGTAAGAGGAAGGGTGGTAAGAAAAGGAAGTACTTTGAGATTATAGAAGGAGATGTTGTTCAAGGGATTTCTGCCGACAAGGAAATGTGGATGCCATTTAAGACTCGAATTTGAGACTCGAAGAAGCCATTTGTGAATTCGAGGGACATGATTTATTTTCTGTGAGTATATCGTGGATATGAGCTTATTTCGTGGTGTACAAAGCCGACAATCTCTCCAAGAGGAGTTTGAGATGGCTTCTTCATTTGTCCCAACATCTTGTAGTGTCCTGCAATGATCATCTTTGTTTTCGTTTGATGGAGAGACTCATGAGCTTGCATGATGTAGAACTGTATTAAATGTGCAAGTGAAAGAGCTGTCTTACCACCGATGAGAATGTTATGTTGGTGAAATGAGCATGCCCAAAACTTGTGCGTAATTTTGAGAATCAATAGATTAGGCTCTTTGCAATTGACTAAATACATTCTTTCATAGCTGGCTCTAATGCTGTTATAATTCGGGGCATCCAAGAAAACACCCAAAAGGAGCACCCAAAACACTCTTCTAAACATTAAAAGAAAAAGATGTTGAACCCATTCTTTGGGATGCATCTAAAAACATACATGTACACAACTCTCCCACAAACTGCAAGATGCATTGTAGATTCTCACCTTGCAAACAACAAATCCTCTCCGAACCAAATCGGCCTGCATAATTACTCCAAAGGTTCATGCCTAGAATCAAGGCCTACCTGGCTGGTTGGAAGCAAGAGAGCCAGGAAGAAAAGTAGGCTGCGACAAGTCGAAATGGCTGTGATAATTACAAACCCTTACAAGGACTTAGGGAATCTTGTTGTTCTAATATAGTTGTCACATCAATGCAAACTGTCGGTATTCAAACCGGCCAAAAGCTCCATTATTATATTCATTCTTCAAAAAAATCAGCAAAAAACTGACCTCATAAAAACCGACCTTAATATTTCTCCTTTAGATCAACTCGCATAGCACATTCTAAGAGTCAGTATTCGAGACTGAAAACCAATACAGACCTCAATGATGCCAAATGCCGCGTCTAAATTGATCTATGTTGGAATTTATTAGACAAAATGTCGTACAACTTTATATGAACATAAAGCATATGAATAACTAACTGGCATGACATATCAAGGGTTTGCCGCCGCATTGATAAACCAAACTTCTGGCCTGCTCTCGTGCGGTTCACACACAATAAGCATCGGGGAACTATGTTAGCACTCATCCTTGCTTGAATAAAGAGCCCTAGCCAATCTTTTGATCTTAAGGAATTGGAAAAAGCGGTTCTCCATGTCAAATCATCGATTAACTATGAATGTACTTCAAGATTGTCTATAATACATCTCGGAATCAACATAATGGCATTGAATAACTGTTGCCAAAGAAAAAAAAAATACAACTATAAAATGTATGCATGCAGTCTAGAAGCAAGCTCAAAAGCAGTCTAATTAAAAGTTACAAACATTGAGAGCATTACCGGATAAAGCAAGTACGTAGTACCCTTTGACTCATGAAATATCAACCGCATCGTCTGCTCCAAAGTAGATCAAATGGAAACACTATCTCCATCTCTCGGCGATTCTTGCATTTCAATAAGACTCCATGTTTACAATTGAGAGTTGAAGCCCGAGATACGCCAATCAGCGAATATGCTAAACCATTTCACAAAAAGTAAAGTGTTAATATGGCTATATCCTTTGGCACAAACCTCAATTCAAAACTCGATCCTTCCCAAATAGCCCTCACCTTTGTTTAATAGATTGAACCACATGTGATGGGAAGATGGCGATGAAAGTAAAGACTAAAAACAAAGTAGAAATACGAGACAACATGTATGCGATTCGAGAGCTAGATGGAGTTCCCTGTCTTCAAGAACATAAGGAGTTTACGTCTTCAAGGACTCCACAAATGCCTACAAACAAAACTCAAAACAATTTCAAGCAAACTCAAAAGGATTTCAAACCATAGTCTTTAGTCCGGCTTGATTGATGCTTCCGAAATCCTCGGACCATGGATATGTTAACTCCGGAGTTTTTACATCTCGAGCTGAAGCAAATGTCAAAGCTATTTGTTGGTCACGGTCATGTAAATGATTTTTGCAGAAAATCCCTAGGATTCTACTTGTGCTATGCGGTGGCATAAATCATGCACATAAAAAGGTTGGTTGGTTAAGAAGAGCAAGGGTAGTGCTTGCTTCTCGGAGCACCGGATCCGTAGTTGAAAAAATTAAAACTTGGAAACAATTAGATGGTTCTAAGCATTCTATAAAGGATATCCAAGTCCTCTGGAAAAAGGAAGCAAGGAGTTGCCTATATCAGCCATCATTACCTACAACCAAATGTATGTGGAGCAACACCGGGCGGCTAATCGTCACTATAGCAATAGGTGGTTTAATACACGGACTCGACTTACTTTTATATAAAGCATGTCAAGAAAATATATATCCCTATGGATACAAAAGTCGAGATCGGACATAGATATATGTGAGACTCTAACAAAGAGCTCTGGCATGAAACAACCGCTTTTTAGTTGCTTTGGACCATTTGTCGGTATTGATAATTCAGGTCCTTATGGCTTTACGTTTTTACGTTGCCGAGGAAAAATATCCGTCATGCACACGATGATTGTTTCACTTACCAAGAATGGGGTCTAAACGAAATTTAAATTATCATGTTCACGCACAAGGGGGATAGAACAACTAATTGAGTATTTAGTACTAAATCTTTTGCAATGGTTTATTCTACAAAGATGACCGGATTCGGAACAAAGAGCAACTTAAAGATTTTTGCTTTTGTGTTCGTTGATTTCCCGGATAAGGGCAACCGCCAAGGGTACAACTCTATATGAAAGAATTGCTCGAATGTAGTTTTTGATGCAAAATGTCCGGAGTGTTGATTTCTTGATGGCATGGCGGATTATAAAGAATACTCAAAAAAAGATGATAGAAGGCATGGAGGCCTCATTTCTGATCTTTGGTAGCAGAAAGCGCTTTAAAACCTAGGAAGATCGCAGCAATGAGTAAGTCCACCGCTAAGTTAGTAGCGTTTTTGCAATGAAATATCTGTGTTTATTCCACCTAAATGCAACATGCAATGCAAACCAAAGGATTCCCCCGACTATAACTCTGTATTTTAAGCCCGTAAATTGAAAAAACGTGGAAGAATGCTTACCTGGTCAAGATTGGGACGATCGAGCCATGTTTGGTTTGAAACAGAGAATTCCAAAGACTCGGCAAAAGATTCGGCAGCATTTGCACCATCGATCTTCAAGGGAACCGGATTACGCAGGGCTAGATCTTTGTCCCACCAAAAGCATTATATAGAAGATTCTGAACGTCCATATTGAAACTTGAATTCAAAACCTAAACTGCACACGATCGCCATAGCTGCATTTTATGTGCAAGAAGCTATTATGCACACCAGAGCATGTTCGACACAGAAAGCAATTAGGAAGCTTAGGGTGCGATCCGGCAAAATCGTTCACGTTGGTTTCTCTCTCTTTCTTCCTATGCATTAACCTAGAAGGACAAAATAATAACTAATTATTTAACGGCTCAAAATGAAAGTTATGGGAAAAAAATTGACGGCCGAGATGCTCTGCACACACTACATTTTGCTTTTATTACTATATATAGATTCTAGTTTGACCCCGTTAGCTCCTTTGGGTAGTACCCTTTCTGCCGTTGTTTTTATTTGCCTCATTTTTTCTTTCTATTGTTTCCTTGTGCTCTGTTTTGACCTCCTTAACTCCTTTGCGTCATGCCCTTCTTGCCTTTGCTCATTTCCTCGTTCTTCCTCCACTTTTGTCTTGCTTCTTCTATTCCAGTGACTCCATTAGTTCCCTCAATCCATCATGTGTGTGTGTGTATTATGCCAGTCTTTCTGGCATGCATAGCTTTCATTTCTATTTTTACCATGTCTTCTCTTGATTCACCTTAATTCTCTTTTCCCTGTTGGTATCCATAATCGTTTTTTTCTATTCGTCATTTTGGGCCAGTTTTCCCTTCATTTCACTTTTTGCCTTCTATTTTCTTGTCGTCTTGATTTGCTCCATTCTTTTGAGGTAGATTCCTCTTCTATCGGCCAACTAGTTGTATCATAGGACCCATTCTAGGAATGCCTGCATCTCCTATTTATACCGCCTCCTTCCTCATTTCTAGTCATCGGCGTTCTCTTGAGCTTCTTTTCCTTGTTGCTCTTAGCTCCACAAATTTTCCGCTCCCCTCTCCCTTTATCATATCCAAGCTTGTTGGTCATATCTTCGTCTGTTTTCCCGTTTCATCCTGGAAGTTGCTCCATTTCCATTTAGTCGGTTGGTCATCTGTATGTGTCTATTTGTCTATACTTCTCGGGTCGCTCTGCAGCACCTGTTATTCTCCATGTTTTCTTTCTTATTTAATGAAAATGCATATGTTCTTATTTTTCATTTTTTCTCGGCGTGGCACTGTAGCTTCCGAGACATACTTATCATTTCGTTTTTTCTCGGCGTGGCACTATAGTCTCGGAGTCGTAATTCTTTTTCATTTTCTCTCGGCGTGGCATTGTAACCTCCGAGACAGCACTAATCGGATATTTTTCTCGCGATGGTCATTCCGCAAATGGTTCTCGATTGGTCGGTTGTTGTTTCTTCCTCGGCGTGGTCCTGGAGCCTCTGAGTGCTTTTATATTCTTGAGATTTTGGCACATGCCTATGCTTAAAGCTTCTAACCTTCTAATGGGTTATTCTCCTTTTTCAGACTTTCTATTGCAGGTCGTTTCTTGTACTTCTCTTAGTTGTCAACGCCATCATGTTGTATATCAACACACTTCTTGGCGGACGTATGTTAGTGGCATTCTTCGAGAGCCTTGGCGATTATCTCTCATTAGGGTTTTCCTCGAAAACCCAAAGAGGCGGATTTTTTCATCCTGATGAGAAGGGGTCGCCAGTTTTCTCATCTTTGCATACACCAAATGACGAATAACTCATCTTTTATCTTGTATTCCTTAGTTTTGTCATGCTCTCGATGATTATCTCTTTACGGAGCATTCAATTTCAAGTTTGTCAAAAAGTTCTACCCCAAGTAGGGGAATCAATTTGTACTCGACGATTTTACAAAGCTCAATGAGAACACCATGCCAACTAGTTGTATCATAGAACCCATCTTAGGAATATGGACACAAGAAAGGTTGCAAATTTTCTGAGTTTAAAAAATGTTTCAAGAATGATGAGGTTAGAGCTTGGCTTGAGTATGTTATGAGTTTAGGAGCTAACTCTTGGGATGAATTGGTCAAGAAATTCTTGGCAAGGTTTGGTAAGCTTTCGGATCCTCAGGATTTGATTTTTGAACTGCAAACCTTTCACATAAAGCATGGTGAGAGTGTTTACCAATATGTGGAAAGGTTTAATCTTTATCTTGTCAAGTGTCAGATTAATCAAGTTCCTAACCATACTTTGCACCTTGTGGCATCTTTTATCAGAGGATTAAACAGTAGACCAAGAATACACAGGGAGATGCTCAAGATCTAAAAACAAGAAGGCTTTGACACGATACATAAGGCTTTCACTAAAGCTATACTGAAATTGCAGATATGATTTCCTACTTACCAGATGATATGCAGTCACCTCATGATCCTTTTATTCCATATTATGAGCAGGTTTATATAGGACCTGGGCCTATACCAGTTTATGCTATTCAGAAGGAAAAGAAGAAGACAAAAATGGAGGATAATGAAGGTCCTGTAGCAGATGTGAAAGCTAAGATAACCAAAGTGTCAGAGGCCTTGGTTGAGGTGACCAAGCAACTTCAAGAGATGAAGAACTCAAAATTTGAGAAGAAAGTTTATCCACCTTGTGCTCACTATTCAAGAAATTCTCACTCCTCTGATTACTGGTGGTATAGGCCTTGTACAAAATGTGGTAAAAGAGGGCATTTTGGTAAGGAATGCCCTGTGTGTGCCTTTTGCAAAGCTGTGGGACATTAAGAAGATAGGTGCAGTGTAAAAGAATATTTTGCTAGGCAGGAAGAATCTAAGCCTAATGAACGAAATGCTTCCATCAGATTTGTGCAGGAAATTGAAGATCAGGAGGAGATTATGGCTGTGCATACTAGAGGAATGAACAATGCAAAGGAAAAGGAGCCAGCATGAGCTAAGGAAGTCAATGCTATAAAACACAAGGAAGTTGATCAAAATATAGTTGTACCTCCTCCCCCTGTTCAGAAATATTTGAAAAAAGATAAAGATAGTGAAGATTTTGGGTATTTGCTTAAAAATTCTAAAATCAGTGTTGATTTGCTAACTCTGCAGGAGGATTATGACCTAGGGGCTTTCACTTGTGTTGCCAGAATGGGCAAGAAAATCTTGACCAAGGTTCTATCGAATGGGGGATCACCTCTGAATGTTATGCCTCATCATGTCATGAGATTGTGTGGCCTTGAGATAGATAAGAAGGCTCCAATGGTTTTAAAATCTTTTTCAAACACAAAGATTAGCCCTGTAGGAATAGTCAGCAATGTGCCAATTGATGTTGAAGGTATAATTGTTGCAACTAACTTTGTTGTGGTTGCTTTTGAAGGGATAGAAGAGAAGTCAGACATTTATGATTTGCTTTTGGGAAGGAAATGGCTTTCTACAGTTGATGCCAGACCTGTTTGGTCAAAAGGGGAATGCACTATTTCCAATGGTAAGAAAAAGGTAACATTATACAACAAAGTGAGTGAATTTGAGGCCTTAAGTTTCATAGAAGAAGAAATGTTGTTGTCAAGCCCATGTGGAGAATTTGAATTAAATACAAGTGATCAAATACCCAATTTGGAGCTCCCCATTCAACTAGCATTGCCAAAACAAGAAAATTTTGCTTACTTATGGTTTGATGGTGATATTTCCAAAAGATTGAGTGGTGCCTCATCTGCTGCTATTCTCAAAGATTCCTCCAATAGATTGCTTGCCAAAGTAGGAGATTTTTTCCTAATACAACCTCAAATATGGCAGAATATAAGGCTCTGATAGCAGGTCTCCAAGAGGCTAAGAATTTGAATATTAATGAAGTTGTTATCTTTGGAGATTCTCAACTTGTTTGCAGGCAAATATTGGGGAGAATATCAGGCTAAAAATGAAGAGATGATCTTACTTCGAGATCAAGCTATGGGAGAGTTAAGGAACTTCAAGACTTGGAGGCTTTGTCATGTGCCAAGGGAACAGAATGGTGAAGTTGATGCACTTTGCAAGAGTGTTCTTCTCAAGCACTTAGCTTAGGGAGCAATTCAAGAGGAAGAACTGGAGAAAAAAGACCTGCAACAACTCTATCCTATTCTGGTAATCAATGCTAGTGAGGAAAAACAGGTAAAGGAAGTTAAATTGAAGAAAAAGGGTCTAGATAGAGTTCTATATGTTGGAAACTTGTTCAAAGAAGAAGATAATACCTTTGTTACTAATTTTTTTGATGGTTGGAAGGACATTTTTCTTGGGATTATGATGAGTTGGTTGGTGTTGACAGAAGGATCTGTGAGTTTGAGATAAAAATTAAGGAAGGTATGAAACCTGTGGTACAAAAGCTCAGAAGAATTAATGCATCCTTATTAGGCCTAATCAAAGAGGAGTTGTATAAAATGAAGGATACGGGTGTGATTGCAGAGATTGTAAACCCTGAATGGCTATCTTGCATTGTTCCAGTAGAAAAGAAAAATAAAACTATAAGGATTCGCATTGATTATAGGGACTTGAATAAAGCTACCATCAAAGATTGCTACCCCTTTGCCAGTTTTAGAAGAAGTCTTACATGCTGTTGCAGGCAAGAAAATATATTCTTTCTTAGATGGCTTTTCAGGTTTCAACCAAATAAGCATAAAGGAGGAGGCTCAGCCAAAGACTTCATTCATTACACCATGGAGAGGCAAGAAAATATATTCTTTCTTAGATGGCATTTCAGGTTTCAACCAAATAAGCATAAAGGAGGAGGATCAGCCAAAGACTTCATTCATTACACCATGTGGAACATTTGGCATGAAAAGGATGCCCTTTGGACTCATGAATACATCTGCAACTTTCCAGAGAGCTATGGACACCATTTTCAAGGACATGCCTACTAATGCTTTTCGTGTCTTCTTGGATGATCTTTGCTTAGAACTTCCCTCAAAAATTATTTTGATATTTTAACTAAGTTGTTTGCCTTGTGCAGAAAAAGGGGAGTCAGTTTAAACCCAAAGAAATGTGTTTTTTTGTGTTGAAAAGGAGAATTGCTTGGACATGTTGTGTCTAAAAAGGCATTCAAGTGGCTGAAGCTAAGTTTGAAGCTTTGAAGAAGCTAGCACCTCCAAAAACACCCAAGCAGGGAAAAAGCTTCATGGAAATGACTAGTTTTCTGAGAATGTATGTCCCTCACTTCTCACACACTATGAATCCAATTTCTAACCTCACAAAGGTTGGGAAATTTTCCAAGAGTGAAAGCAAGCATATTTTGGTTGATTGGAATGAAGAGTGTCAGGAATCCTTTGATAAAATCATCAATGCCATCGGCCATTTTATCCTGCTGAAGCCCCCCGATCTAGAAAAGCCTTTCAAAGCCTATATCAGTGTTACTAAAAAGGCAATTGGTCTTGCATTATTGGAAGAAGACCATCATATTGCTTTTGCCAGCAAAATGTGATCTGATACTGAGCTAAGATACCCTAGACTGGAAAAGAGTGCAGCTGCTCTGATGTTTTTGATAGAAAGGCAGGGACATTTGCTACAAAACAGCCAAACTCAAGTTTATATGAGGCAAAATCCTCTATCTCTCCTTTTTGCAAAGAAACAACCTAAAGCAAAATTGTGTAGATGGGCTTGTAAAGTTCAAGCCTATAATATTACGGTCAAAGTTGTGAATTTAGTGGAAAATCCCAGTTCCTATCTACCTTATGCTCTATTTGAACACGAGGACCAAGATGGATTGAAGGATGTTGATTGTGTTACTAACTTGGTTGCTTTTTATACAAAAGACTTGGACTGGCAATGTCAAATCAGAAATTATATTGAAAATAATGAGGTGCCAAAGAACCTGAGCAGCAGTCAAGAAAGGAGATTCAAAGAGAGGTGCAAAAAATTCAGGCTCATTGGGGATGTATTATGCAAGGTTGACAAGGAGAGAGTATTGTTGAGATGTATTGATTATGAGGAAGCCAAGATGATCATTGAGGCATGTCATGAAGGTATATGTGATGGTCATTTTGCTGCTGACACAACTGCAAAAAAGATCTTGAGGTCACGTTATTTTTGGCCCACCCTCTTCAAAGATTGTTATGATGTTATAAAATGCTGTCATAAATGCCAAATTTTTTTTTGTAGAAGAACATTGCAACCAGCCCCTCTCACTGCTATAACTTCTCCAGGACCATTTCAGACATGGGGTTTAGATTTCATAGGTCCAATAGATCCACCTTCCTCAGCTCAACACCAATTCACACTTGTAGCCATAGATTACTTTATCAAATGGGCTGAAGCAATTCCCCTTAGGGAGGCAAATGCCTATGCTACTGCAAGATTCCTCCATGAAAACATTTGTGCCAGGTTTGGAATTCCTTTCAAGATTGTCTCTGATAGGGGAAGATCAGTTTATCAATTAAACCATTGCATTGTTGCTAGCTACTCTGAAGGTCAAACACACTAAAAGTTCATCTTATTACCCTCAGGGCAATGGTCAAGCTGAGTCAACCAATAAAGTTCTTAAGTCAATTCTAAAGAAGACTATCAGCATTTCAAAAAAAAATTGGCACCTTAAACTCCATGATGCACTTTGGGTCTATAGAACTACCATTAAAGCATCCACCAAACACCTTTTAGTTTGGTCTATGGTATAGAGTCAGTAGTGCCTATTAAGTTGGAACTTCCATCAAACTAGCATACCAGATAAATTTAGAAATGGATGAGGCTTTGAAGGAAAGGTGTGTGAGATTAATGCAGCTGGAAGAGCACAGGTATGAGGCAGAAAATGTTGTTATGATTAAAAAGGCCAAGGATGTTAAAGCTTTCAAGGCAGCTCACAAACTCCAAGGCACTCTGAAGTCGGGTGAGCTTGTTTTGAAATGGAATAAAGCAAGGGAAGACATAGCATCCAAATTTGAAAATCTGTGGGAAGGGCCTTTTGAAGTTATTGGCACAACAGGAAAAGACTCTTATTGGCTAAAAGATGTGCTTGATGGCAGAGAATTATTGAATCCTATCAACATCCTATGTTTGAAAAGGTATTGGCAACAATATGTTGCCCTAAGCTTGTTTAGTTGAAAAGCATTTGAAATTTGTAGGTAGGTTAGTTTAGTTTCCTTTGGTTGACTAATATGCAGAAAAGTAAAAAAGAAAAATAAAAGAAAAAGACAAAAAACAATTCAGGAGTGTCAGATATAGAACATAATAGAATAGAATATACATTATTGTCCCTTGTGCCCTGAGGCCTCTAGACTTATGTAGCATGGGCGAGCTCCCTAATGGATGCTACTAGCACATCATGCTGGTTTATTGTAGCCTTTTCTGAAGGCTTCCTTTTTTCTATTAATATTGGCATCCCGCTTTGAATCGGCATCATGGCCGTGCAGAGATGCGTCGTTATCAATCAGCTTTAAGCTGAGCATTTCTTGGGCAACTATGACTCGCCTCTCGGGCTGCTCATATCACAAGCCCTTTTTCTTTGTGTACTTCCCGGTGTCTGGTCGTCATTTCCCGTATTGCGTCTGCCAAATCTCTCATTGTTTCTGTCCTTACCATCATTGCATGTATGGGCTGCCCCCATCTTATGTTTCTGTATTTGTTTCTGATGTCTCCATATATTGAGCACTCATTGAGCATGTGATTCTCGGCTTCCACTTCCCCACTGTCACAAATTCTGCATATCCGGTCGTCTTTCTCTACTCTCCTCCATCTGTCCTTTTCAATTCTTAGATCATGGCTCCCCATCCCAAATCTCGCTAGGATATCTTTCCTTGTTTTCCCTAGTGGGTGAAAGCATGCTACGGTGTACCACTTTTGGAACCCTCAAAAGTACCTACACTGGGTACTTTTAAAACTGGTACTTTCTGTTTCTTCTTCCCATTAAAATCAATCCAAAAGTTTTGAATTGAAGGTCAATAACATGTCAATCTATAGTAGTAGAGGATAACAATACTATTAGAAACTAAAATGAATGAATCAACTCTCAAACTTATTGTTTATTGAGACATTTATGGAAGTTCCCAGTACCCAGTGCTGGGTACTTTTTTGGGTAGTTTTGCACTCCCTAAAAAGAACTTTAGATGGTACACCCTAGCATGCTTTCACCCTAGTAGATTATCTCGGTACATCTGTTGTCCTATCTGCTGTTTTGGATTGAAGACTGTCATAAGCCAAAGTGTCTTGGGTCCTGTGTGTTTTTGCAGCCATGCTCGCGTAGCCCTGTCTGCCCATTCTTCATTCCATTCGCCTTCGTTCACCAGGTCGCTCAGATTCATCCCCATTTCTCTGGTCCACAGTGCCACATCCTTAAACCATCCGCTGCTCACGATGATGTGTGATTTTGTTGACTCGTTGATCGCGATACTCGATAATTTATTTGGTTTCCTACCTGCATTGTCTCTTATGAGATATCTGATAGTCTTATCCCATGCCCTCACCTCCATTGGTTTCTGCCCTGTCTCGTATACTATGGCTGTTAGTGGTGTATTTGTTCTGAGCTTAAATTTCTGTTTATGCCACTGTCTGAGGATCCCTTCCTGTTTTTCCCATTTCTTGTCTGTTAATCCCGGTCCCCAAGCTTCAGTCCCATATAGCTGTGTCATCACGACCGCTGCACTGAACAGGTAGCATTTGATCTCCCAGTCTATTATTCTGCTTTTATTACAGAAATTTTTCATATTAAAGTAACTCCCAATGGCTGATTGGAATCTCGTATTTGCCCCTTTAGCCCATTTCCCTGTGCCGTGTGCGTCATACAGATACCTGTACTCTGTTGATTCTTCTAGTTCTGTTCCCAAGTACCTGAACGGCCTGTGTCTGTTCCTGTTATCGAAGATGACTATTTTGGTCTTTGCAAGGTTTACTGTTAACCCTGTCTTTTCGCAGAAGATCTCTAGTAGTTTCAGTAATCCATGCATTCCCTTGTTTTTTGTGGCCGTCATGCTCAGGTCATGATGGGTACCTTGGTTTCCCCTAGTGTAGGAGCATCCATGTCCCCTTGCTGTTCTGCTATGAAGTCTTTTAATGCATCTATGTATATTCCGAACAGTGTTGGGGATAACGGGCATCCCTGCTTGACTCCCGTATCGTAATTTATTGCCTTTCCCTCCTCTTCTATTTTTGCATATACATTGTGATACAATCTTGCAATTGCTCCTACCATATCTCTTGGTGCGTGCATATCTATGAGTCTCTGTATGAGCTTCTCCCTCGAGATTGTGTCAAAAGCCTTTCTAAAGTCCACAAAGCAGCATATTACTTTCTTCCCTTGAATTCTATTCTGCTCTATTAATATCCGGAGGGTTACTAGGTGGTCAGTGGTTGAGTGTTCCGGCATGAAGCCTGCCTGCCCCTGTGCCCTCAGGTTCCCTGTTTCTGCCCATTGTTTCAATTTATTGTCCAGTACCTTTCCAAGCCATTTTGCAAAGATGGAGCTCACCATTATTGTCCTGTAATTTCCAAGTTCCTGTCTGCTCCCCCCTTTGTGTAGAGGTATGACCTTGTTGTATGCCCATCTGTCTGGGAGCCCCTTGTGTATTATACCATTGAAAATATCTGTAACATGTTTCCCTATCGCAGTATCTGCACACTTTAGTAATTCCACAGTTAATCCATATAGGTCTGGAGCTTTGTTGTTAGCCATCCTATTTAGTGCCATCATCACTTCCTGTACACTAAAGCACGGTCTGTCCATCTCTTGTAGTGCTGGTATTGGCACCGGGGATGCCCCGGTCTTATACAGTTTTTCAAGGTATCTCTCCCATCCGGATGCTTCAATGCTGCCTTGTGTGTTCTCATTTTTCCTATTCCCCTGTCCCTTCCCTTTAAATCCTTTCCAGAAATTTCGGGGTTGTTTTTTTAGTAATTTAGCCAGTCCCCATTGGTGCTGTACCAAGTTTTTGTTTCTCTTTGCCTTCAGCATTCTAGAATATACCGCTTTTTCAGTTTGATATGTCTCTTTGCCTTCATGCGCTCTGACTTTTCTTTTTTGTTCCCTGCACTCATCATCGTACCAGATTGAGGCCTTAAAGGCATTATTCCCCTTTTTTCTTCTTCTTTTCCTAAAAACTTCGGTTGCCACTTTCACCGTTATATCATTAAGCATGTCCCCATTTTCGTCTGCCCTGTGTTCTTCCCATTTCAATTTTTTCATTTCTTCTTTGATAGATTGCACAAATGTATCTGCATATTTATCCTGAAATTGTATTTTCAATTTCCCCTTATCTTTCTCTCGTCCTCGTTGTCTGTCATTTTGGGTCTGCTCGTTTCCTGTAAATGTCAGCTGTATGGGTGGATGACTCTCCCTTTTCCCAATCGGCCATTCTAGGAGCGTAAATCCCCAGACTACTTCCGCTGCGTGATCATTCATTATCACATAGTCTACTATGTTTCTCTCGTGTACGTTCTGGCTCGTGAAATTCCCTGACCCTTTCCACTTCTATACCCCATTGGCTATAATAACCCCTGTAGCCCTGCACACCTCGAGCAGCAGTTCCCCCTTGGCATTGACTTCTGATCTGTCTTCTGTGCCTCTTTTCTAGTCCTGTGATCTTGCCGTGTGGGTCCATTGTCCATTAGTTTCATCTATGCTTGTGTTTTGTGCTTGTTTCTGGCCTGTTCTGGCATTTAGATCTCCTATTAATATCATTGGTCCCTGTCCTTCCATTTCATCATACTCTCCCTCAATTCTAACAGTTCTAGCTTATCACTGCTCAGTGGGTAGTATGCTATAATTAGAATTAAATCCTTTTTGTTTTGTAATTGAATACTTAGTATCATGTATCTCTTATTGATATCCGAATGTAAAATACATGTACTGTTTGCTACATTTTCTTTGACATAGCAGGCTAGACCTGCGCTCCCTCTTCCTATTTTAAAATCCTTATCCTTCCAGCACGTGAATAGCTGGTACCCCTCCTCCTCCGGCAGCCGCTTTATGTTGTGTTCCCATGTCTCTACTAGACATATTATGTCGCAGCTATGTGCTCCCTCAAGCCTCTCCCCGTCATCCCAAGGATATCCAATACAATTCCAGTACCATATCGTCAGGGCCTCTTCCCTCGAGACTGCTCTCTCGGGGTCTCTGTGTGTTCTGCTCCGTTTCCCATTCTTCTCCGTCGTCCCCTGGTCTTTGTGCTCGGAGTTGGGTCCATGTTTTCGGCTGGAGGTATTCGGTCTGCGACGTCCCCTTTTCCGCTTCTTTCTTCCCCTCTGTGCTGACTTGTTTCTGGGGCTATTACTGTTGTCGCCTCCCCCCTCCCCCTCCCCCCCCCAGTGCCCTGTTTTCCTGTCCTTGTGTCAAGATCATCAGGGGGTTGATATTCTCCTTCCCCACATCTGTCATCTTTCCTGGCTCCGGTGCTCCCGCTTTCTGTTCTTGTCCTGAGCCTGCAAGTTCTCGTACCCTTTTGTGTAGATACACTTTGCCATTCCTGACACCCGCATGTATCCCTGCCTGATTCAGTTCTCTGGCCCTGGCCAGCTCCCTGTGTAGCTCTTAGCGTTGCATGACTGTTAGAGCTTCCTGCACTTTGATCCCATTCCTCAACCTGGACCCCATGCGCAGTATTCTCTCCTTGGCTGTCAAGTCTCTGAGTGTCAGATTTATGTGCCTCGACCGCCCCCTCCATTGGCCTGACCGTATAGCTTTGACAATGACGCTCCGATGCTCTTTGAAGACAGTCTCTATTACTTCTGCAGTCACTCGATATGTGTCCTCATTAGGTTTCTCTGCTACCCCTATCAGCCTAACGTCATGCTTAATTCTATTCTGTTCCTCAAATTCCATGATATGTGGTTTTATTTTATCAAATGATTCCCATGCATCCAATTCAACATTTGCTTTTTCTAATTCAACCAACCTCTTCATGATTTTAGCTTTCTCTTCCTCAATCTCGTCCATCCTGTGCTCCATATCCTCGCTTGTCCTCTCCACTCCTTCTATCCTCACGTCCATGCTGGAGATGGCTATTTTGTTGCGGTTGACCGTCTCTGCCAGCGTGTTGAGTGCATCCATGCTGGGGATCCTAGACTCCAGCTGCTTGTTCATCTGAGCCAGAAAATCCTTGAGGTCCTGCTGGCTTGCTGGCGCCTTTGCCATATCTGCTTTCTTTTGCTGACTGAGGCTGGTACTTTCCGCCATCGCTCTGAGTTGCAGTGTGCTGCTATGTTCTTCGACTAGGTTACCTCTACAGACTTCGTGAGGGAAGATTGCTATACTTCTTCTGTAAGGTCTATATATTGTATCTCTGAACGGTCTTTTTAATTCAAATTCACCGTTAACCTCAAATTTGAATTTTGGGGTAACCATTCTCATTAATTATTCTGCCTCCCACTACTTATTATTCGATTCGTCCTGTGGATCTCTTCGCATCACATCTTCTCTAATGATTGGTGGGGGTGGCCCCCCTCTGTGCTAATACAAGATTCGGTAGTTGCCTTCCTGACTTTATTGGAGGGTCGTACCCTCGCTATCCTGGCCTGTGGTGGGAACTCTCCTATATACATATATGTTTGTGTCCCTTCATGTTGGTCATGAAGCTGTGGTCGTCCCTTTTGTCGTTCTTATATGCGCTTTTGAGTTTATAGTGGTCCAGATACCAGTTGGTGGGGCTAGCCCTCGCTATACTGGTGTACGGCAGAGGCTGAGCCTCTCTGTCCCGTAACTTATTCCGTCCGCTTTATACTCTTATGGCCTTGCAATATGCAATTTATGCAATTTTGCGATTTTTGAGTTTATAGTGGTCCAGATTACCAGTTGGTGGGTCTAGCCCTCGCTATCCTGGTGTACAGCGGAGGCTGAGCCTCTCTGTCCCGTAACTTATTCTGTCCACCTTTTACTGTTATGGTCTTGCGACCTTTGTAATTATAATTGTAATTTTTGAGTGTATAGTTGTCCAGATTACCAGTTGGTGGATCTAGCCCTCGCTATCCTGGTGTACGGCGGAGGCTGAGCCTCTCTGTCCCGCAGCTTATTCCGTCCACTTTTACTCTTATGGTTTTACCTTTTCCATATAACTCCAAAGTCCGCTCCCTTCATTATTTTTGTCGCTTATGCATCCCTTTATTCCCCTGTCCGTATAACTATCCAATTTGGCACCCATCATTGTGTTTCTTCGCCTGTTGACATGGATTCCTCCCGAGTCCGCCACCTTTGCCACCTTTGTATTCAGTATTGGTTCTCGTTTTGTCCTAGTTTGTAGCTGTTTGTTGGTTATTTTGCCGTATCCATAGCCCTTGCCGATTTCGTGCGTCTCGTCATTGTGTTGATATCCTGTGATCTGTTTACTATCCTATTTACTGCTGTGCCTGCTATCACATTACCTGTTTCGGATAGTCCCTACTGCTGTTTATAATACTATTTCACAATTCTGGAAAATACATTTCATATTGCATTCATAGGACATTATGATTACAACTACAATTCCATCCCCCCAGGTCCATGTGTCCAGGGGGGTGGGTTTCCGAAGCCGAGTCATTTCTTTCTTTCTTTGTATGATCACATACAGTTAGAGGAATGACTTGCAGAGGCATAGCAGAAAGTATGAAGATAACAAGATTGATTCAAAACAGTTTGATCGAAATAAAACGAAAACATAAAACCAAAAAATAAAAAACTCCGATGTTTTCGACCCGCGCCTCTCCTAATTAAGCCACCACTGGTGTTTTTTCTTCATTTCGGTCTGCTGATTCGTCCCTTCTTAGCCGATGTCTCCCCATCCTTTTTTATCTTCTCTGAATTCCTTGCTAACAGAGCCCGGCATGTATATTCTATTGGATTCTTCTCGTAGCAGGGCAAAAGTATGCTGGTGGGTTACAAATAAACGCGATGCAGCACCCAGCACCCAGCACTTTCCAGCACTTTTTTTTTTGTTTTTCATAATCGGCCATGCAATTCGATCATACATGCAAAATTTCAGGGCCTACTTTGGGATATTGAGTGAGCAATTAGAGAAAACCCATTTCTGCAGCAATTTTGGTAAAACAGAACAAAATTTCTTAATTCAGCCCAAATTAAGCTAGATCAGATGGGGCTTTTCAGATTTTCATAATCGGCCATGCATCCATATCCTACGTGCAAAATTTCAGAACCTAATTTGGGATATTGTGTGAGCAATTAGAGAAAAACTATTTACTGCGGCGGCTTTGGTGCGAGTGAAGAATTTTTTAATTCAGCCCAAATTAAGCTAAATCATCAGCTGGGGCTTTTCAGATTTTCATAATCGGCCATGCACCCATATCCCACGTGCAAAATTTGAAGAACCTAATTTGGGATATTGAGTGAAAAATTAAAGAAAACCCATTCTTGCAAATGGGTTTTTGTAAAAAGCGATGAGAAATCTCTTAAGTCATTGAATTTAAGCAAAATTAGATGGGGCTTTTAGGCTGAATATGGTCGAAATGATAATCCTACCTTGGTGGATAAGTTTTATGAAAAGATATGATGGATTGAGCAACTAATTGGAGATTCATATGCCAATTTGGAGTTTGGGTCATTTCTGCGCACTAGTCAGAATCCAATCTAATGAAATCGATGCTAATCTGATGGAAAATTCGAGCAATGTGGAATGATTCTTGGCTGAAGAATCCACTTAACAAATGAAGGGTGTAAAAAAACGAACCCACCAGCACCAAAAAAAAGCAGGAAGCAGGGGTGCTAAAAGCATGCGTCCGGACGCGTGCTTTTGCACCCCACCAGCATATTGCCCAGCATTGTACACAAATCTTGCCAAAATCCCCCACTAAGAAATCATGCTTGTAAATTTCAGATTTCTGTATTGATGCATGCATCTATAACATATTGAAACATTTCATAACTCTTTCCTTATCCCGCCTTCTTACCGAATCACTCCGGTCGGCTAAAACTCCCATAGCTTCTAACAGTTTCAAACTGTAACCAGTGTCCTTCATTGTTTGGGCATGATGAATCCTGTCGCAAAACAAACAATGAACTCGGCCGCAATTCAAGCACGATGTGAGGCCCTTCTCTAAACACAGGCAATCGTCTTCGCAGATACACCAAGATCCCTCCTCCTCTAACTTCGGGTTCCACGGGACTGTAAGATTTCCCGGATTTCCTGAGCGGCTCCTCTTCTTGGCTGCCTGTTCCGCCTTTGCTGGCGCTTCAATCACCCTTTTACCTTTCTCCATATTGATCTGAGCGTAAGAGATTCTGTATTCTGCGGGTGCCTTCTCTGTGAAATTAGTTAGAACCCTAAAAAAGACGAAAGTTTTCCCACTATTTATGCACTGATCATTTTTAGGGTTATTGCCCGTCTTTCCCGCCCCTTTTCCTTGTTACGTCTCCTCCATTACTGTCCTTATCCTGTCGTGTCTGATAGCCGCCACTCTTTATTTCGTATCCGGTGTAATTAAGGAAACGCATTCACTGCCGATATCTTCTGTCAAAACGTAGTCTGCCCCCTTCCCTAGGTCTGCAGGTAGAATCATTAACGGCTATTTTCGTATGCGTAGCCCCCCTTCACCATCATTATTCAAGTATGTATCCTTTATTTATTGTGACAGTAGAGCCTCTCAACTAATTCCTTTTACGCTCGCTTATCTGGCTCCCCTGCTGACTCCGTGGCTATGTGACAGTCTCGTCATGTGTCTCTGCGTGGAGACTGTTACTTTGCTGGTATTGGTATTGATTTCCGCATCATTTGAATCCTTCCCGCCTCTGCTTTTAACTAAGTTATTTTTGATACTAATCTTGCATTTCTGTGTTCGTCACAGTTCTCTTCCGGGGCTTCCGTCTTGACCAAACTCTATTCTAGCCTTGTCTACGATTAATTTTATTTTCTGTTAAAGAGGGTCATACCTTTTCGTCTTCGCTTACCACACTATTTTCCCTGTTAATATCTCGCCTTGATTTTCGATCAATTAGATACATCCGCATAGCCGCAAGATTGTAAAATTACATCTTAATTTCCGTAATCTAACATACTTTGTGAACCACATACAACAATATATACTTTGTTGCCCTATGTTTCTATGTTAATGCACCAGTGATCTAAGACTGTAATAAAGATTTTGATATAAAATACAAATGACATCTCACGATTCACTTATTCTGATCCCACTATTTGATTTGCTGTAACCCGTGTTTAATCTACATGTTTATTCTTTAGTATCTCTAATAAGATAGCACCGTACCTGGTAATACTAGCCGTAGCTGCACCCGCATAGCCACACCCGAATATTAGCTTTTGTTTTTAAATTTTAGCTTTGGTATTAATTAGTCTTTTTAACTCACACCAGTGATGCAAGAGTAGAAGATTAGTGCAGGTCTCGATCTAGTCAAAGTTCAAATCAAGTACTAACATTGTTAAAGCCATAAATTCCATGCAGGAGCATCTGGATTTACAGTCATTCATCTCATTATTACTCATTCACTTCTCCTCATTCTTCATCATATCCATAGTTGCTGCCATTCCTTCCACAACAGCAACGCATTTGTGCTGACAGATTTTTTGTCACATGCAGGTGCATCCTGAGACATACACTCCATACTCTTCTGCTCAAGAGATGCCCTTGTTCCACATAAAACACTTCAAATCTCCACCAAATCCATCAAACTGCTGTCATATGACCATCCAGCAACTCACATTCTTTACTAATGATCCCATTTGTCATGCAGGTTCATTTGTCAATCTCCTCCATGTTCATAATCACATCATATTGAAATCTACCATCACTACTTGTTCTCAATCCATTGCAGGTCCATTCAATTGCCAAACACACCTTCATATTGGCAATTAGCTGGAGTTCTATCCTGATTATCAAGCAACAAAAAAGGGGTTGGGAGACCAGCCTGCTCTTTTAGTTTGGCATAATGCTGCCATGCAATGGCAGCATGGAAGAGCAAGACACATTTTCATATTCGCATGCTCACACTTTGATTTGAACTTAGATACACAAGGAGAGTGCATCTTTGCACACTTTGAAGACTTGAAGAGCAAGGTGAGGACATTTGACTTATGTCACACAAGCAAATCATGAAGGAGAATCAAGCAAAATTTGAAGATTTGAAGACCCCGTGAAGAGTTCTTGGTATGTGATGCTACTATTTGAGTTCTTGGCATAATTACATCCTTTGATTCCCATCCTACACCCTACACACCCTTCACCATGAAGATATGCTCATGAGATCCCAAGTTCAATGCCTACATTTCATCTCCCAAGTCAAAATTGGCCTTGAAGATTTTTTCTAGTCAAAACTTCCCCTACATGTCATTCACATTCCATACACTTGCCATGTCATCACCATCTCATTGAAGCACAAAATTTCGCTTGACTTGGTCATACATATGGTCAAAGGTCAACTTCCTCTCTCTATAAGTCAAAAAATGAGAGAGAATGCAAAAATTCCTAAGGGAAGCACTTGAAGTCAAAATTTGCCTAGAAAATGCAAATTATATGCATTGACGCTTAAATTGACCTATGACAAGACTCAAAAGAGGCCAAGTCACCATACATGTCATCCACATTTCCATGTCATACCATGCACGTGTCACTCCATTGAAATACTATTTTTTGCAAAAGTTCTTCAAATTACATGGTTGAATCCATAAGGGAGACACATCACTTTGCCACATCATCACCAACACCTCCACATCATCATCCACATGTCACAGACATCATGTCCACCTCATCCCAAGTTTTGACTAGAAAAAATGTTCTTAGCCACGTTGTTTGACACCTCATCACCTTTGTTTGCCATGTCATCCTCATATTGCCAACTCATCATGCCCACATGCCACATCACCTTCCATATATACCTTTTCAAGGCCAAAATTCAAAAGTACTCCTTTGCAAAAAAAGACTCCAGCATCTTCTAGAGCATAAAAAAAGATCCTTTTTGCAAGAAAGAAAATAAAAAAAATCGTTTATTTTGGCCCTCAAACATAGCTTCTTGGGAATCATGCCTTAACCTATTTTACAAAAAAAAATTCCTATCTACCCCCAAGAACATCCTAGATTCCTTAGCCAATCACCCCCTGCCACGTGGAATATCCGGGCGTGTGGGGCGGTGGAGGTACTGAGGCCCACGTGGATATTACACGTTATATATTAATAATATTGAATTTATTCGTTGTTATATACCTTGAGCCTCTAGTTTGAATTCGGCCTGTGGGATATTTCGTCAAGATTTGCCAAGAACCCTAAATCCCGGAAATGCCAAGATCCGTCTAATTCGCCTGATGCAACCACCTAATCATCACCCTAAGCTGCCGAATTGTCTTGTATAACACCAAGATTGTATCACAGAAGCTAAAAGACAGAGAATTAAACCGAATTAGCCAAGAACGGGACGAAACAGGGGAATTTTAGAAGGGGCTTTTGTGCTCAGAGAAATTCCGAGGGCTTTGAGGTGAAAAAGAGATTGATTACCTTGAAGAAGGACCGGCTTTCATATTTGGAGCTTGATTCTGCCTTCCAGACATGATATTTTGCATGAATTGCTGACAAACTCATGCCATTTCTTTGACTGTATACCTATTTGATCCCGTGCCCAAGACTTAGAGCTTGGGATTGATATTGTTGCCTGTGTGAACCTAATTTAAATGAAAATCCGAGCCTTGTTATCAAATTTATGAGTGTTTTCTATCGATCTTGTGACAGAAGTCATTGATCTCTTTGCATTATTTTGCCTTTGCATATTACTCTGAGGAAGAGAGAAGCAAGGGCATTGCATTTAGACACATTGAATACAAGCATATGATGGTCATAATACTTGCTTGATTAATTGATATAGATTTAAACCCGCACTACAGGGCCATTGAGCTATAAGTCTAGCACCACATCTGCATATTGCTCAAATAGCACTTATTAATTCATTGGCAAAGTCATGGTAGGCATAGATATTGCATAAAAAAAGCAAAAAAGTGCACATAAACATCCAGCAACCTACTTCCTTCTGCTGTTCATATCTTGTAACAGGCAGTTACCTAAAAAATCAAAATTCCAAATTGAATCATATCTTTCTGCAAGTAGCTTTCAGGAACATTGTGTACAGCCATTTTAGAAAGTATTTGAAGCCTCGGATCTCAAAAAGAAGCCATCTGTATCGAGTCTAGAAAACTAGCTCTCTGCCAGGGATATTGACCAAAAATTAACCTGGTCAGGATAGCTTATTTGACAAGCTTGCTCTCATCAAAATCCTTCTGACTTTTTTGCCAACATCCTTCAAGGTCTTGTGCAGCTCTAGAATCAAGAATCATGAGCAAAACCCCATTAGTTTGCATTTGGCATGCATTTTGGCAAGGCAGATTTTTTTATCTTTAGGGAAAGCTGTTGTTAGCATCTGTTTGAGCATTCTTCTTGGGATTTTGCACTTAGAGTGGTTGCCTCAAGCAACCTGGAGGTTCTAAACCACTGAGGTTGGAGGTTTTGCCAAGAACACCTTCAACATAGTGGTTGCCTAAAGTGAAAATCATTTCTCATGCTTCTACATATTGCGTATATTTTTTTTTGTGATAACATCAGGGCAAATTGGTCTACGCATATATAGGGCTCTAAAGGTATAATACTCTTAGAAACTAGCCAATAATGTTGCTCATCACATTTTGAGTGATTGAGAACTCTTTTTCAAAGTTGTCATTCTAAGATATTACTTAGAGTTTTATGATGATTATAGGTTCTTCATGTTCTCAAGAAACTGGGCCATCAGCCTGAGTTTTAGGACTATTTTCTTCCTCCTCAATACTACTACAATTATTGTTTTTGGCTACCCCCTTCCTTGCCCCGTTGCAAATAAATCCTAAGAAAATATGGATGGCCTGATAGCAATTAAAAATCATGATCATGCAAGCTTATTCTGACACGAGTTGAATTTTTACTTGATGCTTCCAATTGACCACGCATTGAAAAACCATATGAATCCATGTTCTTGGATGATGCAACCACATAATTCAAGGAATAAAAGCCCTACCTTACGACAAATCCAGTCATCCTTTCTCACTAGATAAGCCTTAACTATCTGGGCATTATTAGCAAGGTCAAGTGCAAGATTGTAGATTGAACCTATATCACTGCACTATAGTTTCTTTACCTAGTCAGATTGCATAATATGAATTTTCTGTCTGATCGTGAACTTGAAACTGTCATAACTCGCCTGTAGAAGTTCATTGACATAGAGGCAATGGAAGAATCTTTGCTCATCAAATCTGCACCCGACAAATTTGAAATATTATATTTATATTGAAGCTGAGAATTAATTGCTTGTTCAATCAGGTAATAGCTAATACATGGCTTATTTGTTAAATATAATCTTTCACTTATGATTATATTTGGTGTTGGTCGTAAACAACTTGTAGGGGCATGCCAATGTTGGCTTCCATAGTGTACTCAATACAAAGACTGAAATTCTGTAATTTGCAGTTTGCTGAAAATACACATGGCTATGAGAGACTCTTGCAAACAGGCCAAGATCTGCCAAAAATCTCCATCAAACCTCAAGGGAATAGCTTGACCATGCATCTAAATAGAGAAAAAAAGACTCTTCTTATCAAACAACAGAACATAAGAATCTGTGTCATAGCACTGGGCGATAGCAACCATTTTCTTATGGTTGCAAATCAATCAAATGATTACCAAGACCTAGATAACAGTGTTGCCCATTCTTCTATTAAATAATCCCATTGCTTTAGAGTTGTAGAGACCTTAGTAGTAGGCTTGGAAATGATGGAATATATAGGAGTGGATGGATTTACATTGGTCGCCCAAATGGGATCTGTGGTAATCTGAGACAAAAGGGATGAATTACCGGGCCAAAGAGGATGAAATGTGGAACCAATTTCCATAGTTCCTAGCTCGAGTTTGTATATCAGATCTACATACCAAAGCTTTGGAGGTCAAAACTATTGGGGATTTGCAAAACCTTCCGCAAAGATATGACTTAGTGTTAGTTGATGCAAGGGAGATGGTGGCAGATGAAGCATCCTCCTCACATCGCTCAAACGCATCAAGGTGTGCATGCAAGCATGGAACGAAAGCACAAGAGAGAGAAAATGATTGAAAGATATGTAGAGCATATCACATGCCTCATGAAATTTTTAACAGCATGTGGAAACCCTTCCTATTTTCCTCCTTGTGTGGAAATCCTTCCTATTTTCCTTCACGCGTGGAAAATAGGAAGGGTTTCCACACCATTGGAAAATAGGAAGAATTTCCATTCAAAATTTGAATTCTAGGGCGACGTGCATACTTGATGGATGTGTTGCGTTAATGGAAGGCGTATTGATATAAGGCGCCCATGTTGTTAAATGTGATCCATAAATACTCATGCGTGTGAATTTTCTAAATCTGAAATAATGTTATGGAAATTTTTATTTTCTACGGAAACCCTTCCTAATTTCAAAGACTAGAAATTCGAAAGGTTCCACGGAAAATAGGAAGGGTTATGGAAACCCTTCCTTTTTTAAAAGTCGGAAATGGAAAGATTTCCCTGGGAAATGGGAAGAGTTTCCTCAAAAGTCGGAAAGGTTGGGAAAATGGATTGGGTTTCTAAGGGAGGGCAACTCCAATTGGGCGATAGCCAGAAAAAACAGACAAGAAACAACCTAATCGCAACCTTATCGTCTAAGTGCAACCTTTTGTATTTTTTGGGTTGCCCCTAGGAGGGCAAACCCTCGCTTATGTGGGTATGTGGGCATATCCAAGTATATGCCGGCATATGCCTAGCATATGCTGGTGACTGCTCCAAACTGGCTGCTGCCTGTAAACTCTCGGTCATCCAGCCCCATTCCTTCGCAGGCGTGGCTATGGCGCAGCTCGACCCTTCTTCTCTGCCAGGTGTTGTTGAAGGTGCCTATAGTGTTGTTCAAAGGCATTTGCTGTACGTATGGTCGGGCACATATTGCGTCGTTGCGTCGCATTAGAAACCGGTAAAGATCCACATACTTATCTGTTTACTCTTGTCGATTATTCCTGATACTGATTGTCGTTAGGACATTGGATCCATATAATCCGTGTAAGCAGGTAAAGCTTCATGGGCCCCTCGAGACTTTGGAGGCCATAGAGCAACAAGGTGTTCCTGTGTCCCGAGACAATGCATACCATCTCTTGCAGGAATACAACATAAAAGAAGATTTGCAGCTTCTAAGGCGAGTACACTTACTTACAATTCACGCTGGAATAGATTCAATTTCTGCTTTAGGCGATCATCTTATTAGAGCGTTGTGTTCTCATGAGAACTTGGTTGAAGCAAATCAAGCTTTCAACAAAGTAATAAACCCAACTCATTATACGTGGGCTGCAGTAATTGTGGCAAATTCTAAACTTGGGCAAGTGAGTCTTGTTTTTGAGATGCACCATAGAAACCAGTTTTCAAACATTAAGCCTGACATGCATATATATCTAGGCGTCCTCAAGTCATGCACTTTAATGAGTGCCATTACAAAGGGAAGGATGTTGCACAGTCAGATGACCGAAAGTGAGCCTGACCCCCTAGTATGGAGTGCCCTCATAAATATGTATGCAAAATGTGGAGCCCTAGAGGAGGCAGGCAATGTCTTTAATAAACTGCAAAATAGAGATGTGATTTCATGGGGAATTATGGTTTCAGCATATGCCCAAAATGGGAAATGTTCATTGGCTCTTGAATGTTTTAATCACATGCAAGAGGAGGGAATGAGGCCAGATCTGGTATGCTGGGGTGCCCTCATTGCAGGGTATGCTCAGCATGGAGATGGCCACCTTGCTCTGAAATATTTCAGAAAGATGCAACAAGAAGGCATAAAGCCAAATCAAGCCACATTTTCGAGCGCCATAAAAGCATGTGCTGTCATAGAAGCACTTGAACAGGGCAGGCTCATTCATTCTGCTGTGATGCAAAGTGAGCTCCAATCAGATATCTTGGTGGCAAGTTCTGTGATTGATATGTATGCAAAATGTGGGAGCCTGAAGGAGGCATCCAATTTGCTTGACCAACAGCCAAACAAAAATGTTGTATCATGGAATGGTATGGTCGCAGGATATAATCAACAAGGGAAAGGGCTTCTTGCCCTTGAGTGTGCCCAGATAATGGAACAGGAGGGATTAAAACCAGATGAAAGTATGTTTTCAAATCTCTTGGTGGCTTGTATTAGCATTAAAAGAATTGCCCAGGGCAGACTCTTGCATGAACGTGTCATGGAAAGTGGATTTCATGTGGATGTTGTTGTTGGAAACACTCTGGTCAATTTGTATGCAAAGTGTGGGAGCCTTCATGAGGCTTGTGAAGTATTTAAAAAGATGCCAATTCGAGATCTAGTGACGTGGAATGCAATGATTACAACATATACCCAAAATGGGGAACCATTTTTATCTTTTAAATGCTTCCAAAAGATGCAAGAATTGGGGATCAAGCCAAATGAGTTGTCATTTACTAGCATTCTTAGTGCCTGCAGCTGTGCGGGCTTTTGTATTTTAAATCTATGGAGGTTAATTATGGAATGACGCCAACTGCTTGCCACTATAGTTGTGTAGTTGGCCTCTTGGCACGATCGAGTTACCTTCCCCAAGCAATAGGCCTATTAAAATCTACCATTGGAACCGACGTCATGGGTTGGACATCTTTGCTTAGTGCATGTAGAATTCATGGTGATATTGAGTTGGGAAAGCACTGCTTTGATCAACTTATCTATTTAGATCCACACTGCACTGCAGGGTATGATCTCATGGCAAATTCATATGCTCAAAGATAGAGTACAACATTCACAATATTGAAAACCTAAAAGCAGGTCTGTTTGCACGAACATGCCCCAATGGTTTTTAGACTGTGCAGGATGAGGATTTCCATCACTACACTTTAAACGTACCATGATTGTAAACACATCGGTTTCTGTGGCTTAAGAGGTTAGATATGGGAAAATGACAGAGTGCAAGGCATATGTACCAAGAAAGCCAAGACATTCATGAAATATGATAAACAAAAATTAGTGACATCTGGTCGTTTATTTCTAAGTGAAGGATGATGCACTAAGGGCTAGATCAGCTGAAGGGATTGTGAATAAATTTTGACATTAAAATGTTCTATTAACGATGCTTCCGTACTCTGCTAAGGTCTTCAGCAAAATGGGTTCAACAGTTCATCTTCTGCCACTTCTATGCCATCTTTCAGCTTCCAACCTTGTCTCTGTGACATGCTTTAGAACACATGTGCAAGGAACTATCCACTAAAAGTTAACTCTACAAGGATCATTTCTTGAACCGATCCACGAAAGGTTTCCTTAGATGCCCAAGATATTTGGATATCCATCTCTCGTGTAACCGGACTGATTTGGGGCAGTTCCGCCAAATAGGAACTTTTAGGACCAAAAATGTCTTGCCTTATATCATCTTAGAAAGGACTTATTAAGGAAAATGTTATATGATAGGGCTACGTGATACATTATCAATCCATGTTACTAAAGATTTTTCATGATTGACGAGTGCATTGCATTGTGGGTGATTTTGGAGGAGTCCGTTGACATTCCTGTTGTAATATCAGGTGTACCTGAAAGATCTTTTGGTGAATGTGCTGGATTAGATGTCTTCCCTGAAAATGAAGAATTTAACTGCTTGGGTATGGGGGCCAGTGGCATTTGAGATGTGCACACCCACGGCAAAGAGCGATCCAGATGCTGAATCAAGCGACGACTTGCCAAACATATGTAGTGAGTATCAAATGTTTACGATAATATTTATTTTTTTAAGTATTCTTAGTTCCAAATTGCAATGACATTTCTTTGTTTGTTTAGGCACACTAAGCAGTCCCAAAAGCTGTGGAAATGCAAAAATGCCTTTCGTGGAACATACAAGTGCATCTGTCATTCTTAGTAGTAAGGATGTCTTAGAAATTTTCTCATTTTTTTGGGCTTAAAGTTGTAGCTCGGTTTGGAACATGCAAAAAACTTTGTCTATTGCACGGAATCAAAAGAAGCTAATGGAGAAATTCATCACGTGATAGATGACTGTAGGGATCTTGTGGGCATGATAAATCATGAAGCAGGCCATGACGAAATCTCTGAGGAGGCAGATTTGGTGGAACTGGAAATGAAGGCAGAAGAACATGCATCTGAGGAAAATTGTTCTTTAGAGGAGGGTATTGAATGTAGTGAGGAGGTAATAGTTACCCGGAACGGGAACTTTTTGGGAACTTTGACCCAAAATTTGGAACGGTAACGGGAACGGATGGGAACGGGAACGACCAACATTCAAATTTCTCAATTTTGAAAATGGATTTGAATCTCCCTTTGCTTAAAGAACATCTTAGAACACTTAGAATTAAAAATGTTTCAAGGGGAGAGAGTTGCAAGCCTAAACATGTATAGCTACTCCGTAATAATAATATTAGAACTTTACACAACATTTTCCCATTTAGAACGTATTTTTTTAAGTTAATATATTGTCATTTATCAAAACATACAAGTTGAAATATTTATATAGCATAAAGAACATAAGTCACACAATATAATAAGCATTTCATTTAATTTCCATTTCATATCTCTTTCTTAATCGATCAACCTGTTTTTATTTGCTGCATTCATCTTGCACAGAAGCTTCACTAAGACATTTGATCAGCCTGTTTTTATTTGCTGCATTCATCTTGCACAGAAGCTTCACTAAGACATAGGACCTTGGCTCGTGGATTGCAGGCAAATATGGCAGCCACGACTGCATTAAAAGAAGGCTCTTTTGACTCAGGACCACAACAGCAGTAAGCTTTTTGAGTTTTATTATTAGTTTTAAGTTTTACTTAGTCTTAATATTCCATCTATTATCTTGTTAATCATCGTTTCTTTTGCTTCTATATTGCTATGATTTATGGTCTGATTTATTGCTCTGATTTATGGTCTGATTTATGATTCTAATTCTTGCTTGCTAATTCTAATTCTAATCTTGGTTGCTAATTCTAATTCTAATATTGCTTGCTTTTGATTTAGGCTGCTAGAATAAGGCTATGTGCTTTAAAACATGTCTTGATTTTGCTTTGCAGGTTGATGAAGGCCACGAAAATAGAAGATTTGGAAGTATAAGAGAAAATGCAAACCTTACCTTCGGCAGGTAGAAGGCAGAAGAGTCGGCACTTGCAGAAGGTAGAAGGCAGCTTCTGTGCAAGATGAATGCAGCAAATAAAAACAGGCTGATCGATTAAGAAAGAGATATGAAATGCAAATGCAAACCTTACCTTCGATTGATGAGAGTCGGCAGGTAGAAGGCAGAAGAGTCGGCACTGGCAGAAGGTAGAAGGCCGCAAGGCAGAAGAGTCGGCACTGCAGAAGCCTTCGATTCGATTCCTTTGACGGCACAGCAGACTGGCGCAGAGGTTTCTTGGGCGCAGAGGTTTTCTCTTTGACGGGCAGCAGACTGGCAGAGGCGGGAAGAACAACCACAACGCAGAAAAAAAGAAATTTCGTTCTTGAATTTCTTCAGACCATTGAAAAAAAATTTCTTTACTGGGAACTTGGTTCCCAGATAATGGGAACTAGTTCCGGAACTTAGTTCCCGGTAACAGGCCATATGGAAACATCCCCAAGAGTTCCCGGAACGTCCGACCCTCGGGAACTAGTTCCGGAACGGGAACGAAGTTCCGAACTTAGTTCCCGGTAACTATGGGTAAAGAGCATAGAAGTCCAGTCTGTTGAACAAGTAGACAATTGCATGGAAACAAAGGAAGAACTTATTTTTCAAATGAGAAGGTTGGATGCGATGAATGCCCTGCTCTAAATATTGAATGCCAGTCTGTTGAACAAGTGGAAACGAAGGAAGAACATTTTTCTTCACATGAGAAGGTTGGGTGCAGTGATTTAGGCATTGTGGTAGTTGAAAGATCTTTGTTTATTTTCTATGACAGGAAGCACCAGCAACAATGGTTCGTGGCTTATCAGAAAACAAGAGCAGGGCCAATATCCAAGCTCAACACTAGAGTATATCACTTAATGTATTATACGGCAAGCACCAATATGTTTGCATGGAGGGGCATCATTGTTGTGCCGAGAGCAATTGCTAATTTGCAATTATTACTGGACTATTATTTTTTCTTCCCATTTCATCAAATGATGAAATATTTCTTTTGTAAAGTTCAAAAATTCTAAAAAGCGTTTCCTTCACCATACACCTACTCCCTTTTGTCCCTAAAATCAATAAAGGTAGTTGGAAATCTTGGAGGCAATTTTAGAAAACAAAATTAGCAATAAAAAATCGAATTCCTTGAATCTTGGAGAACCGGGCTACAGTGCGTGCATGTGTTGAGCCCCGATAAAGAAAACTAAAACACCAACGAAATCATCATTCTTGCTTCTCGTCTTTCGATATGTTCAAGGTTTGAATGGAACCAATGGATTGTGTTTCTTTTTCCTATTTGCAACATTCAATTTGTGAGTTATTAGCGTATTTGAATGCCTTGCCTTATGAGTTATGAATTGGGCATGGAAATAGCATTCCACTGATATGTTTGAGTCCAGTTTTTTGGGTTGCCCCTAAGGGGAAAACCCTCATACATGTGGGTTTGTGGCATATTCCAAGTATATGTCAGTATATGCTCGAAAACATGACTTTGAAGTGTGATTTAAGCCATTTCACTCTCGGGTCACGGAGGGCAACCCTCCGTGCGCAGCACCTTGTTTTTAAGTTTTTTTTTTTTTTAACCATTGTTAAACCATTGAATTAGCACATATAAACAATGGATACACCAAAATGTGCAAATACATGCACATGTCAGTAGCTCAATCAAGCCTGAGCCTGAGCCTGATAAGCTCCGGTGAACGAAGCACATGCAGCTAAATCACATGCAGCCATAACCCAACAGCCCAAATTTGACAAGCAGGCGTGACAAGCAGGCAGCCCAAATTTGAAGAAGCAGGCAGAGTTTGTGTCTGGAATGGAGCATGTCAGATTCAGCTGCCTCCAAGCAACCAATGCATCTTCACCCAGAACAAAATCTGAAACACAAATCTAAAGTGGTTGTGAATTCAAAATTAAAACTGAGATAAATGTTCTGAATGAAATCTGGGGCAGGACAAAATCTGAGGCATGCAACTCCACAACAACAGAAAAAAAGCCCTTTCTAAATGGCGAGAGTTATTCCGTAGCTACTGCAATTTTGGGGACCACGGCAATCTCCTGCAGCCCAAGATTTGGAAATCAGGGCGGATGCATGAATCGGCCGTGATAAAAAAGGAAACAACCTGCTTTCCAAAAATTTACTATGTCCAACATTTACAGAAGAAACAAGATGCTAACGCATCAAGGGATTGCCCGTTGGCATTGGGCCCTTTGGCCAAATCTGAAAGCAGTGCTACTAGACACATTGTACCTCATTGTGACGTTTTCATTTTCCATTTCGGTGTATCCCATCGTGGGTTTCAAATTGCAACTGCAAATGACAAGTTAGGACATTCACTATGCAACGCACTTAAACGCAATCTATAGAGATGAATTTACGAACTCTATTGTCATATTGTACGTTTAGGTAGTTGTAAACTTTTTTACTCCAACTGTTCATTTGCTAAAGCATTAACAGTAACGTTCATTTAGTTTGTCAAGACTGCACTATAAAATTTTGTTGTAATCTTAAGCAAAATGCATTTTGCCTTCTTAAGGCACATGTCCTACTTTATGGCGGGCTAATTATGTCTAGCAGGATAAACAAGTTGAATTAACTAGGGGAACGAACCATAATTGAGATATGGTGACATGCTATGAACAATTGAACCTGGCTTTAGGTTGTAGTTGGGGGGCAGCCCAAAACCATTGTGCCATGTCTTGGATTGGTGGGAGGGCTTGGTACGTGCGTATCTTCATGGCATTGTTGATAACCTGTCTGCCCTGACCCGTATGCTGGCCATTGTGGCATGTGTTTCTTTGTGCGTTTTTGCTAGCCTAGATAGCTAGTATGTGAATTGAGTACGGAGACTCTTACAAACCTTCTTAAGACATCTTACTATAGGGTGAAACATAGAGTTCTTTGCCCAGGATTGAACTATTGGATGTGGCCTAGTTCAGAGAACCTTTAATAATAGAGGCTAGCTTCTTAACCGTATCACAGAAGGGTGTACTGCTAGTACTTTGTTGGAGTAGCATGTGGAATCTATGAGGTTGGAATACAAGGAGCACGGGTGCTGTGATATCTTTTGCTATGGGTCTAATTATGGTATTTCATGGATGTTGTGGCTGTTTATATGTTAAAGGAGTTTAGTATTCTGCTTTGCAATTTGGCTATATGATGCTGTCACTTGGTTCTGGAATATCTTGGCATGAGCCCTATTGTGTTGCGTTGTTCTGTGGTTGTCTTTGAAAGTGAGTTGCATGGGAATTGTATGATATCTCGTATTGGACCAATCTGCAAGGTTGTTGGTGGTATCTATCTTGTAATTCGTGGTGGATGATGTTGCATCTTGCATTGCAAACGGACCACCTTCGGAGGGGTGGAATGGCCGTGGGACTCCGTATCCCTGCCAGATGGCTAGACGGATGGCATGTTGCATCTACGGCCCACCTTTGGGGGATGGGGTGGCCGCTTTCTTGCAATTGAGCCGAGCCCCCATCTTAGACAAAAGATAGAACAAGAGAAGTTCAAATGACGGGATAGAGGATAAAAGAAAACACCAAATAAAAACATTTAAGCGAAGTATTTGAACCAAGGAAAACGTTGGAACAACAAAGATTGAAGAAATTATTGAAACGGAAATGGAAAAGGATTCTACAAAAGATAGGACATGAAAAAAGTTGATCTTGTTTGAACACTCATATAAGTTAATACGGGAATCCCAAAGAACCTAAGTTTTTTTTTTATCCAAAATCCTAAAGATCCAATAGACCACCTCAAATTCCAAAGATACAATATAATCCAACGGTCCTAACACAATGTGAAAGCAAATAGTCTTGGTTTTGAAGAGACTGCATAAAGTAGGGAGAAAATGACCATGGAACAGAAATTCTAAAGATCCATCAAATTTTAAAGATGCAGTACTACCAATAGTCCTAATTGGAACATCTGCAGGTCTAGCCGTAAAGTATGCAAACAATCCTTTTGGCTCTTCATGGGAAGGAAGTAGAACTTTCATGGCATGGCAATGCCAGAACCTAGGACCTGATGTATGTCATGGCCGGTCGTTACTCGTGTCCTCTGAGGCTTCACAAATAGATTTGAACTTCCTTAGTAAGTTACACCCAACAATATGACAACGCATCACAAATAGATTTGAACTTCCTTAATAAGTTGCATCCAACAATATGACAACGCACTGCCGGTGAATGGTATGATAAAAGTTGCACAACATTTAAGAGACAAAAGAAGTTCAAAACAAACTACTGTAAAAAACTATTTTTACTATTTGTGTAAAATAATAAGACACGGTTCATTCTCGTGTTTAGAGGGCAACATATACACTTCTGATTGACATGAACATTTCTTGAACACTCTTTGATTAGTTGTTAGATGTTCTTGTACAATAGCCACAGAAAACGTGGTCCCTCTTGGCATTGAAATGAGCAGTCTCCAAGGGAAACTTATTAGACAAATATGCTTTGCCATAAATTAACATTAGGTTGGTGATGTCCTTCATCCTTCTTATCAGGTCTATTTAGGAAAGACTTTGAAGCCACATTTTGGACATGAAAATATTAAATCCAGCTTTTCTCTAAACTCTTAACTCTCAGTTTTATGCTTTGTTATTCATCTGCTTCAGAAAATACAGAGGGGACAATCCTACACAGAAAATTATTTCATCTACAATTAGACTACAACCCAATTTACATACTTAGAGGAAAAATTATCACTATGAATTTAAGAACTCAAGAAACACAGTGTCCCTCTGGATAAGTTTGACTTTCTAAACTTGTAATTGATATGTGTTTAAATTAAAGTGGATCTTGTAGGCCCAACATGAGCTACTAGAAAGAACCGTGAATAAGCTTTGCACATGATACAGAAAATCAGAGAAGCCAAAGTCCTCAATTTTACACAATGAATAACTAAGACTGAACTGGAATAGAAATCATGAATGAGTTCACAGGACCTCAGGCATTAGTTCCAAAGAGGTTGCGAAAGTTGATGTTATCAATGACCTTATTCTACATACAATATAAACAGAGTGGGTTAGCCAGTATTACAAACAAATATCAACATGAAACTAATACCTTGAGCTCTGATCTATCAAAAGATGCTAGTGCACAGAGACCCCCATAAGTAGCAACACCTTGAGGAGCAATAACATCTGAATAATTGTTTCCCAGCTCAAAGTGTGTGTCAACAAACTGCAAGTACAAGAAACAGCAACCATCAAATGCCTGTCTATAATAAGAGAATGAAGAGGGTTTTGGAATCCAAACTATCACATGACAGGATGTAAATAGCAGAAGGAAACAAGTCACATGCAAGAACAAACGAATTGCCTCCAAAAACAAGTACTAACTAAGCTAAACAACCGTCCACAAGTAGCATTGGAACAATGGATAAATATGTTGCTTTCAAAGCAAACATTGTAGGCTGTACATATTTCTTCATAAGAACATTAATAAGTAATACAAATAACAAACAGGGGACAACCTTGCGAGCAGCCAATTTATATTTCCTTGTCTCCAAATGAGCCAAGCCTGCTGCACACCTGAGCTTTGCCAGCACTACAGGCTCTTGAACATCAGGAGTTTGCTCCGCCTTTGAGACATAATTTGACACATGGGAAAAAATGTCCAAGTTCTATGCTGACAAGAATCGCATTCAAGCACATTGCAATAATGTGCTTTGAAGTTGTACGGTGATGGCTCGCAGACATTCCAAATTCATATTCGTTAAACAAGGCAGCAAAAACACAGCACTTTCTGTAGTATAAAAGTGGGAAAGGAATAGTAACATAAACGCTCTTTATTGAAGCATACATAGAGAAACCTGATTACAATATCCAGCAACAACATACTCCCTTTCTTCTAAAGCTGAAGCATGTAACGAGATCAATAAAAACATATCCGCTCATAAGTCTTAGTTGGACCAAAAGACCACAAAGCTCAATAATACGCAATGCTAGGGAAATGTGCAGCATGGTTGGCAGGAAGAAAGTCCAGATGCACTCAAATTTGTTTGGCAGAGATGGCGTTCCTTAGTTAAAAGCATGGACAAGCTCCCATAATTCTTGTGTTTTGTATGCGACCTGTTCCTTCAGAAGGCAAGCATGCATGGCAAACCATTCAGAGGTTAGATTTTGCAGTCCCAGATATTGAAGAACTTGACCTATCAATCTACCAGGCCAGTCCTGGTATATTGAGATGAAGCAAAATACACATGCACTTACTCTGCCAGAATAAGCAGGCTGTTGCAACAGAGCAAAAAAGTAATGTCTACTGAATTCCCATAGGGATTATGATACTAATTTCTTTAATGTCGATACAAGACTAGTAAGTCGTACTATTCTACAAACGGGAGGAGAAAGAAAAAACAACTGAATGCCCTCCTTTAAGTCCTGCAGTTTCTCAACTCACATTGCATACGGTTCTACAGATTTTATAAGCTTCCTGATTGTAAATTTTCCACCTGGAAGTGTGCTTTGATTTTCGCAATTTTACCATGCTAGAGGAGCTCGGTGCAAATTTGAACAAAAAGCTAGCTGATTCAACAAAAGTTATGTCTGCTTCAAAACGTATTTACAGCAGATACAGACATGAAAGGAGGCTTTCCTCTTTGCCTAACTCAGTTCACCAAGCTATAATACCGTGATAGTCTGGCTTCAAAATTCGTGAAAGATACCATACCAATTGGATTTGTCACACAAATAAACTCAAGGGAAAATTCTTCCCCATGTCTGAAATTTTAAGCCCAGCATGTTTGGAAGAGTAGCTTACCCGAAATCCGTCCCTGGACCAGACATCAGTGGACGACGGGCTTGGAGCCTGAGAGATCTGCCGACCACATCCCCACCCTCCGCCAAGCTCATGTGGAATCCATGCCGTCTAAACGTCTTCAGGGGTCCCTCAAATCCCAAAAGTCCACAGCCGTCGACAAGGGATATGCCACAAGATTCTTCAATTGCAGCCCTCTATGTGTCTTGCCCCATACTCCCCAGGGGTTGCCCTACGGGCAACCCAAAAAGCCATTCCAGACCATTAAAAAAAAACAAGGTGCTGCGCACGGAGGGTTGCCCTACGGTGGCCTGAGAATGTGTTTTCATGTTTCTTGTTGTCGTTTCATTTTCATGGTTCTTGTTGGGTCATTTTATGTGTCGGGGCTTATTAATGGTTTGAACGTGGGGTTTTGTTTTGTGTTGTTTTGTTTATGAATTGTACATGGACCAAGAAGAGGCTTGCAAAGCTCAGTACTTAGACCAATTAGGATTGACGTGATTATGATCTTTGTCTAAAACATATTAGCCATTTATGAAGAATGCTTTTTGTAGTTATATTAGTAATGGAAATTGTACAGGGCTGGTATGAATACATGCTTTCATTTTCTTAGTGAATGCATTCAAATATTAAGAATAGAGTACCCAATGGTACAAAAGGACCAATTCGTGCTTTGGTAATATAACAATCCCATTTCGAATATGCGTGTTTAAGTGCCTTGATGATGTAGTAATCCCAATATGCACGTTTAACTTGGTTGGTGTCAGTTAATTTTGGTTCGGCATAGTGGTGAACCATTCTTAATCGAGTCCTCATATTTCTTGCATCTTTAGATGAATGAATCACCAGGAGCTCGTATGAGAGTTGGTTTAACCGCTCTAACCATGGCCGAATATTTTCGAGATGTTAATAAGCAAGACGTACTTCTATTCATTGACAATATCTTTCGTTAGGATCTGAAGTTTCTGCTTTATTAGGTAGAATGCCTTCTGCTGTGGGCTAACAACCAACTCTCAGCACAGAAATGGGTTATATTAATTGATTTACACTTGGAACAAGCGCATTTTGGCTTCCATTCTTCTTTCCATGTTCTATTTATTCTTTCACAATCTAATGATAAGCAATGACAGAATGGGGAGATTTCAAAGCTAGATAATACAAATCTCTACCACATGTCTTTTAGCAAAAAAGAATATTACTATTTGTGGGTCAATCTGAAAGATTCCAGCAGGTCCACTTTGAGTCCATTAGAAGATATATTGCAACTTTGATTATGTTTAAAGGAAGGCATCTGCAGGTTAGTGGAGGCTTCCTCTTTGTCTATTTGAAGCACTAGAAGCTTTAGCATGAAGAAGACCAAGCAAACACCGAATACTTTAAAAATATAGATGCATCCAGTATATGGAAGAAAATTAAGCAGACGATGCATTAAAAAAGCGGGACTCTGAATTACATCAAGGAGGCTGCTCTCTCCATCACGAGCGAGAGTCCCGCATAGCTCAATAGGTATCCAATATTTAATTTTACAAACCCCAAGAGCGAGTCTTCCGGGATTTTTTCTGGATCCGATGACCTCTCAGATAGGCTATCCTTGAGGTGTGAGAGAGGTTTGATAAGCTCTAGAATCTGCACAACTTCGCCATAGATGGCCTATTTGAAGGGATCTGAGATGTGTGCAAATAAGTCCTAGTTTTATAACGGGAAGAACTTCATCTTACGGATAACTTGGTAGATTTGTGTCAATACAGTCGGGGCTTTCCCTTCATCAAGCAATGACCGACATAATCACGAGAGGATAACCACATCATCTTCCATGTACTCCAGCGGCCCTTCACAGTGACAAGTTCCAAGAGAATCACCCCAAATCCATACACATCACATTTCTCGTTGATTCTTAAACTCGACATGCAAACTTCGGGTGCCATATATCCTAGGGCGCTTTGGAATTTCTTGCATGACATATCACATCAAAGCATGGGGAGGAGATTGGCTAGACCATAATCAGAAATGAGGGCATTATGGTTATTATCTAGCAAAATATTACTAGATTTTAAATCATAATGTATAACTTGAGGTTGGCATCCATGATGAAGATGGCCCGAAGGCCAAGTCTTTGTACCGAAATTATCTTAAATCTTTCTTGCCAAGTAAGTGGAGGTTCTTCTAGATTCCTTTAAACTTTATGAGATTTCCTTACATTTTGTTGGGTTCCCGTAGCTTCTCTGGGATTACCAATGCGTTCTTTGCAAAGGGGTAGGCACAAGAGGTGAATGGCGAAAGTTTTTGCCATGGGCATTTGGGTAGCAAGGATATTTTCACTAATTGTGTAGAAGGAGGATAAGATTATGTTGTAAGGTATTAACGTGGAAGCAGTTGAATAAATAATAATATTAAGGGTTATTTGTAATTATTCCATGTAGGTATGTTGGTGATGCTTCATGTGTTGCTTTGTGGGGGTTTGGTTGGGTCTAGAGCAATAGAATGCGTGAGAAGCTAAATAATATATGCAAGGCATGTGTACAACTCATTGTTTACGTTTAGCCCCATTGTTAATCTTTTAGCAATTAGCGGATGAATGAGGGAATTAGGGTACATTATTTATTGACAAATTATGGAAATGCAATGATTTAAAAGTTTCAAAAGAATAGAATAGAATAGAATAGGTTTTTAGCGTCCTCGGAGACCAATTGGCCTATGGGACCCAAACAAGAAAGAGAGCAGCAAGCATATTACTGACAGGATTAAAAAACCCCCGCCCCGAAGGGTTTTCGAGGGAAAAACCTTAGCAGTAATAAGCCTGCTGGCACACTGTACAATTGCATAAGACAGTTCAATACCGTCCCGTAGGACATAAACGAGTCCGTGCATCCATAACCTCACGGAGGTATGACCCCAACAAACCCACCGACGCCAGAGCCAATAAGCGATGCAAATTGGTGGCGGGCACTAATGTCGAACATATCGCTCTCGGATGTGGGCAAATCTTTGGGCGGTCTGGAGGGCATGACATTCATCCTCAATCGGCATACTGGTGGCAACAGCAAAGCCTTTGCTCTCGTGCTTCCACGGGCCCAACGCCTGTTTCAATCCGGAGGCGTGTGCCCCCAGTCGCGAATGGAAGCTATAAGCTGCGCTTCTTCATGGGTAGGCTGGGTGTACAAATCTTGGTGTGGGCCTCTTGTGAGCCTAGGATTGACTGCTTTGGCGATAGTGCGCCCGACAACATGCGTCATAGCCTCTACATCCCACGGCTTGCGAAGGAAAGTAGCATCAAGGTATAGTTTTAGTGCCTCGCGATCTTTCTTTGTCCCACACGGGCGCATCTGTTTGCTGCACACCCCGGCGTGAGAACCAGAGCACGCTTGTCTTTCCAGCCGAGGGATTTGGCGTTGGGGACCCATTGCCGTGGCCAAAGCAAAGGCGGGGGCAAAGCGTGTATCAGCCATAGCGACCACCTTTTGGAAGTAAACGATATGGCGTTCCAATGCGGCCCGTTGAAGGGGTAAAGCCTTGTCTCACGGAGTAGGATGCAGTGCGGGCTGTGGACTTCACCCCGGGGCCCGTGCCAAGAAGGCCTTACGCACACTGCTCGAGGTCATTCAGGTGTTGAGGGATATCACTGGGACCCACACTTACGCCCCATACAAAGGGCCGGCTCAACCAAGGCCTGAAACAAATGTGGCCCGGTGACCCCGGGCATACAAGTTACCTTGTGGCTATTGTTACGCATGGCATATAGTGCTTTCCAACCCTTGATGACCATAACTTTGATAGCCGCATCCCAATGGGTGGTAGTTGAGAACTCAATCCCCAAGTACTTGTAGGTCGGAGCCACCTCTACCTCTTGCCCCTGGTAATGGAATGTGGGAAGCCTTGGCTGACGGGATGATGCAACTGAAGGAAGGAAGGAAGTATATTTTTACGTCGCACCACAAAGGCAGCGTCACGAAGGACATGCGACCACAAGTACAAAGAAAACAAAAATACATTGCATGGGCCGAAGCCCGTGAGCACCATGGCCCGGATTAAAAAACCCCACTGGGGAAAAACCGTTGCCATGATGACCACAGATCCAAAAAGCTATGCTGCTGCAAAAAGCAACAAGCATACCTCCAACAAACAGAACTTCAACAAACGCCCCCGAACCGTAACCTCTTCACAGCTAGGTGCCGAGTACTGGTGCGGACTCATGCACGCGCTAAACCTCCATCCTCTCCTCTCTTTGAAACCGGGGGCAAATAGATGCTGATCACGAGATCACGGTGCCGACCCCACAGGAGTAACTTCGATCAAACCACTAGACCATAAGAGCTGCCCCGAAGCGGTGGGGAGTCCCAAAACCCCCATAGCAACGATCTGCGAAGGCGGTGGTGGCCAGGTGAGGGCACCACCGGCTTTGAAAAAACCAATATAGAACAAAGGTTGTTAAGGCTAGGGTTGATATATGTTAATCAAACGTAAAGGGCAATATGTTGTTGAAGCCAAGGGTGAAGTATGATAGGCTTTTTGGAGGAGTCATTATGGTATGGGCGTCTTGACTTTTTATTTTCACCAAGTGCGTATGAAGATCAATAATACATATTTTGTGCACTAAGATACACTTATAAAGATTGCCTTGTCATGTAGATCTAAATTGTCGCCCAAATGTTGGGACTAAATCATTCCTAGGGGCCACATGCAAAATTCTAGCTTCAACCCGTGACCCGACCAAGCAAAGAGGAGGGAGATCGTATTATTAAAATTTTGGGGTTCCGCGATGCCAAAATAATTGCAAGACTGGATCATGTTCATATAAATAACAACGCCTTATCCAAGCTGGGCCTTTGTCACAAAACAATGATTGGAATTTTCAAGTAAATTGTCACTCTTAAATAGTAAAGGGCGGTTTTAAATGTGGCGAGTCTTTTCATCCTTGAGATCACATTATTATGCATCTTATAACAAATAATGTCTTACTCCCCATCACACAAGAAAACCATTACTATTAAGACCTTAAACATAAGAGACCTTAAGAATGGTTTGACATGTTTTACCAAATTTAACACCTTAAAAGTCCCAATAGCATTCAACAAACACGTGGAAAGTCTTATGAGCAATCACTCCACTTTGCCTTTTAACTTCATGACAATACCCGGTAAAATGTCCTCCCACGGCCAATAGCACGACCCAAGTAGCGGATGATCCGACCAAGCCGGTCCACTTGACTCTTCTTTGGTGCCAACATCTTAGCATCCATCTTCATCCACGAGAACACACCGCCAAAAACGAAATAATTTGTCGAAATTCAATCTAAACAAAACAGTTTTTTAGTCCCACGGTGTTTTTAAATGGGGTAGAAAAATTTGTTTCTAGCTTTTCCTCGTCATCTTCTCGATTATCACCTTTCATGTCCTTACGCAAAGGCTTCAAAATCTTCCTCGCTTTCGGGGCCCTTTTCTTTAGAAGCTTCCGTTTTACCTATATCATAAAATATAAACAACTTTTAACAACAGATTAGCTATAACCCCTTTTTTCCATTTGTTCTATAAAAACTAACATAAGATATGTACAACTAAGACATCTTCAAATATAAACACACTTTGCCATCCGGACCTTTGGTGAATGCATTGCGAGCATGAAATAGCGATCAATGATTAAGTTTGATCACCTTGATTCTCAAGCTTTTAGCAAATAAGCGGTCAAACATACTTGCAAATTAGATCCGGCAACCACACATGAGTCCGAATCTTTATGGGTCAGCAAACAAATATTTAGGCGATCTAGCAAATTGGACCCATTGGCTCCGAAAATAAGTAGGGGCTAGCTAAGGAAGAAATGCCCTGATTTTTTCACGAGCATGGTCACCATAGAGAAAGACAGGCAAGATTAATATTCACAAACAAATCCGTCCATGGATGAAAATCTACCAAATTCCTCATTAGGTCACCAGTAAAGATTAAGAACACCGCATGGCTTAACAGAGATGAAATAACACCATGCTAGATCATCGAGTAGAATAACGAAGATTGGAGAAAGACATGGCAATCAATGTCATAACATATAGAAGACTATTAAGAGCTTTTCTTGGCATAGACTTTATAATCGGTGCAAATATCATAATAACATGCATCTCATGACTATAAACATCAATAAGGGACATGTGAAATTAAAGCATGGGAATTATCTTACCCGGAGGGAATTCTTGACCTTTTGCTCAATCCGTCCCATATTTGCGATGAGTTGTGAATCGTTGATCGTAATATTTTTTACGGCCAACAATACAAATAACTAAGAGGGATGGCGCCACATAAACTACGGGCGTCGGCAACAAGCGATTGGCACCTTGCCAATGACACCTCTGCGAGACAAAATGTTGGGGCACGACCGGGGATATGGGGCAAGCGGATAAAGGATAAGCCGATTAATGCTGCAAATGGGTCAAACTTTGAGCAGTTGCCCTTATTCAAAGATGTTCCTAGTTCGGATCGGCAAATGCTTTTCATCAATAAGCTCAAGCTCTGCACCAACGTTTTTGACTTCACGAGATCCAACAAAGAATGCAAACGGAGAAAAGAGATAAAGAAACAAAATCTTAATGAACTTGTAGAATATATAACAACATCACCGGGGAAAATACATGAACACCTTATGAAGATGTTGTGAAGATGGTTGGTACAAATATTTTCCGTTCACTTCCTCCTTACGCCCATGGAAACTCGGGCTCGGAAAGCTTGGACCCGGAGGAAGAGGAGCCGACCATGGAACCTGCATGGCCACATCTACAATTTGTATATTCTATGATATGTTATGTCACACAGATGCAAAAGTAGCAAAAAAGTATATTGACCATGACATAAAGATAAAATCGCCTAAAGTAACTTAACATCAATTAAAAGCATCATAAAACCAAATGCATCAAGAACCTCACCAAAAATGTGAGTTTGTTTAAGCATCGACTAATTTGCTTGGAAAAGAGGAACCATGCAACCTTTGAAACTCTATTTGGCCGTGTGGCCTCAATACTTCCTCTAGCTCACTTTCGGGAAAAGGACCTCCTTCCGACTATTGGTAACAGGCGGTGCCAAGAAGACCTCTTATCACCGTATTCGGCCAAGCTTGAAGTCTTTCTCAACAAAGCGTGTAATGCAAGATGAAAGCCGTTGATGGTAGATGGAAACGCATTTAGGTTTATGCGAGAAGGATGAGTGCCCTCACCAAAAAGCAGTTTGTGCTCCTCCTTTAGTGGCAAAAAGCAAAGCCTCAAATACTTCATAGAGTCCTTTCTTTTGGTCTCGTTGATTGCTTGAGGTCGGGTTAAGCCTCATGGGGATCGCCATAGCCGGATGCTTGAGGTCGGGGTTAAGCCTCATGGGGATCGCCATAGCCGGATGCTCTCATGCTGTTTTGCCATAGCCACGCCTGCGAAGGAATGGGCTGGATGACCTAACACTTACAGGCACCAGCCAGTTTTTAACAGTCACCAGTATATGCTAGGCATATGCCGGCATATACCTGGATATGCCCACATACCCACATAAACGAGGGTTTGCCCCCCTAGGGGCAACCCAAAAAAAAACCATTGAAAAAACCTTGCAGATCATCTATAGCAAGGTTAGTGGATGCAACAAAAACTACATTTACTTCAGAAACTCCTACGTTCACGGATAAACAAACATGGTCGCAAGCCTGCTCCACACATCTATGCTTCTATCGCCTCCCAGAGTTTGTGTGACATTTTGCAGGCAAAAGCAATCAGTAGAAGGTCCGCCTCCTCACTACGACTTTCGCCAGCATACCAATGCTGAGACTAGGATTACTGTAGAGCAGAAATGGCCGGAACTTATGGATTTGGTAGACGATGGGTCCTTGATAGTTGTGAAAAGACCTCCAGAGTATGTGGAACGTCGTGTAGATGGTTATATTGAACCAGAGACGGTGATCCTCATAGGCACTGCTCATATGTCTCAACTTAGTGCTCTGCAAGTGGAGCGTGCAATCAGGACAATCCGTCCCGAGTGTGTAGTTGTGGAACTTTGCCGAAGCAGGTAGTCTAAACATGCACATGCAACTATTATTCGTAACAGAATTGTTCTAACCTGGTCAGTAGGGCTGGTCTGATGTACGAGAAGGATTTGCCCTCAGACACCAATTCTAAAGAAAGTACCTCAAACTTGATGTCATTGAGCGGTGAAAACTTCATCCAAACTATGCAGCGCAGTCTTTTGCTTGGTAGGTTTTGTCTTTACAATTGGCTTCAAATTGAGAGAATGGCCTGAAAGGCTTTGGACACTTCTGTGATTATTGTGAAACAGAGGATGTTTTCTTATTTTTAATAGGTGGGCAATCGGCACTCTTCATAAGGCTGCTTTTAGCAGGACTTTCTCAAAGGTTATCTGGATTTTCTGGCACACTTGCAGGTGAAGAGGTCTGCCGATTAAGAAACTCTTAGGAGAATAGTATGCCGGGTCAATTCCTTGAAAATATTTTTAATTTTTTGCAGTTTCGAGCAGCACGCAGGGCATCATCAGATATAGAAGCACAGATTGTATTGGGGGATCGTCCAATTGAAATCACTGTGAGTTCAAATAGAGACAGATCTGGTTTCATCTGCAGTATTTGAACAGGTTAACCTAGCATGTGTCAGAAAAGAGTTTCTTCATATAGGTTATACTTGGTCGCATGCAATGTCTGGAACAGAAGCCAATGATGGGTACTTAAGATTATAATAATTGTTCTTGTTGATATTATATAGTTAAAAAGATCATGGGAAGCTGTTTCTTGGAGAGAACGTATTAAACTTGCAACCATATTTTGGAGCGCAATGACATCATCTTCAATTGACATTTCTGAAGAAGCTATGGAGGTTATCTCATAACTTGATGAAGTATTAATGCATAAAGTGTCTTGTTCATGGCTTGCTTTGCAGGTCCTGAAGACCGACAGTTCCCTGTCTCTTATGTTTTCTGAAATGAGCAAGGAGTTACCATCACTGCTAAGACCTTTGATTCATGAACGTGATATGGTAACGATTTTTTCCTTCTTCCGTCCTACAAATCCTTAGCTAGCTACATTTACAATAGATGTTCAGTTTAAGAATAGTTTATTACTTCTCTAAGAACCTATGCTTCACCCCCTTCCAAAAACAGAACCTTTAACACTTATATGTAGCATTCTTTTAACACTTAAGGACAAGGGGGTCCTTAATCAAAAGGGCAAAATTTTTTTGGCTGCCGTGCAAAGGGTCTGCTTTGCCTTAACAATTGACCTGTACCCTACTGCGAACCCAATATTAGGTCTTGTAATATATGAGCCAAATAGTTAGTTATGGTGAGCTCCCATGTCATGCTTGAAAGCCTGCTCAAAACAGTAGACAACGTTTTGCCATGAAGACCATATTGTGTTAGGTATTGGCAATCCCTGGTGTTTCACTTTTCACTATAACTGTCAATGGACCACCAGCACTCTTCCAGGCACCACTCTATTACCGCCAGGTAAGTTATACAGTGGCAGTGAATGGATCTCGTAAGACCAATTTGTCGCAGATGGTTCCATTGTGAAGTATAAGACTAGTAGCAAACAGGGGTTTCTAAGAGTACGGTGTTGACTCTGAGGTGTAATTAACCAGTTTTAGGAGTAAGCCATAGCGATTTCATATCGAGTGAAAGTTTTAGCAGATGCGTTAGTCAGTTATTCCAGTTAATTCATAGGCCCGGGGATGCTTGGAGTGGGTCCACGCACATGGATGCACTTCTGGCTGGGTTAATGGAAGTGCTCATTATGCAAAACACCACATTTAACTCTGAGCCTCTTATCACTCTCGGTTGTGAAGACAAGCATAGTTAGCTCTATTGGATTCAACGCAAGTCATCCTAACTTGTCTTAGTGCTTAGCGCATCAGTGACAGTCACAGATGTAGGCATTGCTCTTATTATCATCATTTATAGTGTTGCCCTACATTTCTCCATCACTGTCTTTACCCTTTCACCTTCTAGGACTTTGTGATTAGACTTATATTTGCGTTTGCTTCCTTTTTTCCAATCTTCAGGGTGGTAGTCATCAACCTTCTTCTTTCTCAAAAATGCTTCGTTGATATTTGCTCTCATATCCTTAAAAATTTGAGTTTCCATATTGCGAGGCGTGGCCAATATCTCTTCTTGGAAAGTGCTAAGCACAGAATGGGTTGGTTATTATGATTTCCTAAATGTCCCCCCCAGACATTCATACAGATCTCTCCCTCGTTGCCTGACGACTGTATGTAAATGCATCAATAATTGTTATTCTTGCACTGCATTCTATTAATTGGGGCTCTCTGTCAAAAGTCCCAAGTAGCTCTAGAACATTTAGCACCAAATGGTTCTTGTACTCTACATACAAACATGCTGTAATAGAACAAACTCAGTAATTGCTTCCATATGATGTCCTTTGTGATACACGAATCTGAAGCTAGTACAGAAACAACCTGCCCCCATCTTATTGTCTTAGATATATATGAAATATATGTATAATGGACCTATAGTACGCTTCCGCATTCTGCTTAAGATTAAACATATATACACTTGAGCAGAAAAATAAAATGAAAAGGTACGACAATTGTCTAACTACTTTTGGGGGATTTTTTATGCCTTCGTCAGCATCTTCTTTGCATCATCATTGCAGTTGGATCCTCCCCTAATACTTAGGGTCTTTGATATGTATAGTACACATGTACTAGAAGAGAAACAAATATGATTAGAATCTCTAACTGCCCAGTACAACCCCGTTTTGCTCTTAAACTTGCAAGAAGAACACCGCTTATCAAAAGCAACACTCTGAAGAAACCATTCAGTGTCTGTACCAGTAAAAAGCATCAAGCATACTCGAAAGGTAGGGCTGTACCTGCATGACCTAAACTTTCTGCTCTGCTGGAAGAGTCTGTGCTGCAAACAAAGCTTATGCTGTGCATTGTCTTATTGCTCCAGGTTGAGTTGCCCTGTTGTTCTATCTACTTGGTCACGCTTAAAAATTATCATGGAGTGATGTCTTTTGAGACTCCTTTGCGAAGTCCCACTTGTTAACCCGTTTGAGAGATCGAGGCTTTTTTCTTCCATCCATAACAGGGAAAGAAGAGGGGCTGTGTCTGCTGTCTGTGGGCCTTTTGGATTTGTGTTTCTTTTGACTGAAATCTATTCTACTGTTAAGAGGTTTCCAGATCCGTGGTCCCATTCTTATGAGATTTCGTGAAAAGAAATGTAAGGGTAAAAAAAGACATATTGATGTGCCCTTAACCGCGATGGTTAACAATCACCTATTTTATAAATTTCAGCCATTCTATTGACTAAGTTTTACTAGGCTTGTACAAATTGCAAATATTCGGAGTTGCCCATTTCAATACCTCACCCTGCAAACCTAGAGCTGGCTTGGGCTACATCCCGACCAACTTATAAGTGCCAAGGAATCTGGTAAATCTTATCCTTGGCTACTTTTCTGATTTAAATAAAGTTATTCCTTGCATAGTTATTATAACAAGTGACAATTTGCCATAGATTCCGGCCCCAAACTTCAAAAAAAAAAAAACACAAAATTTTTAGTACTATTATACGTTGCTCCTCTTAAGCCAGAATAACGATAGCACGAACTTGAGAAAATCCTTATAAATTTGATAAATATAAACAGGATTACAAAAGTTAATTTGGGCTTAAGAACACCCTTTCTTTTACCACTATTACTTGGATCAATTTATAACTAAATCATGAAAAAAAATATCTGCTTTTGTGATAACGAATTTCTTTTTATGATCCTAAAAATGCTCTCGTGATCTCATATTGTAGTATTTGGCATGGTCTTTAAAGCGTAGCAAGGCTGTAAATGGGTGTGCAAACGTGGTTGGAATAGTTGGTCGTGGGCATATGCGTGGCATAACATATGCTTTAAAATATAACCAAGACAACTTGAGATTTCAAGATCTTGTAGGAAAGAGGAAGGCATTTGAAATTACGACATTCATACGTGGTATATGTGTTGATATTGTCATTGGATATTTGTTCTGGCTAATCTATAGCTATGTCACGAAAGGGTGACTTTATGAATGTTGACACATCGCATTACCGCTCCCCATTTGATTATTTTACGAGCCCACTTGAATATTCTATTTTATTCTTGTATTTAGTTTTTATCATAATCAATGTCTGTGGTGCTAAGATCATTGGTGAGACTAGTCAAATACTTTTTGTATTCCTAACCATTAGAGTTGTATTCATGTGCAAATGCATTGTACTCTAGAGTATGTATATATTGGTGTATAGGAGCGCAACTCCTATATGGGATATGCATTGTAAAACCTTCAAGTAATTATAAATTGTATAGTAATGGTACGTTATGTGCTAGCGCAAAATTTCATCCGTTCATTTTTTATCTATGCAAAGGTGCTTCTTGCACGAGGATTCTAGTTTATGCAAAGAGGATTCTTGCTAATGATTCTCCCTAGAGTTGTATTAAAGAGGTCTAGCATGCCATTAGAAAATCTAAATGGACCTTAAAATCTGATAGCAGCACGAAGTTTTTTTTTTTTTTTTAGCGCAACAACCCAAATAATGTCACTTTATCTGAAAGACTAGGCTATCCACGTGTCTTAAAATTCAACGTGGATGTTCACCTGGCCCTTAGATCTTGGTCTAAGGAAGAAGACAGTTGAGAAAAATAGCACACAGTATCCACGTGTCTGGCCCTTAGATCTTGATCTAAGGAAAAAGACGTTTGAGAAAAATAGCACATGGTATTTCACGTGTCTTAAAATTCAATATAGGCATTTACCTGGTGAAAACAATAGCACACAGTGCCTATTGGGGAAGTCGCTCGAACTCCAGAACCTGTGGGCTTTGCCAAATTTTCCTTGCCACAGTTTTGGCCACGGATTCTCCCTCCCCCTTTTTTTCTCTTTCTTTCTTTTGGCTCGGCGCCAGACAATCTTCTTTCATGTGGCAGAGCGGAGCAATGCATCCGGCAAGCCTTGGATATTTCTTAAGTTACTAGAATTTTTTTTCTCCTTTAGTCTTATGGCTTATGTCTCTCTGATTTATTTCATAAGCTGAAGTATGTGGCACTTTTATATGCACATTCCACGAAGAAACTGTGCGGAAAGGAAATCCGACAGACCCTCTGCTGTGCCGATTTTGGCTCTATCGGTTTTGGCAGTCTGACATTTTGTTTTGAGAAACACTGCAGTTTCTGTTCAAAGTTTCCCTCGCCTCTAAGCTCAAATAATGGAGTGAGTTTCATGTTCAGAGTTTCCCTCGCACGCTTACATTCTCGCGAAACGCGACTGTTGATATCATGACTTGGATTAAATGTATTGAAACAGAATATAGACTTTCCCTCTTCTGTAATAGATGCCGGGACTGATGATGCAAGATTGCAAAATAGATGAAGAAGCACCGGCAAACACGCTAAGCATGAACTATAACTGCTATTATATTGAAGAGGTGCCCCACACACCAAGCGTGCACATGCCATAACAAGAGATGCGCGAAGTACTGCCTCTTTTGGTTGCTTTGGATGTGGCCAGATTTAACCTAGAGGCCATTGGGAAAATCTATATGGGCATGAGCGATAGTATGCAGAATATGTCAGTACAGTCCAATGAGGCTGCGAATCAGATTAGACAGCTACGGGTCGAAAAATCTGAAAATGAGAATTAAAGAACTGGAGTGCATGATAACATCCCTGTTAACAACTCCACCATTTGCAGAAGAAGCCTCCCCTGTTCCTGACTTGAAATAACGGACCCTGAATAGGAATCTATCTGTCGGACCCTGAATAGGCCTGATGTATATAATGTATATAGGCTGTGTAAAGATGGCCCTAGTACCAGAAATTTTTTGGGTAGCGACATGTAATATTTTGAAATTGGTGTAATATTTTTGTAATATTAACAAAAGCTACGTTATCTTTTTTATGATACTCTATTGTTAAGCAAATATAAAATGAAATCACACCATTTTTAGATGATCAACAGGCCATGCAGCTAGCAAAACTTGCTGGTGCTCATGTAAGAGTCATTTGTGGGGTGCGAAATATTGAGCTAATCAAAAGCCTAGGTGCTGATGACGTGCTAGACTACAAAACTCCAGAAGGGATCCATGGCAAGAAGAAGTAAAGTCGTACAATTCAGGATTTTGGAATCTACGGTGCCACTATTGGGAAAATCGTTTCACGATGTCTTTCTGGAAACAGATAGATTCGACATAAACAAACACCAATTGAAGAATCATTTCCAATAATTTCTTGGCAAAAAACTTAACTAGCGGAAATGCAGGCTTGGGGTAAGGATAGGGTGGGGATAGATCTGCAACTTGTTGTGTATCCTTGTTATCTCACGCTAGCATTATGGATGGCTAATTACAAGAATGATAAGTGATGAAGGCAAAACTAGAGATGGTTGCAAACTAACAAAAACGTATTTGGAACTTGATATAAGATCAAGAAGAGTCTGCGCTAGAAGATTCATTTCCCATTGGACATTCTTGTGGACCAAACATGTAGGGCTTCAAAAGACTGGGGTGTAAATTTCAATAATTTTTCCAAGAACACTTTAAGTTGCATGTTACCCACTCAATATCATAGATAATTGCAGTGTCAGCAAACTCCCAAAACCATGGCTGACATCCAGGACAAGACATATCTGCACATTAAATTGAAGTGTTAGTCCTACTTTATATTATTAGAACGAGCCCCTGTCGATAAAAAGTCAAATTTTAGAATTATTTTATGGCATCTAGGACCAAATACTATGCTGAATGAGCTATGAGGCTCTAACCTACTTGGGCCATATAAAATAAACTAATTAACAAATGACTAAGTGGAAAAGCCTGCAGTTGATTGTTCTGGTATTCCTTAGGAGGAATTGCAATCATTTATAAATAGTAAATACCTTCAAAGAGCATTCAATCTTTGATGCATCAAAACTTTAGTACACTGCAATTAACATAGTTTTACAGTCCTAGTGAGAGCAGTCAGGAGTGTAGGTACACTTTAATGCTTTTTACACTGTCAGAATAATCATTTACATTCCCTCAAACTACATGGCTAAGTTGACACTTACAGTAGTCATTAGCCAAAAATGTGATAGATTGTAACTAAGGGCATAACACATAAAGCTGGACTCTGGACCAAAAATGAGTCTTTACTTACAGATCTTACATCTGTAATAAATTTAACCAGCTAGCTAAACACATATTATGTTCAATTCTTTACTGTGGCCATTTCCACTATTTTATTAACTTTGCCCGAGTTTCTGGCAGAATTGCATATTGATGATAAAAAATTGCATAATACAAATTTAAGATAGGAGATGATCTAATCTTAACGTGCATATTTTTGTGCACAAAGTATAATAAAAACATATGGCAAACAAAATGAGAATGTTTTAACATTTGACCACTGCATTGCGATGGATTAAATAATTTACCATTGGACAGTGGTTTTTGTTGTTGTAACACTTCTATAGGAGATAGAGAAAATGCATGTTTCAAATTTAGCAAACATGTTCTTGTGACATTAAGATATCTACATTAACTGAAACCCTTTTAAGCCCATATCCAAGACTTGAAAGCAGGAAGAATGTATCAACAAGTGTACATAACAAATCGAAGACAAATGCTTTTTCTGCAATTTGCCTCTGTAAGAAATATTGCATCCCCCAGGCAGAAGATGAATTTAAATGATAATGAGATGGGCCTTTGATATTCAATTTAAATGATAACTAACAAGAATAAGTAGTTGAAAACACAACTGCATGGTTCCTGCAATAGTTTTGGAAAATTATTAATGCATATGCAAGACAATTATGCCCTGCTGGAAAAAGATTTCTGTCATGGTAAACCTCTCAACACTATCCAAATGTCACTAAAAACTACAATTCTGGAAGTCTCAAAAAGCTATGTTGCCTTACTATAAACACACCATTTTAAAATGCTATAGTCTACAGGCAGGCAGAAACCCATCCTTACATCATATGAATATCTGAAATACATGTGCTTGAAGCTGGAATAAGAAGATTGGTCTACATATTTTTGGATACTATAAGGAAGTTAAAACATAATGCTTATCTCGCCTGGATACAAGTAGCTTGTGATTTGGAGCAAAGATACAAATATTAATTCAACTTAGAGAATTAAATGCTTCAGAACATAATGACCAAAGGAAAATTCAGGGCATACCAAACCATCGGAAAGTTGTATTTGACAGAGCAATCCATCTAGCATCTCGCAACTGGGATTCAGAGGCATGAGCAGCTGATATGGAAATACAACCCATCAGAAAGAAGCTAAATATGCTTATAATAAACCGATCCAAATAATTCCATTGATGCATGTCTTGCACTAAGGAAGGAAACATACCTGGTGTGCATCTCTAGGTGGAGGATGAAAGCCGTATTTAATTAAAGTGGGGCAAATCTTGAATTTTGGGACTCAGACTGAAAATGGGACTCACACCCCATAAAATTTTTTTTGGAATTGATTGCTTGAATAAAATTACACATCACACACAAAGAATTGGGTTACTTGTTTTCCTCATAAATTTTACAAACCACTAGTTGAGAAAGTTTTCAAGCTTCTCAATATTATCTACCCTCATACAATGATATAGCATGGAGGTTGCTCATGGCTTTGTCCATCTCCCTTCTTGGGATCTTGTGTGTGTTGTCCTTTGCAGTGTGAGAACTTGAATATGACCATACCACACACTCCACCAATTCCCTCCTTTGAGGATCAGCATAATTTGCTCTCCACTTCTTCTCCCAGCAGTCGGTGTATTGCTCCTTCAAGTTGCCCTTCTTGTGTCTCCCAATGGGCTCCCAATATTGAATTTGGAATCCAGGACGCAACTCCTCTCCATCAGGCATAGTGGTGGTTACATCAGAGAGTGCCACCCCTAACCATATTGGACAGTCCTCATCATCAGGCCTTACTAGCACAAAGTATCCTTCCTTGATGTCCTCAAAGGGATCCCACTCAGGAAGATCAAACCACTTCGGCTTTGAGGCCTTACTTCCCACAAACCACTTGGAACCCTTGCTAGGACCCAAGTGAACATTCTTAGACGTGCTTGCTCCTTGAGAACCCTCCCATCTTGACTCTAGCAAGAACCCGTCTCTTAGCTTCATCCCACATGGTTGTTCATTTTCTAAGCATGTCACAACTTTCTCCCAGTACTTGATTAGGGAGTCCATTTGATTTTTCTTAAGAGTAGAGGTGTGCTTTCCATTTCGAACATCATCTCAGTGCGTTATGTAATCCTTGATGTCCTTCACTAGTTGGCTAGAGTCTTTGACAGTCTTGAAGGGAGGTAGTGGTTTTGGCTGCCCTTTAGGAATGAGAACTTCACCAGCAGCACCCCTTTGCCACAACTCGATTCCTTGTACAGGCATCCACAACTTGTCACCTGGTCTCCACTTATATTGCATGATTGGTATTCCATCCCTAACCCAAAACTTGAACTGAAGTGGCTTTGTATGTCCTGTCAACTGGTCCTTACCATCTAGCAAGTATCCCTCTACAAATGATTTCCAATCTGCAACCTCATCCATCAAGAAAGCCATTGGGTTGGGGTCAATGCAGCTCTCAAACATATCCATTAGTTCAGGGAGACTAGTCACGTTTTCTCTCTTGAGCTTGGTGGAGAAAGTTCCAAAGAATCCATCTATCATCATGCGTATGCCCAACCATCATGAATCCCACTTTCACAACTTTGAATACTCCCCTTTAGCATGTCAAGTATGACATTGCCCCAAACATCCATCTATTCTTGTTTTCTTTCCAACAGTTGTCCAATTGAACACATAGCTCCTCAGGCAGTGGTTTCTCAAGTAAGGGGAAATCATCCCAAGTCCTCCTTGATTCACTAGACACCTTGGATGTGAGCTTTTTTATCTGCCTTTGGTAACAAAGCGGTTGATCATCCATCAAAGCCTCAAAAATGGGTGCTGAAGGGGAATACCTCCTCCCTTCTATCGATCCTTTCTCTAGTGTTCTCAAGTACTTGAAAATAGAGCTCACATGGAAGTTTGGATCATCCCTCCATAGATCAAGCACAAAATGACCATATGTTCCAGTTCCATGACCATGTGTTAAGACACCCGCTAGACTTACTTTCATTTGAAAAGCGTTTTGACAACGCTTGGGTAAAGGATCTAGCTTTGGCAAGAAAGTCTTGTGTTGGTCCATCTTATCATGAATTATACACAAAAATTTGTCCGGCTACATCTCAGAAAATGTTCTCCACTGCCAATACAACTGTCTACATGATATTTGGTCCCTTTGGTGATCTGCAAATTGCTCCCTAATTGCCATTCTTTCTTTCTCTATTGCAGTTGATGCAAGTGTATCCTTGAGTTGAATGCAAGTGTTGCACTTTGAGAATGGCATGTGTTGCAGGACACTCACGTCTGAGAAGTGAGTGCTCCATAACTTGCTGAAATGTGATTGAGAAAGAGGCCTACCTCCAGTAGTTTCTAGGATGGAGTTGACCTCTTTAAGGCACTCCTTTTGGATATAGTGTTGTGGCAACACCCTTTGCACCACTCGCACACCGTGCTTTCGTTCACCTGCCGACTTGTGGGGCATAGATTGAGACATGTATCTCACAAAGCTCTCGAGAGGCAAATGGCCTTGAGAGTATTTGCTCTAGGTTTCAAAGTGAGTGCATTACGATGTTGAAACAAAAGCGTGCCCTTTTCTAACCTGCTCCCATTAATCGTAGAATGAAGACTTGCTCACCCCAAGAATCCATCTCAATGCTCTCATACATACCCTCATGCCCCTCAATTGATGTAGTAGCCTTCCCGTGTTTTTTCATCATAGCTGGAATTCTTACACAAGGAGTAGATGAAATTAATCCTATCTTTTTGAAGCTGTCCAATGTATTGGGACCTTATCCTTGCGAGGTCATCCACATTTGTCTTTGCCTTTGTGCAATCTAGGTTGCAACACTCTTATCCCCTAATTGCCTCTAGGTTTTCTTTGGTTGGGGCCATACTTTCCATCCTTTCTAAATATTTGTCACTTCTAGGCCTCTTGGGCACCCTTGACTGCCTTTTATGAAAAACATAACGTCTCTTCCTTGTGATCAAAGGATGCTCGTCGACCACCAAATCTTCCACATGGCCTTGAGTGGGTCTTGGGGTATGTAGTTGAGTAGGGCATTCCAGACTATCACCATTCTTGTGTGTAATATATCTAATTGGCCATCTCAACTGACTTTGGGACTCCAGCAACCATTAGAGGTTTGGTGGAGTCTATTAACGCCCTTGTAAGCCATTCCCAAATTTGGATTTTAGTTGGTACCCGAACCTGCAGGTATGGGCAAAAAGCCCCCACGAACCTCAACCGAACCTCAGCCCTGGAGCAACCGAACCTGGTAAACGTCATTATTACTTGTTGTTTTACTCATTACGCCTAAATCTCTCCTCCCCCCACCTTCCCACCGAACTGAAGCTACAAGGAGTAGCTTCGAAGCGAACGCCTCAAGAATGCCTCAATTGAGCCAAAAGCTTTGGAGGGCATTTGAATTTAGTTTTGATGTCAATCCTCGCCCAAATCCAAGGAATTCTCTAGTTTTCCTTCCATATTTTGGCGAAGAATTGCATCAATTTGGTCACCGGACTGTGGAGCTCGAAAGGCGATCACGCGACTCTGAATTCGATCTATGGCGAGGTAATCTGTTCTATTAATTTCGGCCAATGACAATGAGTAATTCTTTTTTGAATACAGAAACTGAAAGGCCAATTCCGGGTGGAGGTGCCCAAGAACTGCTTGCCCTACAAAAATCAATATAATCGGAAGGAACAAGTCGATGAGAATGCTCTTCGAGCTTCTGGTGCAATGAATATTGATCTCTGGGCGCGTGGGGAACTGTATCCCATCGATCCGATCATCAGAAGACATCCTGAATTTCATTCTCCATCGGGGCTTATTCATTTTGCCTGTAAGGGTAATCAAGGTCTGCTTGGCTATTGCAATAATATTTCAAGTAATTCCGATGTGCATTTGAGAACAATGTACAATCAATTGTGTGGAGTGCATTGCAATATGGTAGCACATTGTAATTACCTCCAACAGTGTAACTATTTCTTAATCAACAGGTCTAAGAATACAGAAGAACTGCAAGCTTCCAATCAAAGGTTGCTTATGGAGGTGGAGTCACTTAAACAAGGATTGAAGAGATGCTCTGAGGACAATGACAAACTGGAGAGGAAGTTAAAAAGACTGAAAATGACACCACTGGGCATGAGGGAGAGGAAAAAAGAACTGAAGGCCCTAAATATACTTGCCCCTAGTGGTGGGGGCTCTCGAAGAAGGATCCACGCTATTAAAAATCTGGTGGATCCTACTATGGCTGAAAAAGAAGAAGAAAACCTTGTAATATGGCTAGTTTGTTGAAAAAAGCTTGTAACTAAAGATGATGTTATAGATATGTTGAAGCTTCCTGGAGCTAACCATTTAAGAAAAGTCATTCTTTGAACAGTGCTTACTGAATTGGGAAAGAGTCAAAGTGCTGATAACATGCAAGAATTATGTGACAATGTGGGTATCAGTCGACAAGCTTACATTGCTCTCTTTAGATGTTTGCAGGATGGTATCAAGCAACATGGTATTACGAAGACCATACTGCCAAGACTCAGTTATGTCAGAGCAAGCAGAACAAAGAGGAATGCAGAAGTACACGAACATTTGGGAGAGATGTACCAGATCACCACATCCGTGCACTTGGGATCACTAATCACTAGGAAAAGTAAGAAGAAGGGTGGCTCCGGAAATGATCTATTTGTTCTTAATGAGAAGAATAATTGTTGGATGGATCTCTCTAAAATGCTTCTTCCATTGGTTAAACTTCTATGATATGAAAGTGGAAGAATGTGGAGGGAAACTCCAAATTGCTATAAAGTTGGATGAGATGGAACTGATCAAAGGTGAAAAGTATGAGAGGGTTTCTTTGACATTAATGAACAGGGCGTTGTCAAATTCTGATAATGAGGAAGGGAAGTTCTCTGTTCAATCAGAGGACCATATTTGGTGGATAGGGATATTTCAAGTACCGAAGAAAAAATCATGGTGTTCTTCAGTGGGTCTTTCAGCAGACACCTATTCCTACTATTATTGCTGCTCATGGAGTCGGAGAGAAGCTTCAGGTTCCTGGCTACGGAGATTACGAGGTTGAATGGCATCTGGCTGCTGATCTAAAGACCATCAAGTGCATGTATAACATGAAACATGGTTCTGGTAAGACTACCCACGCATGTCCTTACTGTTTGTATGCTAGGGTAGATGATAAGGGGAAGGGAATGAGTACTCTCGAATGTGACCAGGATGCTGAACCAACGCGTGAGAAGGAGGACAAAACTTTGATCCCCGTACTTGCAATTCCTGTGAAGAGAGTACATATTTGCACTCTCCATGCCTTTCTAAGAATAGTGGATAAGATGGTGTACATGAGCATTCTTTTTGCTTGGAATAAGTCTCCACAATCAGCCAGAGAAAAGTGTATGAAAGATGTTGAGAACGTGCTTTCTGATCTTGGTCTTCATGGTGGTGACTATAAAATCCTGCAAGATCCTAAGAAGGGAGGCAAGGTTCCTTGTAAACCATCTATGGGTGGGGTGAAAGCGAAGAGATTTCTGCCTTGTACTAAATTACGTAAGAATGGATCATTGCCAACTGGAAAGTGGGAGGGGTATAAGGACTTGCTGGAAGCAGAAGATGACCGTACTTCACGTGGGAGGGCAAAACTAAAGAAAATTAAAGCGTGGCGAGAATCGGCGGTCCGGTAACTTTGATGGCAGAGAAGAAAATGGTGGGTGGAAAGTTAGATGAATTCAGAGTAGCGATAACTGAATTCACGAAGTCGTTTATACAAGCATGGGGAGAATGCAATGTCACACATTACATTCATATACTTCACGCCCATGGCTTGTGGTTTACCAAAGAGTCACGGGGAGCTTGGGAATATGGAATACGCAGGAATGGAGAAGTCACATAAGCAAGCCAAGAATGCTTTTTTCAGGTTCACACAACATCGAGGTTAGGTGTGGTAACTCATTGCAACAGATGTGCCAATGGTTCTATAGAAGGATTATCTGCAAGCTAGAGAAAAAAGATAAAGCTAAACAAGACACGACGTTGGCTAGAATATTGAGGAGAAAAGTTGAGCAGGAAAAAAAGAAACAGATATGGTGTAGCTCTAGTGCGTGAGACAAGTTAAAAGGCGTTGGCGATCCACAAGGATCGAGGCGAGGGTAGAAGATATACTTCTGGGGAATCAATTGTATGAATAAATTCATATTAATGTATAACTATTGACCATGATGTGCAACTATAATGTTTCAAATATGTTAGGTTGGCGGCGTGGGCGCGGTGCGAACTTAGTTGGTATTCAATTGTTTGAATGACAAGTATTACGCCGCGCGTAATACAATCTTGAATGAAGTTGGGAATTAGCTATAGATTAATCGCTATTACGCACCGCGGGCCACGGTCGCGAAAGCATTTGGTTTCCGTGGCTATCTTTTGCCATTTTCGCACGGTAGCAACGGTACTCTTTATATAATTATCTTTGTTATCGATGTTGTCTGCTTTTGATATTTGTTCTAAGTCATTACATTGCATATTTATCAATCTTGTCCACTCATTTGTTGCATTACGGTTCGGAGACAATGGCCTTGAGAATAAGCGGTAATGCCGGATCTAACAATCCCAACAACCAAAGAACGAAGAGAAGGCGCGTGCAGGGCGCACACATCATGGTGAAGACAAAGAGGGCGGCGCCACTAGCTATGTCGGTGCTTCTAACAACCGAAACGAGCACCGCCTTCCCGCGTTTAAAACATCCATCAAAAGCGTGTCCGGGCCGTAGTTCGAATGTTGCCAATGACGCAGAGGAGATTTTTAGAGACATACCTTCCGGTGCCAGGCCAAAGGCGTGTTTACCTGTTCTCTTACGCCATTTAGTCGGAGAAGGAACCTTCGTGCAGGCAGCTGTCTGTCATGGAGTTCCTGTGCCTGATGATTGCATCGTCGTTAACGTCGATGTGGTAGTTGCACCAGACACGACGTTGCCTGTTCCTTCGATGGGAGCTGACACCTTGCTTGAGGCACTCCATTCCTTCGTCGTGTGGCCCAGGTTGATGGCTTCTTTGACGCCAACTCCTAACACATTCTCTGTACTGGCTAATGAGATAGATTACATAACCGGACTTCCTCGTACAGTGCCGGAAGTTGGATTGGTGGGGATAAACCAGGGGCCAGACTTGCTTGGAGCCGACAATGAGAATGCTAAGCCCCATGAGGATGACCATCAGGATGTGCATGTCCAGGATGTTCCTGTTGGTGATGTGCCTGTGCAGAACGTTCCTATTGCTGTTCAGGCAGTTTTTGAACCCCTGAATATTATGTACCAGGATGTCCCTTTCCAGGTCCCTGTGACAGCTCAAATAGAAGAAAATATCGTTCTACAAGAGCCAGCTGCAGTACCTGTGACGGTTGTGCCTGAAACCGTTGTACCAGATGCAGTAGTGGTTCCTGTTGATGAGCAGCCTGTAGTCGCGGAATCCAGTAGACGTAAGAGGAAGACTAAGCCTAAGCAGCTGCAGAAGAAACAGGTTCTCTGCAAAGGCCCTCCTAAGCTGAATAAGAAGGGCCAGCCGTTTAATCAAAAGTTAAGATGGATGCGCGAAATCCGGCACTTCCAGAACCACGTGGAGTGGGTGCTTCCGAAGCTCACAATGGCTAGAATATGTAAGGAGGTGGTTCAGGAGAGATACAGTAAGATGAAGAGGGATGGTGCAAGGTACCGGAGAGCTGGTTACAGTTTTCCAATGCCAGAACAGGTGACTCGATTCACTGCAGATGCCCTTGATGCTCTGCACGAGGCCGCTGAGAATCACATGGTCAGGTTCTTCGAAGACTGTGTGAAATGTGCTGTGCATTCCAAGAGAGTGACAATAATGAGGCAGGATATTGCCTTGACAAATTACTTCCGAGGCATGTAAAGTGTTTTATATTAATGAAACGATCTTTGTTGTATATTTTGTTTGCTTGCTAAGTATTTTGATTGTATCTATTCTCTATGTATACTTACAATGCACCGTTGCCATGGTGCGAAATGGGTATAAATTACTTTGTGAGGGAGGTATTTTCGCACCGTGGCCACGGTGCGAATTTTGTACATTATGCTCGTATATATAACCAATAATGCTGCTACAGTGCATGTCAATAATTTTGTTCGATATAAGTACAGCTCCATTCATTCAATGGAGAAGGCATCCATTTGCTATGTCTCGGCCTGGTTATTCTTATTACAGGGGGTCTACCTTCCCTATAGACTCCATTACTTGCACTATGAAATATAATGATCTTTATAGATGTTCTCAGAGGGGTATCCCCCTTGATTCCTGGCTGGAAGGGGTAGCAGAGGGTCGAAATCATTCTTCCAACGGGGTTTATCGTGTTGTTATCCACCTTCATCGGGTTCCAGAGCGTCACGTCTATGAGATTAATCGCATCACTCAACTTGCTGCTCATGATGATCCCGATTGCGAATGATCTTCTGCATTTATGTATGCTATGCCTCTTATATGAGTTCTAAATTCTGTTACTAGAATATTTCAGACATTCTCTAGTTATAAGTATGTAACCATAAGAGATAGAAACATATGATCCATCTATTTACCGCACATTTTCAATTTGGAAAGCTCTTGGCCATTTTCCTTACATGTAGATTCTAAATTCAGATAAGCATTCTCTTCGCAGTGTGTGTAGTCACGGTGCGAAATTGCACACTCCAAAGACGTTGGAACTGCTATTTTCGCACCGTGGCGACGGTGTGAAATAGACCTTTCCACATAATGTGGAACAGTCATTTTCGCACCGTGGCCACGGTGCGAATATTTGTTAGTTGTAAGCACGGACAAAACGGTCTTCGCACCATGGCCACAGTGCAAGTAAAATAGAAGCGTAAAACAAATTAAAATGAAACTAAAGTTTATGTTCGATATAACAAGAATAGAGATTTCAAACAAGTATTTGCATTAATTGACAATGGTTACAACTTCATTTTCTTAGAAACATGTAAGTCATCGGACACTTCGACTTCTTCCAATTCGGACTCCTGCAGACCAGCATCCAACAGGTACATAAGGCGAGGAATCTGGGGCTCCCTCTCTTCCCAAGTCAGTCGAATTGTAGCCTTATCCACGCCGGACAAGGCCAATGCAGCTCTACTGGCAGCCATAGAATACATACTAAAGCCACCAAAAATATGCGTGGCGATATCTCTCCTAACAGCCACTACTCGATCAGAATTGGCAGATAATGGGATGTGATTACCAATCAACGAGAGGGCCTTGAGTTTCAAGACCTCTTCTGGTCCATATGGGCTGTACTTAGAATGGAACACAACGATCTCTCCCTTATAAAGGTAGCCCATATAGTGGGCGATACTTGCATCTCTGCCAAGGGTAACTCTGTCATATCTAAAACAAAAATCATCCACAAAAATCTCTGCGCAAATAAACAATGGATTCTTAGGCACTTAACAAAATAAGCAAACTTATGGTAGCTTACCTCCACTTCATTAGATGCAATAACCTCTTTGGTAGAAATGTTGATGGACGACCTTGAAGAGCTTGATTCGCTCTTTGATACTTGTTTTGCACTATCCTTTTTAGCTTCTGATGTACTCGCCTCGAACTTTACTTCTGAGACTTCCTTCAAGCCCATTTCTGCCATCTCCAGAACTCTATCAAAAGCATTCTCAGGAGCTATTGAAGTTCCATCATAAGTTAAGAGATCGTGCAGGTCCCTAGGCACTTCCGGCTTGAAGTCAATGAAGTCGTCTAGACCAACAACGAAAGCATAGATTTGTCCAAGGACCTCATCTTCCCTCAAACCAGTAATGGAAGATATATCGTGGAGAAGAAGATAGTCCTTCCCTCCTATATTAACTGGCAAGGCTTCTGTGACACCCCATCTATCAAGATTCTCTTCATGCTCGTCTACGTCTTCATCCTCGTCCTCGTCGAGCTTTTCCACCAGTTCCTTCTCTTTCTCTGCATCAAATACCTCCTCTGGTGGTGAGGTTCTGCAATAGCCTTCACCTGTGGTTCTTCCCTATCTGTTGGTGGAACCGTATATATCATGTAAGTAGCAAACATGATGTCAACTGGATATAAATTATCCTTCCCATCCTTCTCACATAAGTTGGCTGGCAGTCTCTTGAACGACCTTCGAACCTTATCTTGGTCACCTTTGGGAAAAAGCTTCAGAAAGGACTTTAGACTCAATACAATCTTCCCAGTCGAGGGAGAAGGACGTGCTTCAGTTTCTGCCACGGCCATGAAACCATGAATGTACTGACCATACACGTCACTGTGTTTGTTAGCCTCAGAGATTATATCTACCGTTAGGCAGAAGTTATTGTAGACTACAGTGGCGTCTACCGGGTTTTCAGGCTGTTGAGCGAACTCATCTGGGTGTGACAGCCGATACTCTGCTTCCTTCGTGACGATCTGGTCATACCATGCCTGGAACTGTTCCCAAGCTTTCTCTGACCTGCCGTTTGACATTGCGGAATTGTAGCGCCTCCTTTAGTGCAATAAAAAACCTGATCGCCTAAAAGTAAGTGCCTGCGAGCTGACGGCGCGAAACTAAAATGTCTTAAGTGTCCCGACGAAATATATACGCACCGTAACCCACGGTCTTGAAACAAATATAAACCCCAAAGACAAGAATAAGGTATTATCCGCACCGCCCGCGGTCGCGATATTTTGGCCGGTAAAAGAAGGCCAAATTTATGTTAAGCGCAAAACATACTACACCGTAGCCCGCGGTGCGAAACTACACAACCGACTACATGAACTCCACATATTTACGCGTGGCCGGTGCTATCTTTAAAAAGGATATAAGTTATTGGCAAAACAACACCGGATTTGAACCCGGTAACACCATTGTTATTTATTTGTTTAAGCTGTTTTTTCACTTAAAGAAAGTACAACGGGGAGGCATCTGAGCTTTGTTGTATACAATTCTTCCCTACGTTTTCCTACCTTGACACCATCCACCAAAAATGGAAGGCGTTTAAGTCACATTCTGATTCCAAAATAATTCTTACATCAAATAAAGACCATGCTTCTTGACTTTTAAAGTTTTAAACAATTGACCACTTTTGAAGATAGCAATGTCAATGACCGAGAATGGGTACCATCGGCATCGTCTTGTTCCACTTTGGAACCCACGTCCATCTGCTCCCTTCTTTTACTTCCCTCCATCTTACGTATTTGAAGGTAATGTAAACTGTTTGCTTTTCGAATGCAATACCTGATTCGACGCTTTCTTTCTTTATCCCGCACCTGTACCTTCTCAACTCCTTCATGCGGGCCGGGATGACCATTCATCACATAAAATGTCATCCGAAAACAATGACAATCACTTACGATAAACATTTTTGAAGTCTTCTTGACATTCTCGACATTCTTAAACAAGGTAATAAACATATCGATGGGTACATTTACTTTCACGTGTCCACGGACTCCACCTTTCTCCTTCAAAGCACTGAAAATTTCTGTGACAATTTCAAACGGCAAGAAACAGAGAACTGAATCCATTGGGCGGGAACTAAGGCTGTGATATTGGGGGCAATGGTAAGTCCACAATTTTGCCTTTCCGAGGATAATACTCATATTTTAAGAACCAAATCCCCTTTCCCGCTGCACTTCGCCATTTTGACCTTCAAAAGCAAGGATCCAATATCATAATAGAAAGCACGAAAGATGCTTGTGATAGAACTCGATGGTTCCGGGTCCAAAGACATCGAAATCTGAGCCACGAGATACAAGAAACCCAATTAGTTGATTTCCTCAAAATATAATGAATGACGGATTAGCACAGATATAATGAAACTCACAATTCGCACGAAGCTCAGGGAAATTACGTCGAGATCTTATCTTTTATTTTCTCATATGCAATGGGGTATGTATAGGTGTCTGACCTTGATATATACTTCCCCTCTCACCTCGAACCCGACAACAATAGCCTTCCAATGGCTTGAAATAACATTTCTCCTGCCTTTGATCACCCGATGAGGACCTCTGAGTGGCGGTCGGATTGTCACGAAGCTCCCAAGAAATATATTGAAGCAGCCGAAATCGTTCTCAGCTGTGACAGAGGTAATCGCCATCTGAAATGAACCGGCAAATTAATTAGATCAAACAGTCTGAATCAGATGAGCTCGCAGAACTAGAAGGATTGAAAGCATTAGCAAACCTGGATGGAGAGACGCGAAAAGAAGAGCCGTTGAGGAAGGGGGTACTTATAGACACCCCAACATTTGGGCGGTAATTCAGGGCGGGAATAATTTGTAATTATTACTTCCCGCCCACCGAACCTCCAGGGCAGGTAGGTAAGGATAATGCCGAACCTGTATCTTGACGACACCTGGCATGGGAAGGGAGGCATGGATGAAGAAAAGCTTGTACCCCCCCGAATTTCCATTGGCCGCGCGATTTCCATGCTGGCATCGAGCTTGGGACAATAAGTGAACCCAAAAAAACTCTAACGCCAGAGCACACAATGCAATCACTAGAGCTTCCCTGGGACATGATTGTATCAACTTCGATAAGAAGCTTCACAATGCCAACTCCAAGATGATCATCTCCCACTATCAAAAGGATCAACTGCAGTTATTATGCCCTCTGCAAATACCGTCTCGTTGCAAGGGTGCAACAACAAGCAACCCATCTTCCTCCATTGGAGCCTAGGGCAATGGCCTGTGCTGGGCTTCCTTGGCTCCACTTTGCTCATCTCACATGCTCCCTGAATTAAAGAGCACACATTAAAACCATATACAACCATATATGAATGAGCACTATAGCCATATAACCATTAGAAACCATACAGCCATTAAAAACCATTGAAAACCTTATAACCATTAAAAACATTAAAACATTTAAAACCTTATAACCATTAAAAACATTAAAACATTTAACATTAAAACATTTAACATTAACCATTAAAAAGCATTAAAACATTACAACCATTAAAACATAGGCTTCCCCGAAATCATGACTGTGCTGACGTGGCCCTTCGTCAGCGACATCTGACATGGCCACGTCAGCAGTCCAGGTCACGGATGGCATGCCACACACGTGACTCTAGGTCTGTCATAAATGCCACTTTTTCGAGGTTCGAGGGTGCAGCCAGAAATAACTGCACCCTCTTCCTCTTCTCCCGCGACCCCTATTCCTTCCATTCCTCTTTGTCTTCCCCTGTTTTGACTCTGGCAGCCGCCTGTTCCTCTGTTCCGCCTTGGTGCTCGATCTGCTATTGCATTTCCAGTGCAATCTTATGACTGTAGCGTGGTCGACGGATCGCGACACATCCAGCGACGAGGTTTTGGCTCAATTTGAGTCAGCCAGCAGAAAGTACTTCCTAAGAAGAAAGTGAGAAACCTTTTCTGTAAGTTTTGATATTCTTATACTGCTTGTTTATTGTTTTTTTGCAATTCCTTTACTACTGTGCTGCTCCTATTATTTTTTTAGAGCCTCTTTATATACATTTTCCAGCCCGACAAATCCTTACTCTCGCTTTGCAAACGCCTGTAGCAAAATGGAATCGAACTCTGCAGCTTCCTCCTCATCCAACAAATCTACCAGGTATTTTTTTTTCTTAATATTTTCTCATTTGTCTGCTGTTTCAAAGCTGCTTCACTGCTTTCCTTTTGATTTGCTTTCTGTTTGTGCTTTCTTGTGTTTAGTTATTGTTTGCTTGAATACCTTGAACAGGAATCAGTGTTCTTAGATGCTAATAGTAGTGGCAAGCACCCAACTTAGGAATCCTGAGAGATAGGAAGAAAAGTATTGCATAACAGTAAGAGAACTGTCTATGATTCATAAAAGAACAGAACTATGCATGAAATTGCTTCTGAAAACTTAAAATAGGAATTGCCATACGGTTTGAAAATTTCACTCCACGACATATCCTCCTTTGCGGGAGAGGTGCGAAGAAGGAACCCGGCTTTCTCGGGCGAAGTCGGGAATCCCTCGGCTTGCCAATCCGGGAAGTATACAGGCCTTATTCTCGACTTCATGAGTCGAGAATGTCTCGACTCGCGAGGCGAGAACAGGGAAATGTACACTCTGAATTGTTGGCTGGTTGAGGCATTCTCGACTCGCGAGTTGAGAATGTCATTCCTAGCCAATGCCTCTAACCTGTCGACAATACCCGCTAATCTCACACACACGGTCTGGCTCTAGTGCATTCTCTACGGTGCTGCACAGCAGGGCCAGTCTTAACCACTCTCCTTCAAACTATCTTGCTCGGATATTGAAGGGAAGTGGTTTTGACCTGCCTGCCAGCCAACTCTTAGCAAGCCAATTCTCCTGTGTATGGTCGCAGTGGCCTCTACCCAGTCAGAGACCGTCTCCTTCGAACCATCTTCGTCGAATATTGTGAAGGGGATGGGCTCGGACTGGGTGGAGGCCTCTACAACTAACCATAGGGAAACCACAGAGCTTGCTGTCTGCATTCTCGGCTCGCGAGTCGAGAATGCCTTATCCAGCCAGCGCTCCATGTGTACTATCTGGAGTTCTCGATGGCTAAGGCATTCTCAACTTGCGAGTCGAGAATGCAGACAGGAAGCCAACACTTGCATTCTCGACTTCGCCAAGTCGAGAATCCCTTAACCAGCCAATTCTCACGTGTATGGTCGGTGGCCACCACCCGGTCGAGCCACTCTCCTTGAACCATCTTCGCCGAATATTGCGAAGGGGCTCGACCGGGTGGAGGCCTCTACAACCAACCACGGAGCTTCGGGTCTGCATTCTCGACTTGCGAGTCGAGAATGCCTTAAACCAGCCAGCACTCCATGTGTGTGTACTATCGCGGGTTCTCGATGGCTAAGGCATTCTCGACTTACGAATGAAATCGAAGCCAACACTTGCATTCTCGACTCGCAAAGTCGAGAAATCCAACCAGCCAATTTAGTGGCCTCGACCCGATCAGAGCCACTCTCACTTGAACCATCTTCGTCGAATATTGCGAAGGGAGGGGCTGGGGGTGGAGGCCTCTACAACAACCACGGGGAAACCCGCGAAGTATGGCACATGCATTCTCGACTTCGCGGTCGAATGCCTTAAACCAGCCAGCACTCCATGTGTACTGTCACGAGTTCTTTCGATGGCTAAGGCATTCTCGACTTTGCGAGTGAGAATCACGTAGGAAAAACCAACACGAGCCTTTCTCGACTCTGGAAGTCGAATCCCGGTGACCGACCCAATTCTCCACAGCGGTATGGCGCAGCTGGCCTCTACCCGGTCGAGCCACTCTCCCTTGAACCATCTTCGTCCGAATATTGCGAAGGGAGGGGCTGGGGCGGGTGGAGGCCTCTACAACTAACCACGGGGAAACCATCGAAACTTATGCATGCGCATTCTCGCTCGCGGAGGAATGCCTTAAACCAACCAACCAGCACTTGCATTCTCGACTTCGCAAGTCGAGAATCCCTTAACCCGCTCCCACATAGCAATGCCCGCTCCGTGCATTCTCCGTGCTACTGAGGCGATCTCAGCCACTCTCCTTCAAACTATATCGCTTTCGAATATTGCGAAGGGAAGTGGCCCCTCGATCTGCTTGGGCCTTTGGGACGAAAGCACGTGGCCTCTACAACCAAGCACTTTGTATTCTCTGTTTTTTAGTCCCAAGTGCCTCTAGCCTATCTCGAGCCACTCTCCTTGAACCACATTCCTCGAATATTGCGAAGAAGAGTGGTTCCAACAGTGGAGGCTCTGTCCCGGACTAACCACGGGGAGGATGCATTTGAACCGCATCTCCGGGGCCTTAGACCTAGCCTGATCTATATACAACATTGAAGAAAACATTCCAAGAAAAACACACCTAAAACGGGCTGTTCCGTTTTGCCCCGATCCATTGTTTCCATCTTCGGCATCTCTCAACCCGGAGTAATTCATCTCTCGAAGGCGAAGAATGCTCGACAAGGAAAACGATAAATCGTGGAGCTTATGAGCAGTCCCATGATCTAAGCACGGACGGCATGTTCTACACACAAAATAACAGGCATCTCTGAAACTCACCTCTTCACGCAGTAATTCCTTGGGCCATTGTATGACAGATCCCGCAGCCTCACCGAGAGTCTTTGCTTCTTCTGTCGGTCTCATCAAGAGTGCATTCGCATCTAATACTTGTATCAATGCGATTTTAGTGTATCCCCGTTCCATGGCGCTGCAGTGTAGCATTCCCGTGTCTGGCAGCTCCTCTCCGCTTGCTACCTTAGCTCCGTGCTCATCGATCAAATCAACTACTTGCAATAAGATGCGCGGTTAGAAAAAATAAACAGAGCAAGACGCTGTGAGGAGCTTACCGCGTCGTGGCGCCATTCCGGAAGTCGCTTACAGTCGATGCTCGGCTCCCAACTCCGAGTCGCCAATGCCGCAGTGAAGATAAGCTACACTGCGCTCACTAGAATCCCCGGATGTGATTCATTTTGAAAAATGGTGTTTAGGCGGGCTAAAAAACCGACCGTGTTGTACCCTTAGCCCGCTTTTTTTCTTAAATGATTGTATGTTAAATTCAAAATTAAGAACACGCCCGACCTTTTTTACGTGCAGTCCTAAAACCTCCAAGGCGCGGAGGAAGCTTAATTCTGAAGGGTTCGAAAGCAAAGAAGAAGATGCGGGGGCATCTGAACATGACGACTCCGTCCAAGAAGCGGGCCCCGGCTTGAAGCTGGTTCTAGCGGCGGCAAGAGGAAAAAGACGAGGCGCTCGGGTGAGATGTGAGGTTTTTTTCTTTGGTGGAATACCTTTACTCATCCATCCTTTGGTCTTGCAGCATTCACCGAGGACTCACTAGTGATCACTGGCCGAACTCTGTTCTTCATCATCGAGGGATTGGAGACAGAGCTTCTTGACACACCAGCAGATTCTTGGTGGTATGTCGAGGTATCAACAAGTGGGAAGGAGAAAGATCTGTTTCTCCACCAAAGGGATAAGAAGAGCTCCGGAGACAAGTACAAGAAGGTCGGTCGGTGTTGTGCTCTCCGTCTCTGCGCCAGATTCGAAGCATCTATCAATGTTTGTGGAAGACTGCCAGAAGAGTAAGTTCTACCACACGAAGAAATTATCAGTTTCAAATTATTCTCACTCTTCAATGAGCAAGTCGAAGGGCACCGACAAAAGACCGGCGCCTTTAAACTGTCAGAACCTTGGGTGGAAGGATCTGGAAAGGATGAAGGAGGCCGGGACCCTAACATCCAGGGAGCTTGGAATGGAGATTTCCAGAGTGAGGGAAAAACTGTTCAACACGGGGAGCTTCACCTCCAGTGTGCTGAAGACTCTACAACACTTTCGGCGGGGGGAGGGAAGTTGTGGTTCATAAAGAAAAAAGTCCGGACAAGACCACAGATGGAGGAGATGAGACCACACGGGAGGAATCAGATGATGAAGCAGACGAAGATATGGTCGACTCCCAATTAATGGATCCGGATGGCGGTCGGGGATTTCCGAGAGGGGCACAGAAAATGGAGCGGCTGGCTCAGTATTATCCGTTGGGAATAGCACACAAGCTGCTGTTGGACATCAGACGCCTGAAGGTTTGCACGGGAGATGCCATCTTGTTCAAGCACAGGGAATTTAATCCAAAGACACATGCTTTGGAGATTACGAACCCGATGGTGCGACATCACATTCTTGATCCAATGCCCGCGAATGTCATACCTTCGCCAGTCGATCGGTGAGTTGTTAAATTTGGAAGTCTAAGGAAGACCTGAAGGGAAAAGACATCCGGTTCTGGGTAGTAGACGGTCAGCATTCAGTGAGGGCAGCGCAAGTATTGCAGACGGAGAAGGAGGTGCCGCAAAGGATCAAGGATAGATATGCCAAGCGAGAGTGCAGAGTTCTTGCAGCGGAGACGCCAGCAACCGAGCTGGCCAGCATTAGCCACTGCCAGAACACAATAGCAGCGAGTGCCAGCTACATAAGGTAAAGAACTCTCTGATTCATGGAATAAAATAATGGCTAAGGTTAGCCAAATGGCTATTTTGTGGCAATTTTGCCAAGAAAAATGGCTAAAGTAAATGGAAAAAATGCCGAAAAAAAAAGAAAATTTTAGCCTAATTTTTTTGCCGCCCAAGTGATCTTTTAGGTTGAATAGCCAAACCTTTACCTCCAGACATATCTATTAGGACATCGATTAGCTAAACCTAAGATAGAGTAGGCTTGGAAAAATAGATAGATTAGCCCAGAATCCACACCAATATATGTACCAACTTTAAGAAATTATCAAATAGGGTTTATCTTTTTCCTTTTCTTTTTCATGTTTTTTCCTTGTTCCAAGTACAAAGTTGAAGCATTAGAGGAAAAAGAACAATGTACTCTTTTTTTTGGGTTTTTGAACATGTTCATGTATATTTGTGCCTTGATTTATGTCTTTGTTCTTCATATCAAGGAAGTCATAACAATGATAATAATTCTATTATGCTATATTATGTTGATTGTCATTACTTTATCTATATCGCATGACATTGTATTTACAATAAATTGAATGTCTTTGCCAAGATGCTTGGAGCGTGATGGCTAATATTTGCCTCTTCATTTTGTGAAAGTTTAGCCAAAAGCAAGAAACTACAATGGATAAAAATCATTTAGTTTAGCCACGTGTTAGAAACTTCTAACCCCAATTTGAAGGTAGTTTAGCTAAACCTATTTTGGCTACACTAAAATACGGGAGTAGTAATTTATTCCATGCTCTGATTCGGCGGTTTCTCGACTCGCGAGTCGAGAAAGCCCTAGCATCCTATCATTTCTCGTTTTTCACTGGGCTTTCTCGACTCGCGAGTCGAGAAAGCCAGGGGAACACAGAAAAGTCAAAGGATGCGGAGCTTTCTCGACTCGCGAGTCGAGAAAACCCATAGAAGTAAAAGAAAAGTAAACATTCAAGGGACTTTCTCGACTCGCGAGTCGAGAAACCCCGGGGCGGTAAAGAACATTCGAGATTAATGGTCGACGACTGAAAGCATCGAGCCTTCCCATCCTTTCTTCCTCGGCCTCTTTGGGCAATGTCGCTTAGTTTCTATTCTAAGTTGCATCGTTCGAAGAGGCGCGGCAAGAAAGGATTTGGGAATGAGCGGTGCTTTCAGTCTGGCCTTCACTCTCGCACCATGTTCTCTCCTCTCCCGAGGGTATTCTCGACTCGCGAGTCGAGAAAGTCCCTTGAATCTTCTCCTTGTGCTCCTCTCACTTTCTCGACTCGCGAGTCGAGAAACCCCAGGGCAATAGAGAGAACACTGGAGATTAATGGCTGAAGAGCAAAAGCATCGAGCCTTCCCAATCTTTCTTTCCCCGCCTCTTCGGGCAATGTCGCTTAGTTTATATCCTAAGTTGCATCGTTCGAAGAGGCGTGAAAGCAAAGATTTGGGAATGCGCGATGCTTTCGCTCTGGCCTGGACTCTCCTATGTTTTCTCCTCTCCTTGTGGGTATTCTCGACTCGCGAGTCGAGAAACCCCCTGCATCCAGTGTTAAAATTTGACGGTTTTCTAATGACAGGCAAAATAATTTTATGTCTTTCGGATGACAGAAAGTTCGCAAATTCCAACTTTTCAAATGCCAGACAAAAATTTAAAATGACAGAATCCAAGTTTTTAGTCAAAAAATATAGAAAAAATACCCATTTGTATTACTTGCATTATAACTCAAAAAAGAGTACATAATTGGATCAATTAACGAGTGGCATTGCTCTCCTGTCTTTTGTTGTATACCAATCCTTAAAACACGCTTGCCAATCTATAGATTCAAATGGTTCATCACACAACGAGACCAACATTGTTGCATCAAGTGTCTCTAGGTTCATACGACTTCTTGTAGCACTCTTGATAGCATTTTGGCGAGAATGGAAAAGTAAGAGGAGGAGCTCACCTCATCAAGCAACTTGGCCCTGAAAATATTGCGTATACTCAAAAGAAACTCTCATGCTGCCATATTATTGGTGTACGCGCCATACTCATCAGTAGCAGGAATATGTAGGCGCCGCATATGAAGAGAAAGATCATAAAATCTGTGCAATGGAAAGGTACATTGAGCTATAAAATGTACATTTTGAATGCACGCAATAACCCTGGACATTTCTAAAAGGTGAGCTGCATCAATTTGATGTTCAATTGGGCCTTTTGCATTTTCACCTTTCAATTTAAGCATATGTTTAGCGGCTGCAAATTTATGATCCTCTGATGTTGCATGATCATTTAGAGCTGACAAATGCATCACTATAGATCCTTCCCTCATGTAAGTATTACATTAAATATATTATATGGATGAACTATAAGAAAAAATGACAGGCAAATCTACATTTTTAGCCTTTCAAATGACGTGTAATTTTTTTTTTTTGTCTTTCCGATGACAGGCATTTAACTATTTCATGCCCGTCATATGCAGGGCAAAAATTTTTTCTGCCCATTTTGACGGGCAAATTAGCCAAAAACGGGCATGAAAGCCGTCAAATTTTAACGCTGCCTGCATCCTCCTATTTAGTGTTTACTTCGGGTGTTAGTAGATACTTTCAAGCTCTAACATTGGGACATTTACTGAATGCAGCCCGTATCCTGACCAGATCATACACGCTCGGCAACAGTGGAAAGCATTGGGTTGTCCTCAGCGTCCTAAAGAAAACAGGGCTCCCTCGGATAAGTGGAAGACCTTTGAGAAACTATGCAGATATGTTCTGCTGGAAGGCCAGGAAGATGAAGAGGGGAAGGGGAAAAGAAGAAGAGAACACCAAGAAAGGGCAGGGAGTCTCTCTCAGACCAATATGACCTCATACTTAGCACTGAGGCGGTGTGGGAGAAATGGACCGAGATATGGGCTCAATGGACAAGAGGCAAGTTGAAGGACAGCAATGGGGAATTTCCATGCAAGCCGGACCCAAAGTTGTTCGACAGGCAATTTATGAAAAGGATACAGGGCCTGACCGACAAGGAAACGCTTGATCTACAGGGCAGAATCCTGGATGGAACAATCCTGCTAAGGAAAAGTAGAAGCTCAAAAATGCAGGATGCAAAGGATTATGCCACACTCCTAAAGAGACGGCGTGCGTTGGAAGAAGGCATCACGGAGTTCTGCAATGTTGCTTCCAATGAATACCATGACTTTGATTATTACAAGGAAAAGGCTGCCCTTGACGAGGAAGACATGAAGGAATTGAACCGTCTATGTCAACCCTACATCAACACCAAGCTAAAGCGTAACGTCAAAACCCTTCCCTTCCCTGAACGTGCTATGGCAATTCTGAAGAGGAAGCTTGGATTCGGGGTGGTCCCATTTAAGGCCAATGATAGCTTCCCCCCATTCCTGGTAACATTGGGACACAAGGGATTTGGTGGTCTGGAACTGGCACCTGGGCCCGTGGCACTATTTGCCATCAATATGATTAAAGACCCCACCCTTTTTTATGAGAAAGCTGACATAGAGCAGTGGTACAAGACGTGTCTGGACATGACCGATTTGGATACTTTCAGTTTCCTTGTCTTTTGCATGCCGGGCAATCAGACAACTGCTGTCTCCCAATGGGCAACTGATATTAACTTCACCAACAAGATCTTGTACTCCATATACGAGCTTGAACATGAGTGTAGACTTGGCTTGCCGAAGGCACCAAGCTTTGCCAATATAGTTTTGGTTTTGGTTTCAAGATCGGCTATAGACCTGGACAAGTGGTGGTCTAGCGAACATCATTATCTCGACAGGTTCATGATTTCTCAAGAGCAGATGGAACCCTGGAAGGGCGGCAGATTTATGGAGGATGTGCCATCGATGGACAAAGTCAGCAATGATGGTGCGACAGGTCCTATACATAGAATTCCTATCCGGCCAAGGGTTATCAAGTACTTCATAACCAGCTTGGTCGAGGAAGATCAAATTGTATGCGAGTGGTACATGAATGGACTGTTCTCTCAGGGGGCTATGCTGTATGGAATGAAACCTATATCCGTGGTTGGAAATAAGGACATGGTTGAAACCATTCGGTCATACCTGGATCTGCTTCATGAGCATTTCAAAGGGAGGAAGACAAATGGAAGCGGTGAGGGGCGGCGATGGCGAAGACAAACCGAGGCGAGGGAGAGAAACTTGACCGGAGACGAGAATCTCGAAGGTTTAGACCGAATCTTTGGAACAAATTCTTGAGAATCTGAAATTGAGGTGAGTTCACTTTGCTGCATGTGTTTTCTCGACTCGCGAGTCGAGAAACCTTTCCATTCTTGACTCGCGAGTCGAGAAAACTCGTTTCCTATCTGACATCTCTCATCATTTCAGGAACATCGAACGCAACGACTCCGGATCATTGTCAATATCTAGTGGCGGTTCACGTCGTGAGGACACCTTTATACACCCCAAAGACAATCAAGACACTGCGGACAGCCAGAAAGGACCTGAAAAATTAATGATCCCGCATATGGATCCCGACGAACCGGAAATATGGTCAGAGGCAAACTCAACCGGGATCCAAATGGTCCCACCAAGCTTGTAATATTTGACGTCAATGGAGTATTAGCTGCAGTATACCACGATAAAGACGTCCCTGAGCTTAACACCTCGCAGATCCCGACGAAAACAGAGCATAAAATCGTGTATCCGAGGCCTAGAGCAAAGGAAATTGTTGAATGGTGCCCGAACGGGATTGAAGTGGCCATATGGTCTTGTATGGCAAAGAAAAAATATTGTCAATGTTCTTGGTGTTCTCGGCCTTCCAGTTTTGAAGTTCAAGTTTGTTTGGGGAAGCGAAAAGGTCGAAAGCATGTGTCGATCTCGATCCGACCATCACAAAGGGGAAGCATATTATGGTGAAAAAGGGCCGATGGGTTTATGAACAATTCCCCTGACTTTGGGAAACACAACACCCGATCATAGACGACTCAGCCTACAAGTGCTATCATAACTTCATGAGAATACAATCATTGCTAAGACTTATCGACCGTAAGAGTATGAGATGGATAGGTGGTTGTCTTTTTCGGACTTTGTCCCTGTCTTGGCGGAATCCCTCTTTGCCATTCTTGTGGCCGATGTGATTAGCAACTATCCAGAGCCTCAAGGAACCCGATCCGATCCGAGAGCCGCGATCATCATGAAAGCTATGGACGACAAATATTTTGGTGATCAAGAAGAGTGACCTCTGCTTTCAGATAGTCAAAATTGTGTGAATATTGTAAAGAAACGTGAAGAAATGTACTATATTTTGTAATGAATATACATGTATATTGAGTTTTTATTTGGCTTTCTCGACTCATGAGTCGAAAAAGGCATGCTTGTCTGATGATGAAACCATTTGTATGTTTGTTTGTGTGGCTGGATGCAGCCATAATCTATTACGATATTGGTTGTATATTGGGTTTCCTGGGCCTTTCTCGACTCGCGAGTCGAGAAAGACACTACTCTTCACGTGATTGGATGCACTTATATGGAATGAATGCTCTATTGTAATTTGATTTCACCATTCTTTTCTTCCTTTTGACTAATGGCACCGTAATTGTTAATCATAGACTCTCCTTGCTCCAGGTGGTTCGAGCATCCGACACCGGCCACGAGATCCCGCCGGGCATCACAGAGAATGCTCCAGGCGGCACAGATCCCGCTCAAGGCGGCAGAGATACCGCTCAAGGCGGCAGAGATACCGTTCTGGCACAGATCCCGCTCATGCTACACTCTTGCTAAGGTTGCTCGTGAATGCAGATGCTATGCACACGCTCGGGATGAAGAAGATGGGAAGAAATTTGAGACAGTCCAGAAAGCTCATAGCATCTTGCAAGCATTGCATAACATCCACGGAGGTTGGGGAAGGAGCATATTCGATGATAAGCTGCGGGAGGAGAGTGGAGAAGTCGGGTGGACAGGTCAGCCGGTGGCTCTAGAGGCACCTCCTCGTGAGGCATTCCACACTCTTCAGGTAGCCCCCAAGGCTTACAGTCGGCGTGAAGAAGCGCCGCAAGTTAATCCCCTAAGGTGGACCACCTATCACGATGATGTAACTGTAGTGACAGCAAGACCGCCATGGTCTCTGCGTCCGATGTAAAATACATTGTACCTATTCAATTTATTAATAAAAATTCTTTTTCAAATACAGCTTTGGTTTCAATCTTTAATGAATTTCCTTTGTTTTAGTTGCATTGTTCTTGTTCTCGACTCTCTATCCAGGGAAAACTGGGAGAAAGCTTGGATGCACAATAACAGACAAAAATTCGAATTGAGGATAGTTTTCGGGTCGGGGTGCTCCTTTTCGTGTAAATTAACAGGGTTCCGAAAAAAAGTGGGAATGGAATGAGTCCCACTTTAATTAAATACGACATATGAATGTTACTGCCATGAAGCTTGCCCTGCTCAGGATTGATCTTTTGTGGAATAGTAAAGAACCAAAACTTACACTTGCATTCAAAACTTACACTTGCATTTTGCAGTTTTGAATAGGTTGTGCTGCTCATGCAAGATGCCACTGTTGCAGTAGCATCTGTATCGTCTGACTTAATAGAAGAAACTTCGTGGAAGAGGCATTCCGAACCCATCAAACCCCATACAAGCAACCCCATCCTCTTCTTCCTGTGCATCTTCTTCTTGTGCTATTAGCCATGGTTGGAAAGGGAAATGCGACAAGGAAGAGGGGATGAAAAAAAGGTAGGGAAATTTACTTAAATAACCTTAATTGTTGACTTAATTCCCAAAAAACCCTTTGTATTTTTGAAATTCCCAAAATGCCCTTAATTCTTAAGTATTTTCCCAAATAATCCCTTGTAATTTAAAAATCACCAAAAAGCACGTATTTACAATAGAGGATCATTTTCTAAGAGGAAGTGGTTCTTACAGATGACAATAATTTGGAAAATAAATTTCAAAAATCATTATGACAAAAATATGCAACAGAAATGTCAAATAGAATTTCTGCAACTGCCTTCATTATGCCTGACATTACCACTATGTGTGCACTTGTACATACGCTTTTTTCAATCTCTGCCTTCTGTCCTATCCCGTTTTCTTTTAGAACTACCAGGAGGATGACATGTTGCAGGAGGTAGCTATTCATTATTTTCAAGAAATTCAATATTTGGAGGATAGATACGGACATCATGTAAATAGCAAAATGAGCTCTACAAGTAACATGTATGGGTATAAATCAGCTTCTGCACAAGAAGCCCACAAAGCTTCCCCTTCAATACGATTTTTATAAAAGCATTAGAAGCCTTATCTCTAGCTTTTGGTGATTTTTAAATTACAAGGGGCTATTTTGGAAAATACTTAAGAATTAAGAGCATTTTGGGAATTTCATAAATACGAAGGGCTTTTTGGGAATTACGTCAACAATTAAGGTTATTTTGGTAAATTTCCCAAAAAACCACGTAGCATACACGTGGCATAGCTAGAACTGCACGAAATCGTGCATCTTGGGTTAGGCAACCGTGCTAAATATAAATTCCATGAAAAATATAAATTCTAATGCTAAATAGGGCTCCTTAATTGCATGTGCCCATAGCTAATTATACACAGAAGACTCTTTGCAATGACCAAGTTAAACTGCAATTGCAATGACCAAGTTCAACTGCAATGAAGAGTTTAGCGCTTCATTATTTCTGAAAATGCATAGAGATGTTTCCTAGTTTGGAAGAATAAGTTAGATCATAGTCGTTATTTTACTCTTTGTCTCGTCCCTCTCAATTTAAGTAGTTGAAGAATTTAGATCTGATAGGCTGGTTTTTTTTTTCCATAGGTCAGTAATCTTAGGGAAATTGGTGGCACTTAACATGCATAACATAGGTGTAACGACTGTCATCTGAGACAAATAGGATGAGAATATCATGGTAGCAAAAAAAATGAGGAGCTTTTATGCCTGATTGGCGATAAGGCAGTGATCCGATTGTGCAGATCAATAGCCTACAATGATTTTTTATTCCACAAAGATATGCATCAGACGATTTCTAGATGTTTATGGGAGCTCTGTGGAGTCGATGTACATAGCTCTGGTGCAAAAATCGGATTCCCCTGTTATGGATCCTGACTTTTCATTCAAGAAGGCCTTGCATAAATCTTATATACAGTTATGAATGCACCCTATGCTATAAAGGGCTAATGCTGGTTTTGGTCGTGCTTCAGGCTTAAACCAATACCGACTGCTATAATTCAAATAAGATATGATACAGGATTTTGTGCTTTATCAAAATATTGTGGCTGCTCAAGCCTCTGCTAAAAACAGGGATGCTTACATGGCTTGTTTTTGTATCAAAAACTGCGTTGTTGATTTATGGTAGAAACCAGGAAGTATTGCCAGCTTAAATGGACTTCTTACCTTAAAACAACTTATGCAAGTTCAAAAGGATGTGGCGTAAAACCAATTCTAATAGATCTGTGAAAAAATCTTCGATAATCCAGATCAGAACACTGCCAGCATAAATGCTAGGGGAAATCGAATATATACCTTTGACAATCTAACTCATAACACCTCACCAGCATCCAATCCTTTACTACAAATCAGTGATTATAACTGAAAACTTCTAAGGTATTCAGGACTCTTGAAGCGCCGATATGGATTCTAAAACTTTTTGCAAATGTTTCTAGTGCACTTCCCACCACAACATCATTTTCAAGGACATTGTCAATGATTTGTTCATGGATGCATCTTTCCTGCTGTATCAAACAAATGTCACCACAAGCTTTTAAAATTCTTGAGAATGTGAATTTATCTGGCTGCATCTGCATCCCTCGCATGTTCTGATAATACTCGAGAGCAAGAATGCTTTTGCCATGCTGGGAATATCCAACAATGATTGCACTTCATGGTACCAGATCTTGGCTTGATAATTTCTCAAAAGTCCCATGTGCTTTCTCAAGATTCCCACATTTGGCGTACATACCAACAAGTGTGCTTCTTACAACAATATCAGATTGCAGGTCATACCCTATAATTTGTTCATGAATGCACCTGCCCTCTATAGTGTTTATGCTGCTACGTGCCTTTATGGCACTTAGGAAGGTCACCTGTTAGGCACTCGTATAGCATGTCCTCAAGATATAGTAGTGCAAGGTATCAATCATTGTGTTCAGCAAATGCTGCATTCATCGCATTCTAGGTTAACACATTTCGCATAGGTAGTCTGCTGAAAACTTCATCTGCCTCCTCTAAACTACCAGCTGCATATATCAATAGTTGTATTTCCAATAATGATGCCTGATTGAAGCCCATTTTCAATAATATGCTCATGGATATACCTGCCCTGATCCAAGGCACATGTGCTAACATATGCTTTTAAGATGCTGGAAAATGTTAACTTGTCCGACTTTATGCCTAGGTGCCCCATACCCGTATAGCATTCTACAGCTAGAAGGGCCATGCTGAACATATCCTGCAAGCGTGGCATTCCATGAGACCACATCATGAGTCTGAAATTTATCAAAAACTCTTCACGCCTCATGTAAGCTTCTCCTATCAAATAACGGATGAGCCTGCCATTCTCTTTAGCATTAATCCTGTTACATGCTTTCAAGATGCATGAGAACATGAACATGTCTGGTTTTGTACTTTCAAGCTGCATTTTCCCATATAATTGGAGCTTCAATAATTGCATTCCATGTATAGGTTTTTCTCAGAAAGCTTGTCAAATGCTTGCACTGCTTCAATTAAGCTACCACAAGATGCAAACATACGAATGATGTAGTCACTGAGAATAGAGTCAATCCCACAATCTGATATCAATGATTGCAGTCGCCTAACTAGTTGCAGGTCATGTTCTTTAGAGCATTCATGCAGCAGACGACAAGCAAAGCTCCTTGGACACAAGAAGCCCCTGCTGTTGACTCGCTTCTACACACCTAAGGGCTTGATCAAGCCTGATAATTCAGAAGATAGAAATATTATACCATAAAAGCAGAATGCCCAAGGGCAGGAAATGAACTGAAACCATGAACTTGCTTGATTTGGATCCCAAAGCAACGATGGCAAGAAATTATATCATGCTATGAATTCGTTCTAGGTAATTCATACCAGGAAGTGTCATCCGAGGGTATCATCCGAGAATGAGGGGGAGTTGTTCCTTTTTCTTATTCATCTCCACAACAAGCGCTCTCCTATTTCTGCAACTACCGTTCCGACTTGTTACACGGGACACCTTCTTTATTCAGCCCCCTTGTGACGTGGCATTAAATCTAGCCCTCCAATGAAGCATTCAACGGTCGGATACAATCCCACGTCAGCAGAGGGTTGAATAAGGAAGATTAGCCTGTGACACAGCCATAAACTCCAGATTTGCTTAATCACTTCTGCATGCATGCACGCAAACTGCCATGTAGTCTTCTCATATTGAATCTCAGCCCTCCACTGGTCAAATCTGTACCTTCCAATTGATAAATACCCAGCATATTCTATTCTCACCCCCCCACCCCTATCATTATTTTACATATATATGCTCCAGCTATTTTAGGGTTAACCTATGCATATCTTATATGGCTTGATCTTGCGTTCCGACATCACCTAACCTTACACTGCAGCGTTGTCCCGCCAACATTTTGTTATGTGGATCGGACCTGCGATCAGACGCTTGCCCTAATTGTTCAGGTTATTGCACACATGATGAACACGGCAAAGGCTGACAAAGAATATGCACGTCTATTCACAGCTACGGAGGGGATGGAAAGTGTAATGTTAGATCCAAGCCAATCTAGTAGCAATTATGTAAGTGCCATGTCTGATAGCCCTTCCTCTTTGGATTTTCATCCGCTTGCCCCATCTCTCAGCCCTGATCCTACTTATTGGGAGTACAAGGAAGAGGTGCCCAGTTCTTCCGATTCAATTACGACTGCTCATGATGGGGACCTTTACGCAGAGAATAATATTCAACAAAATGTCTATAATTTAACTCGTACAGGTGAGAACTCTGAGTTCATTAAGATTAGTGTAACCCAGCCTCAAAAGGAACAAGATTCTGGAGGATCCCGGATGAGCAGTTCCTACACAACATACCTCGTTATTACAAAAACCAACATTTTAGAGTATGGCAAAGGAAGCTTTCATGTGCGCCGCAGGTTCAATGATGTTGTCACTTTAGCAGATAGATTAGCAGAGGCATATCGTGGATACTTTATTCCAATCCGGCCAGATAAAAGTATTTTTGAAAGTCAACTTATGGAGAAACAGGTATTCATTAAGAATAGGAGAGTTTGCCTTGAGGTATATTTGAGAAGGTTAGCATGCCATCCAGTTCTAAGAAAGAGTCAAGAATTAAAAGTTTTCCTAACTTCAGAGGGAAAGCTTCCGCTCATGCCATCCCTGGACGTTGCATCACGGATGCTTGACGGAGCAGTAAAACTGCCAAGACAGCTGCTTGGAGATGGAAGTATCATAATGTCACCCCAAGAAGCAACTCAACCTGCAAAGGGAGGTAGAGACTTGTTAAGGTTATTTAAGGAGCTAAAGCAATCAGTTGTAAATGATTGGAGTGGTATAAGACCCCAGATGGTTGAAGAAGATAAACAGTTTCTTGAGAAAAAAGAGAAGCTGCTAGATTTTGAACGACAGCTTTCTCCTGTCGCTCAAAAGGTATTGTTTATTTCTTTGTAGTGATAATAGAACATGCATTTCTAATTGTGTAATGCGTTACAGGCTGATGCTTTGCTTAAAGCACAACATGGGCTTTCTGATGTGTTTGGAGAGCTAGGGTTAGCATTTATCAAAGTAGGAAACCTTGAGTTGAGAATTGCAGGCAGCAGTCTGCATAAAGCACATTCTTTTCACATTAAAAAATTTGCTACGACAGTGGTAAAAGTGAGTAGGTTGCATCGAGGTTCAAATGCAGAGGCTGAAAAACACTTGGTAAGATATTGAAGTTGTAATAAGTACCCCTTTCTTGAGGGAAGATGCTTTTGGAGCGTACTTTGTTTGTCATTTGATGTTAGTGTCAGAGAAGGAGACTGATCGAAGATGCTATTTGTTGTCAGGAAAGCTAATGCCAATATATTCATCTGTGTTTGGGCAGGATCAGTTTCATGAATACCTTGGTATCATGCAATCAATACATACGGGCTTCTCTGATCGTGCGAATGCTTTATTGACAGCACAAACTCTACTATCTGACCTCACCACAATGAACTCTAAGGTTGAAAAGCTAACTGCTGCTGCTTCTAAAATCTTTGGCGGTGACAAAAATCGGACTAGAAAAATTGAGGAATTGAAAGATGCAATCAAGTCTGCTGAAAAGGCATGTGAGTATGCGCAAGTGCAATATGACCAGATTAAGGTAAGCTGTTCTTCTATTATTAATTTTTAGTTTGATTTGTAATTTCATGATCTATGTGCTGCTCAAAAACAACATTTTTTCGCGATTTTTGTGGTCTACTGCTGATGTCTCATTGAACTTGGTGAGAGTGAGCATTCAAAATAGATGAGATTCCATGTGCTTATATCATATGATAGTAGTGGAAGTAAATATTTTGGTTTACATTGTGCTACTCGGAAGTTCCTACCAAAGATTGACTAGACATTGAACACACCAAGGCACTGAGGAATAGCATTATGCCACTTAGAACCAGCAATGTTGGCTAACGATGCTTAGGGTATGTACAGAAATGATATAGCTCTGAAGTTTCTGCAAATGTATTGCATTCCGCAAGTGTTATATGTAGCAGTACATCAGGAAGGAGCTATACAGTGTGTCCAATTTGACATGTATATATGAAGTGACTTAGATATTAAAGGCAGGCTGTAGAACAGGGAAAAGATGTTTGCCACAGCAGGAGACATCTTGTTAATAAAAGTGACCTACCAAAATTTTCTACAGGAGAATAATCGCACGGAGCTCGAGCGAATTGAACATGACAAACAAAAGGATTTTATTTCATTCTTAAATGGCTTTATTCGTTCACAGGTATTGCATTTGATTATCTAAATTGTGTTTTACAAACATTGTGACAATCAACAGTCATTTACATTTGCAGATAATGTATTCTGAAAGACTAGCAAAGGAATGGGAAAATGTAGCAAGTGAGCATGGTGGCTCTGATAGCAAACTACCAGAATCATCGTTAGCATCTTCATAGCAGACACAATTAATGTACTATTGCATTACAAGCCTGCAGAAAGAAGAGATCGATTCAAGCCAGAGTTCGTTGCACTAAAATTTGTATCTAGATTGCACGAGGTTTGTGATAATAAGGTTCGTTATTTTATTGAGATAGCTTGAAAGAAGTGCGTCTTGAGACATTAGATTGTTTCAGTAATTTTCCAGCATAATGTCTTTTCCTCGTAAGCAATCTAAATTTCCAAAATCTTCAGCTGTGACTCAATTCATGCAGAAGTATCCATGCAATAATGGGAAGTGTTCAGCTATGGCTCAACTCAAATTCGAAACAAAAGCATGCTTGTAATTATCTGCACAATTAGCAGATTGCTTATGTTGTCTTCACAACCCTACAGAACATATACTGCAATTACTATGTAATAAATGGCATAAATCAATCGCTGATACAGGATGTTCCCTTAGATACTGCTGTGTTATGGTATTTACTTGGTGAAACAGTACAGTATGCAGTATGCACCATGTCAATATATGGTACAAAAGGTTGTTTGAGGAAGAATACCATGTGCTATGGTTACACAAACATAAAATGAACCATTGGTTTGCATGCTCCTTTCCTTGCAGGAGCCAAGGGGGTCATTTATTTTAAGCTTCCTTTTGCTGGCGACCTGGGGGTTCTTGGAAAGGTGAACTGCTTCAGATATCTTCTGCCAACTCCTTGCCACAAGACCAGGAAGAAATATCCAGTTGCCATTCATGAAGGCAAAATAAAACCAGAAATAGAGTATGCCTGGAGCTGTAAATTCTCTAGCATCCAAAGCAAGTGTCCGAAGTACACGATAGTTCCATATATTTGTCCCACAGACACAGCCAACTGAATTGTGTACTGGTGTGGCTTCTGTGAAACAATTGTGACCTGCAAAAGTTGAACATCCGACCATGTTACTCTTCTTTTAACATTGCAAACCACTGCAAAAGTGACAGCAAGAACCCCAAAAAGTTACTACGAAGTGAGATAAGCTTGCAGTTCCTTCACATCAATGATCTGGAAGATAGTGGATGTTTGAGGCTTCAGGTTAAAAAAATGTGCCCTCTGAATGCTACAAACTTTTGCAAGTCATTATTCTTGGCCAGTCATTCCCCACATGCGTGGGATAACAATTTTAAAGACTGAAAGAAAGAAGCGACTCTATATTTGTTGCAAGTTGGCTGAGAAATGCTTTTGGTAGAGTATCAAGCTTATTCTGCAAGATAATTAATATAAGTCTTCTTGTAAAAGTATGGTTGAATACATAATAGCCCTCTAGGACCATGTGGATAAGTCCAGAAAGTGCGAATTAATAAATGGCAATATTTTTTTGCATTATCAATAGGAAACAAGATAACGCATCAATGGGTTGCCCTTTAGAGGAGCCATTGACGCATGCATGGGTGATAATTTGGAATTGGTAGTTGGTGTAGTAAGTGTGGATCCTTTGGTGCCCTTTCAATTGCGCTTTGTTCTTTAGAATATAAAGCCTCTAGTACACGGAATGCAATGTCTCTTGCATATACAACCTAAAATGAGTTAGATTTCCCTTGTCATCAGGTCGTGAAACCTAAAATGAGTTAGATTTCCCTTGTCATCGGGTCGTGAAATGGTAAAAAGGTAGAAAAGAAAGCGTCATAACACTAGGAAGTTTTGTCACAAGGAATTCTAAGACACGTTCTAGTTTATCCTGTTACTAATGTTCGAAGCATAAAAGACTCTTGTTACCTGTTCCACCTGCGACATCAAGATCCTACATTCCAGGGAATGGGCAAAGCTTTGACACCAACCTGTTAAAGAAAACCACAATTGACAAACCATTTCTTTCTGCTGAAAAGCAAAGTTATCACACCTATCTCTCCAAAGCCGATGTAATCCAGCACTCATAATATCATTCATGAGATCGTAATTCGAGGCCACATTCTTGGACACGTCACCAACCATACGTGACTTGTCTTCCTCTGGAACTCCCTGAAATCCTGCAATTTGATTGGATTGTCCAACGATTATTCCTTCCCTTAAAGTCAACACAAACTAGGGATGCTTACCAAAGGATGTAAAATTAACTTGTGCTTTTGCTAAGCATGCCTTCTCACAATGTATCGCTTGTCCAAGCAGTCTCTAACGTTTTGCTAAGATAGATCGCAACATGGTAATACTACCAGCATTAACTACAATCTTCTGCTTGTCAGACCAATAATATCAGATTCAAATTTGTTAACAATGTGAGACAACCAAAATGCCAGATAGGATATTCATACAGAATATTACTAATAGAATGAGGTTATATAGGTATCATACTACAATGGATAGGGGGGCGTATGTCTCCTCAAGAGTCCGAGTTCAAAACCCTCCAAGGGACAAAAATCTTCTTTCAAAAAGAGGGGTGAAATTAGCAATCAGTACAATCTTCTCCGTAGATTAGATCCCGTTCAAATTCGACTAAAGCTGTTGTTGAGCATAAGTACATCAAGAGCTAGTGGATTAAATAACATAAATAAACAAAGAAAAGAAAGTAAGTCCGCTTTACTATCTTTGACTCTTTCAAGAAAACAAAACATATGACAATACCCAGACCAGAATCTTCGATGGAAATCCTCTGTTATGACTAATATTCTAACCTGTTGAATGGAAATATCTGGAACAATACTTTAGAATCTGCAAGTCACCTTAAGCGCTTGCTGCAAGATTCAGAACTCACTTGGGCATGGTCCTTCATACCCAACACATAAATCTATCAAATTGGCTCTTAAGGCAATTTTTTTACTCCTTCGGCAACTCATGGAAGGCTGGAACTAGATAAATCAAATTGTCTAGAATAGCATGATTCGGCCACCGAAACTGCTAGACCAAGGAAAAAGAGGGACGGGACAAAAAAACAATACGGCTATAGCCAGAAGGAAGCCATAGCTGAGCCAATTGTGTGCTAATCCGAGCCTGGCCAAACACGCAACCGAGCCTGGGTCCTTGTAGATAGCTTTAGTCGAGATGTCGCCGGGAAGACTGCCGCTGCTGCTGCCCTCGCCGGAGGAGATTGCGTAGCATCAAAGAAGACCCAAACAATCTCTACCGTCAAAGACATCCCAAACACATCTTTGCCGTCTAAGTATCACAAAGTGTCACAAAAACCCTAGCTAATCCCAGACAATTGCAACCGCGTATATAGAATATTTTATAGCATATACAAATCGAGGCCTTCTATACGTCACTCCATCCTCCAACAAGAGGGTTGCCCCCTATGGGCAACCCAATAAGCACATGGACATAGTTTCTAAAGACAATTTTATAGAAAGACTATTCGAATTTAGATCTCTCAATATCAGCATTTAACATTTCTCGTCTACGCTCATAAATTTAGAAACAATCTTAAATCTTATATCCAATGCAAGAGTATCTAAGCATCCTATCTGTACATCCAAAAGTATTAAATTTATTTGATAACCCATTTCTTGCAGACAAGTGCAAATTTCGACTGAAGTACAATAGTATGAGAGAAGGGGAACAATGCTCACTAGATCCTAGCCAAACAGTGGCAATGATAATCGAAGGCGGTGAAGAAAACTCCAAGAATATAAAGTCATGGATAACTCTAGAGGCCTAAAACCAGGGAGATGAAGGCTTCACAAAACATATGGATGATCGATCTCGATGGACTCCGTGTATGCATGTCTATTTTTCAGCACATAACCTCTGCTACATATACACTTGCAATCCGATCAACATCAACACGCACGTTATTGGCTCCCTAGTTTTAACAGAGGCGCCAACATGTCTCTCGAGAGAATCTTTGAGACAATCACAAGAGAATCACGGTGACGTGGCACCTAGGTGGCGCCTTTTTTTGCGTTTCTTTTTCCCTGGTCTATTGTTCTGCATACCTGCAAATCCGGCAGGTCCATCTAGGAGTGCGTCTGACTTCACACGCTTCACGGGGTGGCTGTGATTCTCTCGAGCTAATTACGTGGTTCTCTCGAGAGAAACACAGTGATTCTCACACATGATTCTCACGTGATTAATGCACACACATAATTAAAGGTCGCACGTGCTCATGCACGTGGAATATGTGATTAGCTCGAGCTAATCACACAACACACATGCATAATAAATGCGCAATAAGGCATGCAAAAACATCATTTCATTGATGCGCAGCCACCCTGCTATGTTGTGCCACGTCATTTTTCATTGATTCTTTTGAGCACGTTGCGCCATGGTTAAAACATGGGAGCCAATATTAGCACCGCAGCACCACGGTATAAGATTTCTACACTATCCACATGTCTCTCGCAGTGAATGTAAAAAATGACGTGGTATAATTTCTAGACAGTGAATGTAAAAAATGATGTGGCATAATTTCTAGGGTAAATTGTCCTTAAGGTGGAATCACACCACCGGACATAGAGAATCTTGTTTCTTTGCTTTTGGGCAGGGATTTCCAGTGGCTCGCTAAGGTGTTCCTGGCAAACCTTCAACCTCAATGGCTTAAACCTCCAGGTTGCTTTAAGCAACCACTCTAAGCAAGAAAATTGCAAAAAGAAAGCTCAAACAATGAGTTAGCACTTCATTCCCAAAACTAGAAAAAGGTGGCCTCAGCAAAAATGATGTTTGCAAACAGACTCGAATTTTGACATGATTCCAATTCAAAAAGTTGCTCTGACACTAAAAGAATTTGTGACCAAAAGTCAGATGCAAGGAAATTTGCAGAGCTTTCTCAAATTTGCAATCTTGGCCAAGTTAAAACTTGGTCGATATCCCTGGCAGCAAGCTAAATTTTGCAGATCAAAAAGTATGAGTCCTTTTTAACTTTTGACACCTTATTCTATCTCTAACAAATCTGTACACAAGGATCAACAGGTTTTTTGGCAAAACGAAATGCTAGAATGCCCAGAAATTTGAATTTTTTGCATAAAACTGTTAAAATGCAAAAATAGTAAGCAAATTTTGGTAAAACGAGTTCTAGCAACTTGTTTTTGCTTTTGACGAATCCTGACTATTCTGACACGTCTGCACAAAAGGTATGTTCAACTTTTTTGTTAAAAATTATGCTCAAATGTCCTGAAAGAGCTGTTTCTTTGCTTAAAACTTAGAGTTACTACTTTTTTGCGTTTCTTTTTTCCTGATCTATTGTTCCGCACACCTGCAGATCCGGCAGGTCCACCTAGGCGTGCATCTGACTTCGCATGCTTCAGGGGGTGGCCGTGATTCTTTCGAGCTAATTACGTGGTTTTCTCTTTTTGATTATAGGAACTTTCAAAACAAAAACTATATTGTTTCAAGTGACTTATTTAGGAGAGAGCCAAATAAAATTGAATAAATGAATAGAAAATTAGCAGATAAATCCTGAATAATTCAATTTTTTTTCGAGAAGAAACAAAAAAACCTTTAATCATTTAGAGCATATCCAATAATAGGGAAGAGAAACACAGTGATTCTCACACATGATTCTCACGTGATTAATGCTCACACATAACTAAAGGTCGCACGTGCTCATGCATGTGGAATATGTGATTAGCTCGAGCTAATCACACAATACACATGCATAATAAATGCGCAATAAGGCATGCGAAAACATCTTTTCATTAATGCGCAGGCACCCTGCTATGTTGTACCACGTCATTAACACTATCCACATGTCTCTCGCAGTGAATGTAAAAAATGACGTGGTATAATTTCTAGACAGTGAATGTAAAAAATGACGTGGCATAATTTCTAGTGTAAATTGTCCTTAAGGTGGAATCACACCACCGGACGGAGAGAATATTGTTTCTTTGCTTTTGGGCAGGGATTTCCAGTGGCTCGCTAAGGTGTTCCTGGCAAACCTTCAACCTTAATGGCTTAGAACCTCCAGATTGCTTTATGCAACCACTCTGAGCAGGAAAAAATTAGTGGCTAATCTTAGCTGAATGGCAAAATTTTAGACTGTTGGGAAAAAAAATGGCTAAAGTATGACCCTTTTTGGGCAAAAAAAAAAGAAAATATTAGCCAAGTCTATTTCATGCCCCACCTCCATTTCATCCGCCTTTAGCTAATTGTAAGAAAGTATAAGTGCCAAAAATTAGAGAGTTTAGCCAAAACTTAGATACTTTAAATTTTGACATACTTTAGCCAAATTATTTTATAAGTTTTATATCTATTATGATCAGTTAATATTTAGGTCTTAAATTAGTGCAAAATAGCCAAATGATAGAAGATAATGATAGAAGATTTTTTTATTTTTAAATATAACGTAAGAAAGTAGAGGCAAAATTTGAAAAGATTAGCTAAACGTTAGAAGCATTCATCTCAACTTTTGGCATACTTTAGCCAAGTCTATTTCACCACTTTGGATTTAGAAGTTCCTTATTTTTTCCTTGACTTTGAGCAGGAAAAGAAAGCACAAACGATGAGTTAGCACTTCATTCCCCAAACTAGAAAAAGTTGGCCTTAGCAAAAATGATGCCGTTTGCAAACAGACTCAAATTTTGACATGATTCCAATTCAAAAAGTTTTTTTTTTTTTTTTGAAGAACTGAGACACTTATATTAAAAGAATGGCAATGATACAAGACGAGTAGTGAGGAAAAAGAATGCCCCGAAGGGACAAAGACACCTCAGCACTCCATACTAAAAAACTAGAGCGTAAACTTCCAATCACCTCTAGTAATCACTGTACAAACTCCCCATTCGCATTTACAATGTGCAAAATATCTCGCCAGATGCAAAACTTTATCTCCTCTAGGCCATAAACACAAGAAAACTCTGGAATAGCTTATATCTGAGTCGTGGAACTAGAGAGGCTGCAGGTTGTTGAATCCCTTGAAAAATCCATAAACGATGCCGTTTCCAAATCAACCAAACCAACCACGTCTTATACAGATGGAAAGCCTGCTTCTTAGGAGAGGACCATGAAGCTGGAAACACATGAAGAAGTATCTTCTGGCTACACATCCTGATCCGGAACAATGCTCTGACCCAATCCCATGCAGCTTGCAAATGTGGGCACAAGACTAGACAATGTTCAATGGACTCTCGATGAGAGCCACAGCAGGGGCAAAGAAAACTCACAGCTGGCTTAAATCTATGCACAAGAACATTTACCCTAATGCAGCGGTGCACCACTTGCCACAAGAGAACCCTAACCTTCAGTGGGGGGAGAGACTTCCAAGTCCATGTCCAGACGGAGCGCCAATAGGAACCCTGAAGCTTCAGTGCCCACTTGTCAGAAGGAGGTAAAGTATCATGAATAACCAATGTCCGGTAACAAGAACGAGCAAAAACATGACTCATCAACCCCTGAATGAACCTTCCAAATCTGAAAGACCACCCCTCCCTGGAGGAGAACAGGAATATGCAGTGGAATACAGGAGGCCACTTGCTGCCAGATAGCTCGATCACTGCTCTTAAGCCGAAAGCGGGCCTGAAAAAACTCCCAAGGAGCCAGTTGGCCATGCCAATACCAATCCTCTAAGGTGGAGACTGCAGCCCGAGTCCAACGGGCCTGTATTCGAGCGTGCAAGCTGGCAGCCAAAGGCAAGTATGTCGGAGGCAGAGGAACCCACAGAAAAGGAGAAGTGTGATGAAATACTGATGCATAGTCTACCTGGAAAAGCACTCGCACATGCTCCCAGGCCCGCAGTACACCCTTGAGAAAAGGTGACGCATGTGGGAACGGCCTCAGACCGTAAAGCAAAGCCCAAGGCAACTTCACAGGGACAGATGGCTTGTGAAAAGCCACACAATTCTCGAGGGACTGTAAAAGCAATGCTGCACCTGGAGAGAACACCTTTTCATGGAGAATACTCTAGACAAACTTGGAGACTAACACCTTAGAATGCAAAGCCAAATCTAGGATTGCCAAACCCCCATCCTCTCGAGGGCGGAGGCACTTCCACCAGGCTACTTTAACCACTGCTCCTTCTGCAGCCCCTCCCCAAACAAAGTTTCGGACAATTCTATCCAATTCCTGAACTTTGCATTCTGGAGCTAACATAACAAACGCTATGTATACGTGGGTGCTACAAAGCACTGACTTAGCTACAGTAATCCTGCCTACTCTGACACTCAAAGAATCTGTGGCCAAAAGTCAGGTGCAAAAAATTTGCAGAGCTTTCTCAAATTTGCAATCCTGAATATCCCTGGTAGCAAGCTAAATATTGCAGATCAAAAAGTATGAGTCCTTTTTAACTTTTGACACTTGATTCTATCTCTAACAGATCTGCACACAAGGATCAACAGGTCTTTTGGCAGAAAGAAATGCTAGAATGCCCAAAAATTTGGGTTTTTTGCACAAAGACTGTTAAAGTGCAAAAACCGTAAGTAAATTTTGGTAAAATGAGTTCTAGCAACTTGTTTTTGCTTTTGACAACTCCTGACTATTCTGACAGGTCTGCGCACAAGGTATGTCTAGTTTTTTTTTATCAAAAGTTATGCTCAAATGTTCTGAAAGAGCTGATTCTATGCTTAAAACTTAGAGTTTCAGATAATAACAGTGAGCAATTCCTTGCAATATGAGTTGGCACTTTTTTTTTTTTTTTACTTCAAGAAGACTCAGGGAGGTCCTGAGAGTAAATAATTTTGCCTATGGTTATCAATGCATGCATTTGACTCACTTGTTAGCTTTTATGATTTAAACAATATAACTCTAGGATGCAATGAAGAACAATACTGCTATTCCTAATCTTTGAGAGGAGAACAGAGATATACCAATGTAATCTTCATGCTTTTCTTTTCTTTTTCAAAATACTTCACTTAATTGTTTGTGGAGGAATGACAAGGAATAACTTCACCAAGGTTCGGAAAAGTCTGTCAACTCCAAGTACAGATGTGTTTTTGGATACATTATCATATTTCAATACAAGTCCAGTCCAGCAATCAAAACCTCACAGGTCGAGGGCACAGGATCAAGTCGGTATTCAAAGCAATTTCATGGAATTTCCCTCAAAAAACATCTTTTCTGAGACAAGAAGGGTGAATTCAAGCAATTCATGTTTTCTCTACAGAAATCCATAAACACAAAGTTAATATATTGATGATACTGTCATTAGACAATTTCAATAACAAAAATAATTACAAAAGCAAATAATGTTCATTCTTGCGAATATGGTATGCCACCGTGATACGAAACGTCCGAGCCAGCGTCGAAGCCAGCCAGGCAGAGCTAAGAACCCTGCAGAGTAGGGCTGAGACACAAGATCAGGAGATTCAGAAGCTCAAAGCAACCATTGCCCAGCAAGGTAGCGGCCTCCATGCTGAGGTCTATGAACACCTGCGGCACTGCACAAATGAGTTGGCCAAGCAACAGAGATTCCAACAGGAGCTAGGCTCCCCACTCTCGTGCGCCAGAGGTCGCAAATACGGGGGACAGCCAAGCGCCGCGTGCCCCTCAGCCCACAGTCGCCAAGCAAAGCGCATTGGACACCACCACCTCCTCCATCTCGCGACACCACACCGCCCTCGCCAGAGCAGCCCACACACTCCAATATACAGGCGTCACCTGCTGGGGCGGCTAATGTTGCCCCTTGACTCGGTGGAGGCAGGAGGGCGGGGCGCCGCCGCCATAATGTGGTGGTGCGTGGACTCGGAGGAGGCGGGAGAAGATCTCTCACCAAATTCGTGATGAGATCCTATCTCGAATGGCATTCCGAACAAGGGTACATTGCTAGAGCGAAGCCGGCCCAGGGCTCAGCGCCGTCGCCCGTAGCGTTGTCATCTTCCGCGGTTGGCGGAACATGCCCGCGAGTACGTGAAGGCCATCTGGCGTCGGAGTAGGCAACCCCGAAGGGACCGCTCACGTATGTCGACCGAGGATCTCACACCGATGCAACAGAGTCCGTAGCCGGTGAAATGCCCAGTCGGGGGCGTCCATCGTGAGGGGGGGCTAAAGGCCTTGTCCTGGGGGCAAGCCAAGATTTTTTCGAGCCGGCGCTGGCCGAGGTCGGCCCGATGCAATCGTCGTCTGCGCCACTCCTGCTGCTGCTGCTGCGGCTGCTGCTAGTACCCCTACTGCACCTCCTGCTCCCGCCGCTCCGACTGCTGCTCAGGCCCCGCACACTGCTCCCCCTGAACCGGGGCAGATCATCGAGCGTCCACATCGAATGCCAACAAATAGGAACTGTGTCTATGGATGGTGTCTTGGAACTGTCGGGGCTTCCCCTGGCAGAAAGGCGAGAGTCTCAACTCTATTGCACCAGATATGGATCTCATTTTCCTCATGGAAACATGGGAGCATGCAGGGCACAGATTACCGGACCTCCCAGGCTATCTGCATTTCTCGGTGTTCAATGAGTGCACAGGCAAGTGAGGGCATGGCGGGGTTGCCTGCTACTACCGTGCAACCTTGAGGCACTCAGTCTCGTTGCACAAAGCGGGGCGAGTAATGTCGCTACTTGTGGGTGCGGCGTGCAAAGATGGCGGTGGGCGACACTCTCCTCATAGCAGCATGCTACTTTCCACATGCCGAGAGCAACTTTTATAACACTCATTCAGATGTGGATCGATTGGAGCCTTATGTCGATCTATATGATGACATACAGCAGCACAAACAATTGGGCAGGGTTATGTTGCTTGGCGACTTTAATGCACGCACGGGGCCGAAAGGGTTTCCAAAATTTGAGCCCCCGGCGAGGACGTCTTCTGCGGCTTGAACCCCGCAGGGTGGCTTGGTCAAGGATATCGGGCAACTGACCATATTTCGTGCTATGGCAGGCAGTTGTTGTTGCTGGGTAGTATCTTTGACTTGGTTATTTGTAATGGGTTGGTACAATGGTCGCCTCTTCCAAACTCTTTGCACTTGTAGACAGGAGAACCAAGGGGGCGGCTCCAGTGTGGTGGATTATCTGCTGGTTGAGGAACGGGATCTGCACCTGGTTACTCATTTTTCCATCGGGACAGACACTCGGGACGAGGAAGTAGACTCGGACCACCGGCCCCTGTTCATGCATCTCCATTGGGAGGCTCCCCGTGCACCTACTGCCTCAACACACCGGGTGCCCCAGCTGCGCCTGGACTACGACCGTGCAGGGACCTATGCCCAGCTGCTTGAGCATGATCTGGCGGGACTGCTGCAACTCCCCACACTTCAAGAACAATCTGCTCAGCTGACTCACCTGCTTCTGACGGCTGCGGAAAGATGCTTTGGGAGAGGCCGCTCACGGCGAGCCTCAGGCACTACCACCTTCCCCCGCAACAGATGGTTTGATGATGAGTGTCGGGAGCTCAAACGCACACTCCGGCAAGTCACTGATCCCATCTCCCGCCCACAGGCCGTCAGTCAATACCGCTCCTTTCTCAAGAACAAGAAGGCCAGATACCTCGCAGAGCATCAGCAACAGATGTTTGGTCTCCTGGACCGGCACCCCAGGACATTCTGAAGAAGGGTCTTGAGCAAGCCTGCATAGCCCACAGGGAACATAACCTCGGAGCAATGGGTACGAAAGATTTTGCAAATTGTCCGCGACCACCTCGGGGGCCGGGCACCAGTCCCTCCACAGATAGGCATGGCTCTGGTTATCACAGAGGGGGATGTCATCATGGGCCTACAGAGTCTAGCTAATGGGAAGGCAACAGATTTAGATGGTATCTGTGCGTAAACTTCTGAAATGGGCTTGGGCCTCCACTGGTGCCATTCTCCGCGACATTGTTCAATAAAGCATTGCGAGAAGGCTTCCCTACGCAATGGACCACTAGTAGAGTAGTGCCCATATACAAAGCAGGGGACCCTCAATACCCAGCCAACTACCGTACTATTATGGTCAGCCCTCTCTTTGCAAAACTTTGGTATCGGCATCCTTGAGCGCGACAATACAATATGGGCAGAGGAAACGGAGGTCGAGCTCTACACAGGCAGGTTTTCGGCCCAGACATTCCACCATTGATCATATCTTCAACTCTGCGCACATTGATTGAGGATAGCAGGAATCGCCGACAGAACCTGTACTGTTGTTTCGTGGATTTTGCAAAGGCATTCGACACAATACCCCGCAACAAGCTATGGGACCAGATTATGTTTGCGGGGACCCCCGGACTTGCAAAATCACGATATATAGGCTGTCTGAGGCATGCTTTCGGGCCATATCACATCAGCAGACCTGGCCCGGTGACCCGGTAGCATTGGAGTGCGTCAGGGTTGCCCCCTCTCCCCCACACTCTTTGGCCTATACATTGATCAGTTGGAAGAGTGGCTATCTGAGCATGGAGGTGCGGGCGCGCATCTCATGCAGCCTATACTCCAGAGGACATGCAGCGTCACCTGAATGCTCTTGACACTTTTTGCCAATTCACTGGCATGCGAGTTAACTTGGCCAAAACTAGGGTGCTGCTAGTTGCATCATCCCGTCAGCCAAGGCTTCCCACATTCACTTACCAGGGGCAAGAGGTAGAGGTGGCTCCGACCTACAAGTACTTGGGGATTGAGTTCTCAACTACCACGTCTATCAGGTTGCGGGTCACGGCGGGTTGGAAAGCACTATATGCCATGCAGAACAACAGCCACAAGGCAGAGTTGTATGCCTGAGGTCACCAGTCACATTTGTTTCGGGCCTTGGTTGAGCCGGTCCTTTTGTATGGGGCAGAAGTGTGGGGTCCGGTGATATCCCTCAACACCTGGAATGACCTCGGCGGTCTTGAGAAGGCCTTCTTGGCACGCACCGGGGTGAAGTCCACGCCTACGTACGAGATCCTACTCCAGGAGACATGCTTTCTACCCCTTCAACGGGCTGCATTGGAACGCCATATCGTTTACTTCCAAAAGGTGGTCGCTATGGCTGATACACGCTTGCCCCACCTTGCTTTGGCCACGGCGATGGGTCCCCAACGCCTGAAATCCTGCTGGAAAGACAAGCAAGCTCAGTGGTTCTCACGCTGGCGTGTGCAGGCAAACAGATGCGTCCAGGTCAGGTCAAAGAAAGATCGCGAGGCACTTAAACTATACCTTGATGCTACTTTCCTTCGCAAGCTCTGGGACGCAGAGGCTCTGACGCATGTTAAGCTGGCACACTATCAGCAGCAAGTCAATCCTAGGCTCACAAGAGGCCCACACCAAGCTTTGTACACCCAAATACCCATGAAGAAGCGCTAGACTTATAGGTTCCATTCAAGACGAGGGCACATCGCCTCCGCATTGAAACAGGCGTTGGGCTCCGGGAAGCCGCGAGCAAAGGCTTTGCCGTGTTGCCACCGTAGCGATTGAGGATGAATGTCATGCTCCCCAGATCTGCCCAGCATTTGCCCATATCTGAGAGCGATATGTTCGATTACTAGTGCCTGGCCAGCCGTTGCATCAGTTATTGACTACGGCGTCAGTGGGTTTGTTGGGGTCGTACCTCCAGGAGGTTATGGATGCACGGGCTCGTTTGTGTCCTATGGGATGATATTGAACTGTCCTATGCAATTGTACAGTGTACCAGCATGCTTATTACTGCTAAGATTTTTCCCTCGAAAACCCTTCGGGGCGGGGGTTTTTTAATCCTGTCAGTAATATGCTTGCTGCTCTCTTTTTGTTTGGGTCCCATAGGCCAATTGGTCTCCTTGGACGCTAAAAACCTATCCTATTCTATTCTATTCTATTCTATTCTATTCTATTCTATTCTATTCTATTCTATTCTATTCTATTCTATTCTATTCTATTCTATTCTATTCTATTCTATTCTATTCTATTCTTATTGGAGGATTGTGATTTGTCATGGACCAGCCCCTTGGGAGGCTTCGCCGAGCCGGCGTGATGGCTTCTATTTTTGAGTTAATTGCTTCTTTTTATGTTGTTTTTTTTTCAGGTCATCTCATCCTATGGCGACTTTGTTAAGTTCCTTTTCTTCTGTTTGTTTTCTTTTCTCTTAAGTTTTCAGGTGATCATGGCTATTTCTTTCTTTTGTTCGACTCTCCCATAGAGTTTGAGATGAATCGTCTGAATTACGACCTCCATCTCGTGCTCCCTCGATTTTTTTTTTCCTCAATGATATCAACTTTGACGGCCCGGGCTTTTCTTTGGGAGCCATCGGGCGAAAGTTTATCATTAGGATTTTCCTCGAAAACCCGAAAGGGCGGGGTTTTTCATCCCGGTGATAAACCTTCGCACGTTGCCTCCTATTTGCCTTTCTTACTTTACATCGTCTTAAGGGGCCTGGGTTGTTCCTATGGCAGGTTCCCTTTATGATTATTAGTGGGTAGTCAGATCGAATTGGTGGACTACCCTACCCTCCACCTTAGCTATTTTTTCAAAATGTTTGTACACTGCTGTGATGAAAGATATGCCTATCTATCCGGTTTCCCCCCCACAGACGAGTCTCTCACCAAAATGTATGAAATCCTTTGAATCCATTTAAGTCTGCATAACTTTCTGCAATATACTTCAACAATTCTTCACAGTTGGCCTCTGGCCACATTTGCACTTTTGAATTTTTTTTCTAACCTTAGAAAATGAAAAAAAAAAATGGCGAATATTCGTCAAATGAGAACAGTGAACTTGGCAAAAGCCCAATAATTCTCAAGAAAATCTATAATTTATGAGGCGAATCTTAATAGAAGTCTAGCACTTAGGGCGAGCACTTGAAAGCCAATGTATGTGAGCAAATGCATTTGAAATGCTAAGCCCTAATAAGTATTTATTGAGAAGCTCATTAATTTAACAAACAACAACTACTCTTTCTTTGCTAAGGACACATGCGTATGCCTAGAAGTTGGATATGTCGAGCATTTGATGGGCTTTACGAATTGGGACATTGAACTTCACTTTACGTGTCACGCAAACATGGAACAAATATTCCCAAGGAATAAGACATGCTTGGAATCATTATGAGGAGGAGGAACAAATGGGAAATTGTATTGGCTAGAGGTTATGCCCAACAAGAAAAATGTAAAAGTCTTTGTCAATAGGCCGAGAGGTTGTATGGTGCTATTGTGAGACTTTCTATCGCTATATTTTTCCATAATCAAAATTATGCTTTTTTGGACTTGGTGTGATAGGACAAAGAACAATAAGGAGTTTTGTGCAATGAGCCGAATTTAATATTTATTTACAGGCTATTGAAGAGGCCGGATGGAAATGTCTATTTACAGAGCTACTGAAGATGGCAGGATGGAAATAGGATGAACAAAATTTAATATCTATTCACAAGGCTACTGAGGATAGCAGGATGGAATAGGGACATAATAGGACAAATAGAATTTAATATTTATTCACATGGTATCGAGGATGGTAGAATGGAATGGGATATGATAGAGTACCACTCCTATGCTGGTAAGATGCCTTTTTTGATGTTATATTTTGAACCTTTGTAGATCTGATGGTCCTCTTCTTCTCTGCAGTAGGGTTTTATGTACCACACATGCACAACAAATTCACATTAAGTTCAAAGCAACTTGGATAGCTTTGTACATTAAAAAAATCTGGAAAAAACATGATTTAGGTGGTGTTGCAGTGATTATTGCCGCAGACATATACTGTGTAACTAAGTGCCTTTGCATATTCACTTCGTGGCACCAGAAAAGGTTTTCATTCCTTAAAAGACCATGACGCCAGATATCCATTTTCGAAAGACCGCTGTGATGTAAGTGTTAAACCATTTTTGGGAAACCATTTTGATGCCAATTAAATGCTATATTTCTGTTGTGTGCAGGATTCTGTATACCTTTAGCCATCTGAATATATGTTGCAGATCATTAGTATAACCATTCAATGTTTGACACATTCTCCTCTCTTTGTCACTTATAAAGGTGGCATTACTATTGGTGCTTCTAAGCAGTTACAACCATGCTTGCCGCCTAAGCTGCTGAAAAAATAGAACATTCAAGGTTCTTCTCAGGTAAATAACCAGTCTTTGGTACTTTAGGATCCTGCAAAAAAATATCTATTAAAAGACATGTTCCAATGTTTGAATAGAAAAGAGTTTCCGATATCTAAAAGAGATAGATACAGTGCTCACCCAGTCCTTTGAAATGAATGGATGGCTTGATTGCATTTTCTGACTTAAATAAGTATCAAAGGGTACGATGCATACCAACAAAAAGGTACTCAAACATGAGTAATGAATACCATAATAAGCTTGAACATCGATTCCTTAACAGAGGAAGCTATCGATGAAGGAGCAACAATAATTTTATTTCTTCAATCGAAGGTCATTTCACACAAATAAATGAATTGGAACAACATTAAAGACAAATCGTTAGTTGGTAAGCATATACATGTTCAAAGTGACAAGTGCATTTCTTCATATAACTTGCTCCAACTAATTAGTATATGTCACTGAATTGGCCCGCAACATCTTCATATGAACCCATATTCAAAGAAATTGTTGGTGAAAGGCCCATCATCAACATAATATCAATACAACAAGTATTAACGCATACATGCTAAGTTCATGTTTACTTTGAAGCTGACGTAAGTCAACATTGCACTCCAAAATCAACTAGCCTCAATGGAAGGGGCTCAACTACATGAAATATGCATCAAGCTCCATTAGTCTCAATCAAGCATCTACAAGCTACTAATTCACAAGGTATTTATAATTATTAGAACACATCAAACATAGCACTAATATCTATACATTAATATACTACAGGATTATCATTGTCAATAACAACTAACAACAAATCAATCCAAACATTCTACCTAATATTGAATTGCATGATGTGTAGTTAACCTTACACGTCCTCCTAAAATTCATCATCCACTTTTGTACTTAGCGCTTCTTTACAAAAAGGTATGATACTGAAGGTAAAACTGCAACATACATGCCTATTGCACCAGGTCTTTCAAAATGATAACCACAAACAATGTTAGCAACTCGTGATAATGAGCGAACATTTATATCCAACATTCTATTATTCTAAACTGGAAGCCTATATACTTCCGTATGAGGGCTTCCATAAGTTACATCAACCCAGAGCAACAAATGTCGTGCAATGCATGCTTATGTTTTTACACTATCTCGAAAAACCTTTAAGCAAGACACAATGTGATTTACTCATGCTTACACTTGGATTTGAACACAGATATGCAAGCACAATTCATTTGAAGTGAATGCATCTTTGCACATTATGAAGTGGATATTTGAAGATCAAGGTGAGGACATTCATGAAAGATCACACAAGCATGCTAGGGAAGGTGATTCAAGCAAGACAACTTTGAAGACTTGAAGACCCCTTGAAGTGTTCTTGGTATGTGATGTTTCCATTTGAGTTCTTGGCATAACTATATCCTATGATCTCCATCCCAAGCCTTCCATATCCTTTACCATGAAAACATACCCATGTGACCTCAAATTTCATGCCTAGCTTTCATTTCCTAAAAGCAAATTGGCCTAGGAGATTTTTTCTAGTCAAAACATCTCTTTCATATGTCAGTCACACTTCACACACCCACCATACCATCACCATCTTGTAAAAGCAAAGAAGTTTTCACTTGATTTGGCCATACCCATGGTCTAGGGTCAAATCCTCTCTCTAGAAGTCAAATGGTGAGAGAAAGTGCAAGATCCCTAAGGGAGGCAACACAAGTCAAAGATTTGCCTAGAGAATGCAATTTATATGCATTAGCATTAAATTGACCCATGTCACCACTTGAAAATGGCCAAGTCATCATACACATCATCTTCATTGCCATGTCACACTATACACATGTCATCCCCATTGGAAATTCCTTTTCTTTCAAAAATTCTTTAAAACAAGGTGTTTAAGATCATAAAGGTGACATGTTGTCTTGTCACATCATCACCATCACACCCACATCATCACACACGTGTCACTCTCATCATCTCCACCTCATCACATGTTTTGACTAGAAAAAGTATACCTTACCAAGTTGTTTGACACCTCATCACCCCTTTTGCCATGTCAGCATCATCTTGCCAACTCATCTTGCTTACTTGCCACCTCATACTTCCATGCCCTTTTTTAGCCAAAAAAATAAAAATCTAGTTTTGCAAAAAAGATTCCACCGTCATGGAGAGCATTAAAAAAGAATTTTCAAAAAAGAGTATAGACCTTCAAATTGGGTTTCTTGGGAATTGTGCCAGGCTGCCTTGTTTGCAAAATAATTCCTATCTACCCCCCCCCCTCCACAGCCTAGATTTCCCCGTCCAATCACCCCCCGCCACGTTGTACACCCCGGCGTGTGGGGCGGTGGAGGTACCGAGTCCCATGTGGGCATAACACGTATAATTAATAATAATATGTGTGTTATTCCTTATATACCTTGCCCATTCTTTTTGAAACTTGCCTGTGGGATATATCGAGCTTATTTCCAAGAACCCTTATCCCCTGCTACGCCAAGATCCGGCAAAATCCACCTGAATTAACTGCTATGATCTAAACACTTCGGATTTGCCTACATTGAACCAAAAACTCATTAACCCAACTAAAAAACAAAGATCCGGCCCAGATTTGCCAAGAATGGGCCGGAACAGAGGATTTTAAGAAGGGGAAAAAAGGCTCAGAGATTTTTCGAGGGCGTTGAGGCAAAAAACTGATCGAGGTTCTTTGAGGAAAGACCGGTTTCGAGGGTTTGAGCTTGGATTTTCCTTCCAGATGCCAGATTGTGCACGAATTTCTGATAATTTCTGTGAATTACCTGACTGAATATTTTATTTGATCATGTGCTCAAGACATAGAGCTTGGGATTATCTTTGCTTGCTGTGTGACTTTTAAGTGAATGAAAATCCGATCCTTGGAAAAATATTTGTGAATGATTGCTTTTGACAATATGTTTTGCATCATGGAAAATCTAAGAGTTGACCTTTGCATCCAGGCACGAGAGATTATTGCAAAGAATAGTTGCATATAAGCATGTTCAGAATAGGTGAGTGTTGATCAGGTTCTTACGCATTATAGACATCTTTGCTTGTAAAATTAGGCCCAGAACTTGCTCATGCCAGTCCATATTTGCATTCTCATAGGATAATATGCACATAACCAACACATAACCAACACATAACAACCAACTCATAACAACCAACACATAACAACCATTGACATTAACAACCAACACATAACTACCATTGACATTAATTAACACAATCATTGGGTCCAATACATTTAAATTAAAATCCCCCTTAAACCCCCTTTGGTTTGGGTGCATATTCACACGGGGGGTGACTCCGGGCAACGAGAGCTGTTAGATAGGCATATTCACCCCTTATTCCTTAATCTACACCGTACGTAAAGTTCCTCGTTTGTGGGGTAAAGTTCCTCGTTTGTGGGGTATGCAAGTACAAAATTTTCTATAATATATAACAAGATTCGCAAAATACTATAAGATTTCAAGCGGAATACTATATGGTGTTGATTTCGTACGTGCAAAATACAATTATGAGGGCTCTCGCTGCCATACGTCACCCCCCGTGTGAATATGCACCCAAACCAGCACCCAAACCAAAGGGGGTTTAAGGGGGATTTTAATTTAAATGTGTTGGACCCAATGGTTGTGTTAATTAATGTCAATGGTAGTGTGTGTTGCTGTTAATGTCAATGGTTGTTATGTGTTGCTTATAAGTGTGTTGGGGATTTAATTTTATATGTTGATGTTAATGGTTTGAAGGTAAAATTTTTGCCTTTCTTGCCTTAGGGACGCCCCGCAGGTGACAAAAATTTTAGAATTCAAACTTTAAAAAACTAGAATTCATTTGAGCCTTTCTATCAATTGTAGCTTTTGAATTGATCACAATAAAACAAATGTAACATAAGTAAAAGTTACCATAAAGATAGTATTGCATTGATCCCATTATTCTGAAAGTCATAAAGTTTGCAACACCCATACACAAACATTTTTCAACAGAATTTAATAAATAAAATTTCTTTTGGCCTCTATGGATTCTTGGTGAGAAATCAAAGTGAAAACTTTTTCTCGCTTGTTAGCATGCTGATCTAGAAGCCTTGAATTGCTTAATAACCTTCAAAATCTAAAAATGCATGGTAATTCTGTGTTTCATTCGAATGGTTTACAAACAATATCCACATGTAATCCTCAGATAATGTACCGTAGGGATGTGAAAGCCTACCAAAACTCAATAAAAATTGCTGTTTTAGCATAAATAACTTAACCAAACATATCCATATCATACACTCATCAAAAAAAAAGATCTCGGAGAGAGCTTTCCAACGCAATAAAAATCATCTCAAATGTAGCCTGGATTAAAAGTTACGATAAGAAATGCCGGGCGAGGAAACCGCACTACATGCTCTTCAAGCCCTTCATATGTGCCCATTATGCACCACACACATAAAAAAAGAGGGCTTTTGTTGTGAGCCATTAGTTGTTGACTATTGGAAAAGAGGCTAAAATCAATGGCCCTTCATGTTTGAATATGCACCACACGCCACGTGGCTTGTTGTGAGCCATTGGTTAAGTTGACCATTGAAAAAAGGCTAAAATCAATGGCTCGGGAATGGTGCACTCTAGGATGTAATGATTAGTACATCCATTTGAATACATCACGAAATCATAGGAAAACCTTAGTGCAAAGCGCATAAAACACAAAGAAAACTCCTCGCGGCTATGCGCTACATATTCTCATCTCTGCAAGAGCATGTATAGCATTGGTATTTACTTCAAAAGCACAAAAAGAACTCTCAAGCTTCCATTAAGTCAAGACAAGCCTGCTATTCATACTGTGAATGTATGTCAGACCTAATCTTGAATTTCCGTGATAATTTGCACATTTCTTTGCATATGAGTACTTGACCATTGTGTGCGGAGACTCTAAGAAAGGTTCCAAGCGCCAAATCCCAAAAAATACCGCTTTTTGGAGTTACAGAATCCACTTCCTCTCTGGGTCAGTGATATTGACCAAATTTTGATCAGGAGTGCATTTTGAGTGATCTACTAATCGGTAAATCACCGACTTTTGCCCAACATCTCGAAAGGATCTTGTGAGAAGTGGGTTTAGGCACCAAAATCATAAGCGTATCCTGCTTGTTTGCATTTGCATCTTTTTCTGCAAGCATTTAATTTTTTCTTTAGGGAAAGCGATTGAGAATTGCTTTTTGAGCTTACCGAAGTGCTTTCATTAATGTGTGAGTGGTTGCCTTGCCAACCCGGAGGTTCTAAAACCGTTGAGGTTGAAGGTTTTGCCAGAACACCGCTAACATTTTGAGGTTCTACCGTAGATTATTTCGAATTTGAACTCATGGCTCCAAGGAGAAACAACAATGAAACATCTAAGCATCTTGAAGCACGTGAAAACAATGAAGCCTTTGTCGCCGCACTGTGAGTGAGTATACAAGCAAAGATGTATGCCTTTGCCATTATTTCTAGCTGAACATGCCAATTCATGTTCCTACTTTGATCCAAGTATGAATGCTAACAATTTTCAAAACTTTGAGGAGTACTCATCGTGAATATGGACACAAGAAAGGTTGTAAGTTTTTCCGAAGCTTACAAAAGTGTTTCAAAAATGATGAGGCCTGAAATTTGCTTTGAATATGATGAGTCTAGGAGCTAACCTGGGATGAATCTTTTACAGAAGTTTTTGGCAAGATTTGGTAAGTCATAGATCCTCACAAGATTTGATTTTTGAATTAGCAAACCTTTCTATATTAAAATATGCAGGAGAGTGTGCATCAATACGTAGATTCAATCTTTTATCTTGTTGGCGTCAAATCAATCGTGTTCTCAACCACACCTTACATCTTGAAGCATCATTTATCGTAGAGGTTTGAGCAAGAGACCAAGTGTACACGGTGAAGATGCTCAAGATTCGTATAAGAAGGATTTGACATTAATAGGATAAGTGCTTTCATAAAAGCTACCGAGATTGCGTATATGATTTCCTATCTTTCCCGATGATTTGTACTCACCCCCCCATGATCCTTTGCAGATTATGAGCAGGAGACATGTGGGATCGTGAACATGTGCCAATCTATGATAAACCAAAAGAAAAAGAAGCAAAAATGAGGATGCGTATTGCCCGGCTGTCGATGTGAGAGCTAAGATAACTAAAGTATTTGAGGCTCCCAGTTGAGGTGACCAAACAATCAAGTAAAGAAATGAAAAGTTCCAAACCCGAAAAAGAATATATCCCTTTGTCCTCACTATTCAAGGAATACTCACCTTTCATTTGATTATTATTACTGTATAGACCCTTGTACAAAAATGTGTGGTAAAAGAGGGCATTTTTGGTAAGAAATGCTCCGCTTGTGCATTTTGCAAAGCAAGCAGTTACCATGAATGTAAAAGAATATTTTGCTAGACAAGAAAAAATCTAAAACCACGGGCAAAGTGCTTCATGATTTGTGTGAAAATTGAAGAACAAGAGGAAATCATGGTCAGACACACAAGAGGTAAGAACAATGCAAAAAGCATTTAAAGAACAATTACAAGTCAATGAGGATGTCAATGCAAAGGATCGAATGTATCATGGTTGTACCCCTCCTCCTCCTTGCCTTTAAATATTTGAAAAAAGATAAAGAGAGGAGGATTTTGAGTATTTACTCAAGAACTCAAAAAATTAGTGTTGACTTGCTAACTCTCGCTGAAGATAGCTCCATCTTACAAAAGAAAAAAAAGGTTCAATTTGACCAAGGAGGATGAGTTTGCCTCACTAATCATACGGAGATACACATGTCGCACTCAGAATATTATGACCCGTGAGCCTTCACATATGTTGCTGTGAATGGGCAAGAAGGCCTCACCTCAAGGTCTTATTAGATGGAGATCACCTCTTAATGTAATGCCCCATCACATAATGAGAATGTCCGCCTTGAGATAGACAAAAAAGCTCCCTATGGTCCTAAAATCCTTCCTCAAACACCAAAATAAGCCCTATGGGAATAAGTTAGTAATGTGCCAATTGGATGTAGAGGAATAGTTCTTGCCGCTTAACCTTGTGGTTGTTGCTTTGAAGGAATAGAGGAGAAATCGATATTTATGATCCGCTTCTTGGGAAGGAAATGGCCGTCAACAGCTGGGATGCCAAAATCGCGTGGTCAAAGGGAGAATGCACTATTTCAAATGGTAAGAGAAGAGTAACACTCTATAAGAAGGTAAGAGAGTTTCTGTGCTCAATTTCATTGAAGAAGACATTCTTGTGTCAAACTCTTGTGGAGAGTTTGAGATGAGTACAAAAAGATCAAATGCTAAACTTAGAATTTCATACAGTAAAGCTGCCAAAATAAGATACTCTTTTGCTTACTTGTGGTTTGATCGCGGGTGTCTCAAAAAGATTAAGAGTGGCTTCCTCTCGCTGCTATTCTTAAAGACCTCTAATAGGTTGCTTGCAAAAGTAGGCGTAATCTTTCCACATATAACCCTAATATGGCGTACTGCCAAGGCTCGATAGCGCAGTCTTCAAGAAGCCAAGAATTTGAACATTAATGAGATTGTTATCTTTGAGATTCTCAACTTGTTTGCAGTGACATCAGTGAGTACCAAGCAAGCAAAAATGAAGATATGATTTTTGCTAAGAGACCAAGCTATGGGAGAATCGACAAACTTCATGCACTTGAAATTATGCCATGTGCCAAGGGAGCAAAATTGTGAAGTCGATGCATTGTGCGTATGTCCCGCCGAAAGCATTTGACCGAGGGAGCAATTCAAGAAGAAGACTGAGAGAGATGATTTGCAACAACTCTATCCTATCTTGGTAATCAATGCAAGTGATGAAAAACGTGTAAAAGAGGTAAACCGATAAAAAGGTCTTGTCACCAAGTTTTTGATGAATGGAAAGATATTCTTGTTTTGGGATTATAATGAATCCAGTATATGTTTGCTAAGCCGCAAGTATAGATACAATTTTATGTGATATGTGTACAATGCCTAAGTCAGATTTGACAGAAGGAGATAATGACAAAGACGTTTACATTAGAGTGGTGGATTGCAACCCTTCCTAGACATGTGTACAATGCTTAGTCAGATTTGACAGGAGGAGCTTATATACAAAGATCTTCCACATTAGGGTGGTAGATTGCAACCCTTTCTACATAAGTCATTTTGCTCCTAATAATCAACACATGCATGCATTGGTCGCACACAATGTAGTTTGAATGTGTTAGTGCCATGCTGTAGTGGCTTCCAAACCGCAAACCAATACAATGGAAAAGAGAGATTTCTAGATTGGAAACTATTAAAATTGTAATGAAGAAAAATGAAGTTGCATAATTAGATGCTTTGCTTTCTTGGGCTTTTAAAGACATTGTATGTCGTTGTGAAATGTCATGGTTGTGCTTATATTTATTTGGTGTTTTTGTTGATAAAAGGGCGAAAGTTATAGGAGGTTTATGTTGTAATTATAATAATAATAATTACATTTATTTATGCACAAAAATTGTTAATTGAGTGAGTATCTTCGTGATTTTGTAATCTATAGCAGGAAAACCAAATATAGAAAAAGGATGGGAAGATGCTTTTTGGTTTACACTTAATGGGAATTTTGCTTAACCTTCTCAAATTTCTTAGGTGCCTAGGCATTGCCGACTTTTAGTTACGATATATTGTGCTGAAAATGATGTATAGCTACCAAATCAAAAATGCTCGCTCATTGCTTTTTGTTCGAGTATTACTCGAGCGTTAACATTATCGCGAGATGCTGAGATTTCCAAATAGCTCAGTTTGATTGTCGATCACTTCCTTTTGAAAGCAGCCCCATTTTGTTCGGCTGCAAACGCTGCGCTTTGTACTTCAAATGGAACCTCGCTTTCAAAGCTACCTAGCTGAGTATCCCATTAGTAAATAATTTGGCCGAAAAATCTCATGCATCTCTTCTTCCTTCAGACGACATGTGTTAACATCGGCGATCACCTTCCAATGCTTGTGCTGGGCCACCATTCGCCAGGAGAGATCATCCGCTAACTTAAGCATGGGTTTCAATTCGGGTGATATTGCCGCGATCCACCTAATAATCCCCTAAGTCCTCAAGTAAGACAAATCGTAAGGCATGTCTTATTAGCCGAAGTATATAAATAACAATATGAACCTTTGTGGAAGTTGGATAGCCGCCAAAAATAACCAAATATTGATAGAAGACGTATTATGACTCATTATTGATCTCGAATGTAGCAATATCTTTCAAATATTCATCATCGTGATGTCCTAATCCCTCTATTTTGGGTGCAAAATGATAAGATGAGCATACCTATTATCCAAGAATCCTTGGCCAAGGGCTTGCCATTTTCATCTTATAAAACAACTTAACACTTGATTAAGTACCATGTGAAACCGCCCAAATCTAAGTTGAGCATCTATAATTTGATGCTCCCATATATCACTTATTGATGTATGACCTAAATGCTTCATAGTTTTCTCAGATAGTAATAACTATGTATACAATACTATCCGGGCCTGATAAATGGCTTAAATCATTTTCAGAAATTTTGTTAGAGAAAAAATGAAGTTATTTTACTAAGGTCCACAAAATTGTGGATAAGACTTCAGAGTCATGGTTAAGTAGGCCACTAAACATCCTTTTGTAAGCCATAGTGATTTCCCCTAAAGTCAGTGAATAGAGTAAGGCTCAATCCCAAAGATAATGCATCAAGAATGTAGAGATATTTTCAAATTTTGAAATGGTGTAACTAACATTATCTATTCATTACCTCCTCCATGGGAAGCCCTTATAGCACCAACTACATTTATTCCTACTTCATGTGGTACAAAGATAAGTATCATTACATTGCAGATTTTCGCTGTATAAAATGGCATGCTTACGTGATGCACCATATTCTCTATTTGCAGCTCAATCCAAGGTAGCTTGTTTTGCAAAATGCAAACTTAAGTACTAATTCACTCAAGCAAGTTGAGCAAATGTATGGCATGTTGCAATGCCTAAAGACCGGTTCACATACATACGATGCCAACATTACCATTAAATAATCAATAGGCTAACACATAAAAATAGTGTGCAATGAAGTCATATTTATAAACAATCATATCACTAAGAATGAGAGCATCTAAACTTATAGCATTACATTGCTTCCATGAGATTGAGAAACATGGAAAATACATGAGCAGTAAAGTACGTGAAACACACAATTTGCTAGTGTAATTTATTCCATGCAAAGGTCAAACCGTGTACCTTCTTGTTTCCGATAACGTGAAGATTTGAGGCATCTTCTGTAGTCCTTATACATGTGCCTGGCCTATGTTTCTTTAACTAAGGATTCATCACAAACAACATTCATCTGGAAATAGTATCCTTCAGCACTTAATTTCATGAGCTCTCTTGATCCAGTAGTTGCAATACCTGTAACAAAGACATGAAATTGTCAATAGCTTGAAACTTGCACACACACTGAAATGAGAGGAAAGATTTTCCAAAATAAGTGCAAGGCAATAGCCTACTCTACATTATGATTGCCTGTGATCAAAACTTATTGTAGATTTAATGCCTCATGACCCGTAGTCTACCATTTACTAAAACTCTATATTTAAAAAATTAAAAGCGACTATAAGATTTGAAAAACAAAGCTATTAGGTTATTTGAGTCATATATGATTACTGCGCGAACCTTCAGATTGTGCAGACTATGAATTTCATATTGCCATGTAGAGCCGCTATAGATGAGCTTTAGCTTGAATTTTAGTGGAAGTATGTGCACACATAGGCTATTGCCAAAGCCTACAAAAAGAAAAAAAACAGATAGATTGCTACGCAATGCATATGTATCTAATCTTTAGCAAAGTGCCCGTGGAAGATCCATTTAACTTCAAGTACAAGAAGGAAGAAGACACTATAAATGCAAAACTCCCAATGACGGAGAATAACTATAAGAAGACCATATTCATCCCAAATATTTGAACAAAACTCAACCTTTGATGATATTATGTATTATCTTGAATATTTGGAATGAGGAATATAGACTACAAGGCAAATGCAAATCTAACCAAAAAATATAACCCTTTTGAATCTTCACATTATTGTTCAATAAAACAACCATAGAGGAGTAAAAAGTTCCTACAAAGAAGCTAAATCTCCCAAACAAAGAATGTCAAGGCCGGTCAACCGAAAGCTTCTATCATAAAATGAAGCAATGGAGTTGTTTACCTAGAGTGGTAGAATATCTCAAGAATCACAAGAAAGAAATGTTGCTATGTTTCGTTGACCTTTCAACTACCAACCAAGGCTTTCACCATAGACCTACTAAAACCATCTCCACAATGCCCTTGCAAGGCAAAGGAAAGGATTCAACATACATGTATATTTGGTAGGGAGTAAATGAGACTACCTCATCTTGTAGCATACTTGTTAATGATCCGGGACGCGAGTTTCATCCTCGATAGAAGCTCCATGGATCTAAATTATCCCATGTAGTCCTAACCCCAGGATATGAACCAATGCTTAGAATATCTAGAATTCAAAAAGCTACAACAGAAAGCAAGTTTTGCGGTATAGTTTCGCGGAAAACTTAGAGTCTATAAAAAATGATTACCTAAAAGGACTTCCAACATTTCCAATATTTCCAAAGCCGCGATCTCTTCTCAAGCAGACCATGCAAACAAAGATGCCCACATCCTTCCCGCAGATCCAAAGTCGCGATGATCCCTCCCCTCGCATGATTCAAAGTCGCGATCCCTCCCCGCTGGGATCTGATGCAAACGCCATGCAAACGCGGTGCATAGATCATGCCCACAAAGCCAATAACCCAATCCTTTTCACTCCGCATAACAACACATCAAAAACGAAAATGGTAATAGAGCATATAGTTGAAGTCTCCAAATGTGAATTTCCAAATCATAGGAAAAGGTACCTAACATGATTTTGGAATACCGGAAATTGTTTCTAGAGTTAAATGCTTCCAAAAAACCTTAGAAAATCAACCCGAAAAAAATCCAAAAAAAAAAATTTTCCACTTGGACGGAAAACCGACCTCTAAAACAATAATAGGATTAGTTGGTGCTGATAAAGGAGTCTGAATCTTGAAATAAAGATCAAGGATGAGGAAAAGAAGATTCAAAGAGAAATGCAAAAAGTTCGGGATTGATTGGAGAAGTATTGTGCAAAGTTGACAAGGAGGAGAGTTTTGTTGAGATGTTCCATTCGGGCTAGCTTCAAATGATCATTGAGGTTGTCATAAAGGCATTTGTGGTGGACACTTTATATCATACAAATCAAGCAAAAATTTTTTGGGCGTCCTGATACTTTTGGCCTACCCTTTTTAAAAAGATTGCTATAATATTATAAAGTGTCATAAATGCCAGATTTTTGGCAAAAGGAAAATGGGTAAACTGCCTTCTCCTCACTCCGCCATGTAACGCTCCAGGCCATTCCAAACATGGGGACTTGATTTCATGAATAGGTCCAATAGATCCACCTCCTCAGCTCAACATCAATTTATACTTGTGGCCACATATTATTTACTGGGGATGGGTTGAGGCAAGCCTTCCTCTTAGAGAAACAAATGCCTACAATTCACATCAAGATTTCTTCATGAGAACATCTGGTGTCAACTTGGAATCCCTTTAAAATCATCTCGATATAGAGAAAGTCAGTTCATGAGCCAAACTATTGCCTTGTTGCTAGCCACTTAAAAGTCAAACACACCAAAAGCCTCGCAAAGATACTACCCCGTGGGCTAAAAATGGCTCAAGCCGAAATAACCAACAAGGTTTTGAGGTCAATCAAGAAAACCACGCTAGATGTCCAAAAGAGATTGGCATTTGAAGCTTCATGATGCATTATGGGCATATAGACCACCATTAAAGTCACAACAATGTTTCGGCCCTATGGCATAGAATATGTGGTGCCAATTGAGCTTGAGCTTTCCATCACTGACGCAAGACATCAAATAAATTTAGAAATGGATGATGCAACAAAAGAAAGATGTGTAAGATTGATAAAATTTAAAGAACACGTATATGAAGCCAGAATGATGTCATGATCAAAAAGGCCAAAGATATAGGTGCAGCATTTAAATAAAGCTTCACATGCTCCAGTAATTTCCTCAAATCGTGAACTAGGTTTTGAAAATGGAATAAGGCAAGGGAAGACATAGCAACAAAGCTTGAGAATCTTTGGGAAGGGCCTTTCGAAGTAATTGATAAGGCAGGGAAAGATTCCTATTGGCTAAGAGATGTACTTGATGGCAATGCAAGACCAGTGAGACGTGCAGGTGTCAACTCATTCAAAGTTCAAATCAAATATTCTTTTGCTTAAGTTCTGAATTCCATGCAGACGCATCTGAATTTGCGGTCATACATCACATATTCATACACCTCTCTCAATATATCTTCATCTTTATAGCTGCTGCCACCCTCACCATAACAGCAGCTCATTATGCTAATAGATCTGTTGTCACATGCAGATGCATCCTAAGGCATTCATTCCACAGTAATCTGCACAAGAGTTGCCCTTGATTCACATGAGACACTTCAGATGATTATCTTTTTCCACTAAATCCAATAGGCTGTTGTCATGTTTCCAACTAGCAGCTCATTCTCTTTACTAATGATCATATTTGTCATGCAGGCTCACTTGCAGTTCACATTCACAATCATATTCATATCATCCTGAATATCTGTCATCGCCCTCTTTTTTCAATCCATTGCAAGTTCATTAAGCTGCCAAACACACCTCCATATTGACAGTTGGCTGGAGTTGTACTTTGTCATTGGCAAAAACAAGAGGTATCGGGGACCAACCTCGCTCTTTTTGTTTATATGATGCTGCCATGCTATGGCAGCATAGAAGAGTAAGACATAATGTGATTTACTCATGCTTACACTTGGATTTGAACACAGATACACAAGCACAATTCATTTGAAGTGAATGCACCTTTGCACATTATGAAGTGGATATTTGAAGACCAAGGTGAGGACATTCATGAAAGATCACACAAGCATGCTAAGGAAGGTGATTCAAGCTAGACAACTTTGAAGACTTGAAGACCCTTGAAGTGTTCTTGACCGTGATGTATCCATTTGAGTTCTTGGCATAACTATATCCTATGATCTCCATCCCAAGCCTTCCATATCCTTTACCATGAAAACATACCCATGTGACCTCAAATTCCATGCCTAACTTTCATTTCCTAAAAGCAAATTGGCCTAGGAGATTTTTTCTAGTCAAAACAACTCTTTCATATGTCATTCATACTTCACACACCCACCATACCATCACCATCTTGTAAAAGCAAAAAAATTTCACTTGATTTGGCCATACCCATGGTCTAGGGTCAAATCCTCTCTCTAGAAGTCAAATGGTAAGAGAAAGTGCAAAATCCCTAAGGGCGGCAACAAAAGTCAAAGATTTGCCTAAAGACATTAGCATTAAATTGACCCATGTCACCACTTGAAAATGGTCAAGTCATCATAGACATCATCTTCATGCCATGTCACACCATACACATGTCATCCCCATTGGGAATTCCTTTTCTTTCAAAAATTCTTCAAAACAAGGTGTTTGACATGTTGTCTTGTCACATCGTCACCATCACACCCACATCATCACACACGTGTCACTCTCATCATCTCCACCTCATCACATGTTTTGACTAGAAAAAGTATACCTTACCAAGTTGTTTGACACCTCATCACCCCTTTTGCCATGTCAGCATCATCTTGCCAACTCATCTTGCTTACTTGCCACCTCATACTTCCATGCCCTTTTTTAGCCAAAAAATAAAAATCTAGTTTTGCAAAAAAGATTCCACCATAAAAAAAAAATCTTTTTGCAAAAAAGAATTTTCAACAAAGAGTCAATATAGACCTTCAAATTGGGTTTCTTGGGAAATGTGCCAGGCTGCATTGTTTGCAAAATTTTTCCTATCTACCCCCAAAATTTCTAGATTTCCTCTCTCGTCCACCACCCCTCAATGCGATACACCCGTGTGTGTGGGGTGGTGATACCGAAGTTCCACGCGGGCATAACACGATAATTAATAATAATGTGCGGTGTTATTCCTTATATACCTTGCCCATTCTTTTCAAACTTGCTCAGGATATATCGAGCTTATTTTCAAGAACCCTAATCCCCTCAAGCACGCTAAGATCCGCAAAATCCACCAATTAACCGCTAATCATGATCTAAAACACTTCCTGATTTGCCTACATTGAACCAAGAACTCATTAACCCAACTAAAACAAAGATCTCGCCCGATTTGCCAAGAATGGGTCGAACAGAGGATTTCAAAAGCAAAAAAGGCTCGAGATTTTTCAAGGCTTTTAAGGCAAAACTCGACGAGGTTCTTTTGGAGGGAAAGACCGTTTGCTGTTTGAGCTTGATTTGCCTTCCGTGATGCCGACAGGCATGGATTTCCGATAATTTTCGTGAATTACCCGACTGAATAGTTTATTTGATCCTATGCCCAAGACATAGAGCTTAGGATTATCTTTGCTTGCCGCAGGATTCTTAAGTGAATGAAAATCCGACCCTTGAAAAATATTTGTGAAATGATTTCTTTTTGACAATATGTTTTGTATCATGAAAATCTAAGAGCTGACTTGCATTCAGGCACTAGAAATTATTGCAAAGAATACTGCATATAAGTTAACTCAATGTCCTAATGAGGTCGCTTAACCAATATAACACCCAAAGGAGCTAACTGGATTATTTTTTATCTTGAATCTTTTGTTTTTTTATAACAACCTTATCTCATTTTTAGGGATATATGGTCTATGGTTTCAGTAAAATTGTTATTTTACATCCATATCAAATCCCCCGAACCCCTGCTATTTTGCTACATATTTGCATGAAGGGTAATGCTTGACATTTGTGTGTGTGTGTGTGTGTGTGTGTGTGTGTGTGTGTGTGTGTGTGTGTGTGTGTGTGTGTGTGTTCCATTATTTAACATCCTAGTGGCAATGCTTATTTTCATTAACTTTGAAACAAGTATTGGAGCTCAATCTCAATTTTTATTAGATGGCTCCAATGTACGTGGACCAATTTGGCCCTAATTTTGGTGCTCTTTTATTTCTCATAGAAAATAGAACTACTTAGATCTTTCTCAACTTAGATCTGCATTATATGAAGTGGATGTTATTTCTAAAGACAACATAACACGATGGAAGAAGAAACATATGATTTAGGCATGAGTGCTCGTCAAGCATAAAGAAATTATATAATCTTGTGCACAAAGCGCAACCGGGTGATGTTTCTAATTCTAATAACCTTCACGTATGATTGCCTCACGTAATTCTCAACAAATAGCCTAATTCTACAAACATAATGATTTAGTATAGTGAGAAGAGGATCAAACAAAACCTAACACAAGAAGGTTATTTACCTTTCTTTTGATGACGGCGCTCTCCAAAGAACGCCCTACAAAATTTGCTCCAAAATTTCAAGGCCAATTGAATAACTCCATTACTTTCAGAAAGGAAGGGCATTAAAGTTATGCTACAAACTTTTACCGCCGGTTAAGACAAGGCCTGCTGATGCAATATGCTCTCAACAAAAGCTGCAAAAGCACATAACATGCTCAAATATATGGGCAATCTTCCATACCATGCAAACGCTGAAGCTCTGTAAGAGTTATCCCCACAAAACCCAAAGGAGCGACAAAGAGAAAACCAGTAGGAGAATCCCCAACAAATTCATCTTTAATAATTACCCAAATGCACTATTGCTCAGTTCTTAACGCCATATGTAAATTTCATTTCATTTCATCTTTAGGCATTATTGTGTTCGGACATTAGTGCCTGGCCAACCATTAAATGAGTTATTGAATACTCTGCCAGAAGTGGGTTTATTAGGTCATACCTCCGTGAGGTTATGGTGGATGCACGGATCATGAAGTCCTCCCGTGACAAGATTGAACTGCCTTGAGCATAATTCGTAAAGATGCCAAAGATACTTATTACCGCTATGTTTTTCCTTGAAAACCCTTTCGGCGGGGTTTTTAATCTTGACAAAGAATACGCTATACGCTTCTCTTTAGTCCTGGGTCCCATTACCCATAGGCCAATCTACCTCCTGGACGACATAAAAATCTTACCGTATTCTATTCATTATTATTAAGTTTGTAGCTACCAGATTAATAAACCGGTTTATAAGAGGAATAAAACCTTTTGGCACAATGGCTTAAGCTAACGCTGCTAAACCTTTTGAAGGCTTCAAACCCGCCATTAACATTTCTTCATTGGCATCGCCACCAATTATAAAATTGACACTGATGCCTGCTCTTCAAATCCCCCCAAGCCATGCAATAGCTCGCAGCCAAACATCGGAATATACTTTTCCACCGTGGTCACAAATATGGCTGTCATATACAATATACGCATACCATCACCCATACAAAAATTTATATTAATACAATTTCAAACTTAGTTTTTCACAAGATGCTAGTCAAGGAAAATATGACACCACAAAATACTAGTGAAACCAAAAAATAGGACACCTACTTGCTTTCGGAGTGATATTTTCAGCTATATAGGTGTCTTATTTTACGCATGGGGAAATTCCTAATAAAATAAGGCCCTTTTTTCCACGGCAGCATAAAACATACCGCCGTGAATGCACAAGATGCCATATAAGACTCCAATGCTATCTCCACGCCATGCCCCAAATCAAACCTTTCCCACTGATTTTTATGCGACACGGCCCTAATATATAAGACACCTCTTATATTTTTGCTTTTCCACCGTGGTCAAGATCCAAAAACTAAGAACAACAAGAACACGGTTCTCTCATGGGTTGTTCAGAGGGACCTCGAAGCAAGAGTAGGAGCTAGGATTGTTTGCATCTTTACATCCGGGCCCTATGGCTTATGGAGTCTCTTTGCTCATTTTGAAAGGGGAACTCTTCTCTCCAAATAAGCTTCCTGCAACATTTGAACTACTACTTCCATGGAGGGCCTTTTGCATTCATATCGAAGCTGCGCAATGCACTGTAACCTTGAGCACCATGGCTATCTCCCCACAACCCAAATTAATCGGGCCAACGGGGCTTTGATCTATCAAATCAAGTAGAGTTTTTTTTCAAGTTTTCGAACGCCCCAAAACCCACTTCACCAAATGCTATTCCAAAGTCGGCCTCACGACCAGGACGGCGTCCGGCAACATACTTCTATAAATACGATATTCCCCTCGATTCACACCATACAAGTCTATCTTCATAGCCTCATACCATAGATTGTGGTATCTAAGGGGCATGGCTGCTATTCTCATAACTTAGCCAACCATAGGTTGGTTTACTATCCACGTACTAACCTATTAGCACCGCCACACGTGACTCACCCGGACAGCCACGTAAGAATCCTAGGTGGACCTAACTTATATAGGCATACAACCCTAACCCTAGACCTTTTTCCAGCCTCTAGCACCCAGAGATTCACCTCCTACTCGCTCAAACCCCGCTTTCAACATCGCTTGTTGTGGCATAGGTCGTGCAAAGAAATTTCAAAGCAGGTAGACTCGCTTCTTGGAGCAGAGCTGCATCTCGCAGGAGTCGAGACCCTCATGGAGGCACACCTGATCTCTGAGGAGTCGCGAGCGTGGTATGTAGGATAGTAGTTAGATAACTCATCCGAATTAGCATTCCATAAAGCGTATCTTGTATCTAGAGTAGGTTTCTCAACCTAGAACCTTATATTCAACATCTTGAAACCTAACTGGCGAACCCTAGCCATTAGTTAGTTGTATGATTAGGTTAAGATGTTCTTCTTATGATTATTCTCATGATGTGATGATTAGGTGATGTGAGATGGTTGGATCAGTGTTTGCTCCTCTTGTATTGTAAGGGGGGTAGAGACCTAGAGCCATATGTAGTATGCTCCTAGAGTAGATCCCTTTAGTTCCTATTAGCTGCGCTTTGTATAGGAGCCCACTGTGCTATTGAGGCTATGATATGACTCAAAGACCATAACGGGCTAGAGGGAAGTGGAGGGAGGGATCCCCTCGCCGAAAGTGGGGGCTTCGGGGATCCCATAGTGGCTATTAGGGCTTATGGTCGTATCACTTCGCGGTGTACGAAAGCATGGGTCCGACACCTCCCGTGGGGTAATGGTGTTGCTTCCCCGAGCCGCGCAAGTTGGCTTGGCTCTCGCTTTGTGTCTACCGGGTAATGAATCGTGTCGCCATCTATTCTCTTAGCCACGCACTCTAGATCCCGGAAGGGGAGATGCAAATCCTTTCCCCGCCTCATCGGACCAGTGGAGATGCACCCGAGTAGTCCCATGGGTGATGCCATGGGATTGCGGTGGTCCGAAGGCTAGAGTCCCGTCGAGCCCCGATCTAGCCCATTTGCAAAGCATGCACGTGAGGGGCGGATGGAGTGGTCAACCCTAGCTATCAGCCTGAGGCCACCCCATTGCTACATGACTCCTGGGTCAGTTTATCTTGAGGCTCCAGGCTTCTGGCCACTATCCTCCTTACTTAGTCCGAGCCGCAGAGGGGAGCCTTCTATGTTTTATGGTTCGTGATTATCATCTTTGCCTTGGTTTATGAGTGATGCACTACCCTCTCAGGTAGTATTTGTATATGCTGATGCTAGTTCGACGCGGTTATCGCCTCGGGCCGTTATAGGAGCCCATAGGGAAGTGGGCGCCGCAAGACACCTCAGGCACCCTTCCCGCCGCCAAGAGTCACCGTGAGTGCAGAGACGGCGGGGCCTCACGCGTTGCCGAGTCGATGTGGGGGGATTTCCTCACGAGTGCACAAATGGCTACCGTGACGCTGCTGTGAGCTGCCATAATGGTATCAGAGCGATGTTCTGGTTGACCAAGAACTAGCATCACTATAACCATGAAGTAGTCTAACATGCCTATAGGGTAGGAAATAAATATTTGACCATTGAACCGCCAAAATGGGGGAAAACTTTTTCTCCTAGGTAGTGGGTCAAAGAATTAGGCTACAAGTGTTAGATCTAAGATTTGAGGAGTCAAACTTAACCTTCTAGTAAATTTTGAGTGAAAATTATGCATCTCAAGATCAAATTTCACCTAAAATGGGTCAAGAACGCCACCTGAGACCCAGGTGAAAAATGGCTAAAATTCATAAAATCTGCACTTCTCGAATCCATTAGAAAATTGAAAATTCTAAAGATAATACTTCACCAATATAGGTTAATATACACATTAATAGTTAAATAATTATTAAATAATATCTTGTAATTAATAAGGGGGCTAATAAATAGGGGTAATTATGGTAGGAGAATATTCCTGTGGACCCTCCTTTTAAATATCCTGACACCTCATTTTCTCTCCAACCTTTCACCTCCAACTCTCTCTTGCTCAAATTTCTTGATACCCATTTCCCTCGAACTACAAGATATGGCTCGCACTCAAATGCATGTTAGCGAGGGTAGGGCAAATGATCGACACTTTCGGATGGCGACTTAGCGTCGACGCCATGTGAAGAAGATCCTGAGCACCCTCCCCACTCCAAGAAAGGGGAAGAGGAGCTTCCTCCAGCTACAGCTAGCGCCAGCTAGCCAAGCAGATTCTATCACGATGTCGAGAGCCCCAGCAGCACTGCCATCGGGAGGCACGGCCAGAGAACAGATGAGACTCACATTGGCCTCTGACACCGAGGTGGAAGAGCAACCGAAGAAATGTGAGCAAAGACCACCACTGCATCGACGGGTTGGCCCTTCAGCCAAAAAGAAGGGAAGGAAAAGGCGAGGGCTGTGAGGAGAGGGCCGCCAGAAGAAGCTGAGCCGGAGAGGGAGCTAAGGGAGCAGAGGCGCATTTGAAAAAGAGGAGGAACGACGGGCCAGAGGGACCGCTGCCATAGAGGCCCCCAAAGACCAACATGAGGAGGTGGAAGAAGAAGAAGAAGAGGAAGGGGATTAATCGGCCGGCTCTGAGAAGCTTCAAAACTCGATGGCGTAGGCCACCCTACCCTGCGGCCTAACCACCTAAGGTGGTGAAGAAGCAAAGGTAGGGAGCGGCATTCGCCGCCCAAAGAGGGACCGAGTTCAAACGGAAGATGGTGGTGACATAAGGAGTACCTTCGCCGCTGGACGAGGTACAATGAGTGGCATTGCCGCCAGAGGTGCACAAGGCCGCGGAGGGAGGCAAAATGGGCGAAGAACCAGCCCAGTTTCACCCCCGGCCGAGGCCGAAAAACCCAAGAGGGAAGTTCACTATGGGCCGTAACAGCACGTGACGCTCAGGTGCTTAGGAGATCTCGCACTTTCGTGATGTGCACGCATCTCTCCCTATATGAAGCTGCTCGAGCCGCCTCCTCCTTAGAGGTTTTGCGCCAGCTCCGACCCATTATAGGTTACCCCTCTAATGACCCGGCTCTGCAAGAGGGCGCCTCAAGGCGAGCTGGTCCAGCCTTCTTCTCGAGGAGGGAAACCTTCTCGGCAGCTATCCATGCCTAAGTTTCTGCAACCCTTTTTATGCCCATGATATTCATCACTTAGCACCTAAGGATTCGCTAGAGAGAGGCCTTAGGCCTCAACAAATTTGTAAATTTTGTAGGAAAAGCTAAATTCTCATGTGTAACTATGTTTCTTATTATAAAGTTATTTTCCTCTATAATTAGGAAAAATGTTGTATGCTTTGAAAAAAATTTAAAATAGAACCCAATTGTGGTAGAATTCTTCATAAAGATGTCTAGAAACACCCTAGAAATAATGACTATTAACAAAATTTTGGGCAAAATCATCAAAATGTAAATTAGCTGTACTGGGTGAGACCGCCAATGGCCTCTCGCTGCCCCCGATGGGCGCTATTTCGCTACGGGATTCAACTACTTACCCCCAAAACATGCTTTAGATGTCGGGCTTTGCTCAAAATAAGTTGCTAGTTAGGTTAGAATTGGCCCAATTAGCCATATATATTAGCATCTTCCACCCCTAAATTGACCAAAAAATTGGCCCAAAACAGGCCAACCGGGTGAGACCGCTACTAAACGCCGTCATACCATGACGAGGCACATCCGCTGATTCGGTCAGGCCATCTTTTGAGCCAAATTAGCCAAATTTGATTCAACAAATTGCCATGTAGTGTTTCTTGCTTTGTTTTACGGTTTGCACTTCATGGTAGTTCATTTGGACACCTGCATTATAGAACCAAGGTCGCCTTAGGCACCTGCATCGCAACCTCTCGAGGTCACCCATAGTCTATAAAATAGGTCTCATTTGCCATTTTTCCTTCTACGTAACTCCGCCTCCCAGCCCCTTAGGCCATTTTCTGAACCTCCACCGATCCGCAGGGGCCACTCGCCACCCCCTTGCTCGCCAATGGCTTCAAAGAATCCTTTGAGAGGGGTGGTACTACTGCCGCCACCACATCCATCGCCTTCCTGTAGAGATCGCTTCCTTCTCCTCGTGTTTGATCACTTGTTTGACTTTCATGCAACCTTGACTAGAACACCCTACTACGCTTATTATTATGTGCCAATATGACCAGCAGGTCCCGCCTTGGGAAGTTAGATCGCCTCCTAGGGAGGAATTGAATTTCCCTTTGGAGACACTTACCTGCTTCTCCCTAGGGCTCCAGAGCTTGCGTGATCCAGCGGCAAGAAGCGAAATTTGCGGATAGACTAGACCATGCCCGACACATGACTGCATATAATAGGCATAGGTACCTTCATCCGCATAGCTCGCACTCTTCATGCACTATAAGTCAATCAATAAAGTAGGGGAACCCTCTCGCTCGTAAATTCTTAGACTTAGCGCCACTTGGATACCAGAGGGGCCCGGTGATCAAATCCTCGAATATAGAGTCCTCCGCCTATGAATACTATGGCACGACGCCGTAAGCACCATCATCTCTACAGATCCATGAAGACTACGAAAGCAGCTAGGGGGAGCGTAACCCGTAATGAGAGCAGGAGGCAACAAGAATGAAGAGGCACGCCAAGGCACCCATTTACCTATACATGAGAATGTTTTACCACCCACCGGGCCGCATCACAGCCTTTATACCGCCGAGAAGTCATCGACGGAGGAGTACATTTGCAAATGACATCTCAACTTGTCCTATTGTCGTGAAATGTGTATTCCGGAGCCCGACGCAGCTCCCCGGCATGATAGCACACCTGAAGAGCGCATCTCATCGACTACTCACATACCAGAGATTCCAAGGAGCCGGGCGCAAGAGACACTCTTATGCCGGGAGACAATGTCGATATAGTGAAATTACCAACAGATAAGGAGATCTATCGCACGTAAAGAACCCATCATCCTTCGTGAGGAGGAGTTCCAACAGATATACCCCCGCTAAACCAGTGGAAGGGGCCAAGCCTGCCGCACTAATCTCGAGCCAGAGCATGAGGGAAGGGTCCAAAGAAGATCAACTTGACAACGCAACCAAGATGTGGAGGGATCATGAAGACCTTATGGCGTGGATGCCTACGGGCGGCGTACCAAAGGAAGGGCACTGATCGCGAAGGAAGGCACGCGACTTCGCTACTATCTTCCAGCCCTCACCTAAGGGCAATGATAGTCTTCCACAAGGAGTCACCTAAGGGGAAGAACTGCGGGTGACCTCATAGCACTTTCGCTTCGTACAAAGACTCTAAGATATACCATGTCACCACATCATTCTTTTTTCAACAAAGTAACAAGGCCCATTGCCCTCGACTTGGTGAGGCATCTTTAGGATGCAACACTTTCGCTGGTAAAGAATAACACTTAACTCCCGTGAATCCTGAGATGGCCCGAAAGAATTTGAAGGAAGATCGACGAGGAACATCTTAAGAATCCCGGCAAAGGCCTCCGATTCAGTGGATGTCAAGAACTTCTTCTCAGCTTTATTTTTTGGCCAATAGCTAAAATTTTCTTAAGTTTTGTGCTAAATGTTTCTTGTACCCATTGTGCTAAGATATATCTTACCTTATCATGTAACCCTTATGTATTAATGACTATTAACCTGCTTTGCAAATGTAAGGCTTTGTATGATTTCTTATAACTAAAGATAATTCAATTACAAAGTAAAATTGATCAACATCTAACCAAACAAAATGTATTGATGATCTAACCTTGCAAATAAGGAACTCGGGCGCAGGATCTCAAGATCAAAGACCACCACGCAATTGGGTACCAAGGAACTTGTTTGGCGCAGAACAGAAGACTTTGAGCAGGATATGTCAACAGGCACAACGCAAGGTTGGCAGAACAGGAACCGCATGCAACACCTCATCAATCATGCATACCCTATGAATGCAATGTGAAGATCAGGTAAAATTAAGGACGATGACCCCAAAATGGGCTATTTTAATTCTAATTCTAGGATTAAGATTTACAGATTAGTAGGATCAATTTTGCATTTTTGGAATGCAACGCTCATATGTAATTTTTTTTATCTTGCCAAAAGAGAAAATCGCCCATGTCATGATTCTTTTATGGGCATTTTAAAATGGATTAGCCCATATATGATCTTCAAAAAATAATAAGTTTAAAAAATTGCATAAAATCACTGGATATTAATGAGGGATAACCTTCTTCTCATAACCATTGTTCATAATTACTACAGGTATTTTTGAACTAGACCTCGATGAAAAGATTTTATTAAGTATATTTCATAAGAATGACCGTGAGATTTGAAGTAGAGATTTTCTTAGCACCAATTGTAGCACCTGCCTCTTTAAGCTCATAGAGGTTTGTAGAACCCCATTGTTTATGCACAAGATCACCTAAAAATAGTTGGTGTGGGAAGATATGGGGTGTATGTTCAATGTATGCCTCAAATTTACCATGATGATAATAAATTGTATTTCATCTCACAGTCATGTTTGTTTATTGAGTTGTGTAAGAATGGGAAAATAACTTGTAAACCAAATTGTATTTCCATCGTAATAAATTTTTTTTTTTGTTTTAAAAATTGCCCACATATTAATTAATAATAAAAATATGTAAAAGACACTAGAAAATCTTCATGGTTAATAACATAAACATGTAATAGGGTGCCCATAATTTTTTAATTCCGGAGGAAGATGGTCCTCCACCTCCACCTTGTTGTCCCGGATATGACGTAAGTCCCTCACAGAAGGAGGGCAACCAGGGTCCTGTGATAGAGAAGGAAGAGGAGGAAATCGTGACCACCACTAGCTCCACCGCCGCATGCTGGAGACGTAAATTTTAGTCTTCTACAAATGGCCCTCGCACACACCTAAAGCAAGGAAAAGAGCAAGAAAGACAGATGACTATCTAAAAGGTGGATAGTGCTATGAGCAATGTATGAAGACAAGAAGCTCTACCACGGAAAGATGAGATCGTATGGAGGCTGAAGCATGGCTTGATGAAATAAAGAATTTGGCAACTCATACGGCAGATGAAAAGACAAGGACATAGGGAAGTTGCTACAAAATTTTAACCTTATTGGACCCCAAGTATGATCCGTGGAAGGGATATGCTAAGCTCCAATGTCAAGAGGAACAATTGGCAGTGTTTAAGACCTTCAGCTAGCTTTCCGTGAACACTATGTGCTGCTGTCTCATACTAGTAGACGTGATCCGTGCCAGCTTTTTACAGTTGAATCAGTGGTAGCTTATCGCGGCTAAGTATACGTGGCACTTATGAGGCTCAACATGTTCCCGAGTCTCAGAGAGGCAAGTGATACTTTATATTGAGGGGTTGAACAAGAATATCAAGAGTTTGTTAGAGCAATCAACCTAAGGTCAGCTTGCGCAGTCAAGATAAAGCTATAAGTTTGGAGGAGGCACCAAGAACTCCAAATAAGAGAAACAAATAACCTTCAGGTAAGAGTTCGTGGCAAAGACGTGGACAATATCGTGGTAGCAATCACAAATTTACACCATCAGGAGTCAACAGCTAGTTGTAAGGGTCGTATCAAAGCTTTTGGGGGACCGTGAAGCCACGCTGCACGCATCAAGCAGTGTTTGCCGCCTTCCTAGACAATTTGCCGTAAGGAAAAGAGATGTGAATGTGCATTGGAGAAAAAGTTATGCTTCGTGCAAGCTTCCCAGCCGTAAGTAATCCAACACATGAGTGTCCATTTGTCATGCGCTACCAAGTGTAACTCTTGATTGGGACTCCTCAAATGTGTTTTATTTATGATCTTACCTACCTCACAGCGGAGGTCGAGAGGATCATAGATGGTGAGTGCCAAGCATATGTGCAAACATTGAGGCAGGATATAGAGAATCACCGACCGCCATCGCGCTGATGGATCATAGATAGTAACCCATATGTAGTCCTTATAGATACAGTACTCTCACAATTTTGCATCTCCTAGATTGGTCGCCCCAATGAAGAACAAGGTATTGAAGTCTAAGCCAAGGCCAAGAGCTATGGCAAATGGTCATTCGGCATACTAAGGGAGGAGGATCACCTTTGCTAGACCTTAGTGGGCCAAGTGGGTCGGCGGGGAGCGAAGTCATGGATATCGAAGATATGATCCGATAGTAGGGATGGAATTTGAAGCCTAAAGCCATGATTGATTATGCATCGAATGAAGTCACCATGACGGCACCGCACGCGTTAGTTGATAGTGAAAGGTATAGGCTAGATTCTCCATGTGCAAAGCAGTATTTCTTGAAGCGCCTATGAAGAGTATAGAAAGGAATAAGGTGGATTACATCTTGAGGATGGAGTCGGGCTTGAGCTGTGCAAGGTGATGGAAGTGACCTAAAGTGGAAATCATTGCCCAAAGTGTATACAAGGCTTATTTCAGAGTTCAAGGATGTATTTCCTCGAGCAATACGTAACTGAACGAAGTACAACAA